>CM074455.1:3922500-4090000 GCA_037101425.1 Elopichthys bambusa
CTATCTATCTATCTATCTATCTGTCTGTCTGTCTGTCTATCGGTCTATTTATCTATCGGTCTATCTATCTATCTATCTATCTATCTATCTGTCTTTCTATCTATCTATCTATCTATCTATCTATCTGTCTATTTATCTATCGGTCTATCTATCTATCTATCTATCTGTCTTTCTATCTATCTATCTATCTATCTATCTGTCTATCGGTCTATTTATCTATCTATCTATCTGTCTTTCTATCTATCTATCTATCTGTCTGTCTGTCTTTCTATCTATCTATCTATCTATCTATCTATCTGTCTGTCTGTCTGTCTGTCTGTCTTTCTATCGGTCTATCTATCTATCTGTGTCTGTCTATCTATCTGTCTTTCTATCGGTCTATCTATCTATCCATCTATCCGTCTATCTATCTATCCATCTATCTGACTGTCTATCTATATATCTATCTATCTATCTATCTGTCTGTCTGTCTGTCTGTCTGTCTGTCTATCTATCTATGTTAAAGTACTAAAAAACTAAACTAAAATAAATAAAAACGAAATAGAAAATATTAAACAAAACAAAAATTAAAAAACAAAAAAAAAAAGCACATAAATTACAAAAACTTAAAACTAAACTTACAAATTACTGAATTTCAATTAATATTAAAATTACAACTGAAAATATAAAAATAAAAGCTAAATATAATAGTACATAATAATAATACTAAAATAACACTGATATTGTTGCTGAACACTAAATAGACTTTAAATATATTATTGTATTCTTGGTTTTGACATTAATATGAGATGATTTCTACTGTAAATTCATTTATAAATATCTAAGGCGCAAGAAAAATCAATATTTTTCATGAAAAGACAGGTGTCTTATGATTTATAATACCTGTGTGGCTCCCAGGCTGATCTGCTGAGGGACCAGCGTGACGGTGATGTAGCATCCAGGGAAGTTCTCCTCCTCCTTCTCCAGTAGGTCTTTACCCTGGTGCAGCGAGACGAGCAGAAGCGAAGCTCGAGTGTCCAGCTCCAGTGTGACCTCCAGCTGTCCCACTGTAAAGTCGTGCCCAAAGGTTTGAGCGACGGAAGAGATGGAACACAGCGATTCAGAGGACATGGAACGATTCAGTGTGCCTCCGCTCTGATCCAGCTCTCGGCTCATCAGCTCCAGCGTTCCGAGATCCCGAAGACCATCTGGAGTGTCCAACAGCTGGAGACTGGGCTTTCGGCTCACAGAGGACGCCCTCCGCTGGTTGGAAGCTGCGACACGCTGCACAAAAAACAGTAAGCATCATATTATAAAGACAATATTTTGTCAATTTAAATTTGTAATATTTTATAAATTATTATTATAATACTTTTTTTATTAAAAAAAATACTTTCTCAAATTTCCTGCAGACACCCTTGTAGACTCCAGTTTGAAAACCCCTGCTTACCTTCTGTCTGATCTCAGAGTGGGAGGAGCCATATTTCTCCTGCAGGTAGCGGTAGTGAAAGTTTGGGTATGGAGAGGGAGTCGGGAAGGAGCCGGATTTATATAACTTCCACAGATTCACTATAACCACAGCAAACAGAACCAGGAACCCAAACACATACAAACACACTTCCCAGCCAGGCGGGTTCAGCACCACTGACACACAAACACACACAAAACACAATCAGAAACTCACTTAGAGGGACTCCTGATATGAAATCAGGAGGCATATGAATGATGACTACTCACCGCTCAGATGATATTCAGAAATATCCTGACCCTGTACAGACATAGTGCCACCTAAAACACACAGCAAACACATTCTTAAACACAGCATTTATGCATTTACCATGGTACAGTTAACAGAGTTATTGTTATTACAAACCATATTAACCCTTACAAATAATATACTGTGGTTGTACTATGGTAAAGTGATGGATTCCGATGGTATTTTTGAATTAAACACAATACCAAAGCCAGAAAACAAGGTATCAACATGGCCCATGTCTAAATAAAATTACTATGGTACATATCCAAATGTACCATGGTATTAACATAGCACATATCTAATAAAAATCATGGTATTACAACTGTGGTATTACCATGATGCATGTAAACAAATGTCCAGAAAAACACAGTATTACTGTGGTAAATGCCCCCCCCAAAACATGGTATTACTATGCATGGATGGTTTTAACATATACTATGGTTTTAACATATCTGATAAAAAAAATGCCAGTACCATGGTATATGTCAAAAATGTGGCTTCATCATTGTACCTATCCAAGTAATCATGGTATTACTGTGGTAAATGCCCCCAAAAACATGGTATTACCATGATGCATGTAAACAAATGTGAAGAAAAACATGGTATTACTGTGGTAAATGCCCCCAAAAACATGGTATTACCATGATGCATGTAAACAAATGTCCAGAAAAACATGGTATTACTGTGGTAAATGCCCCCCAAAACATGGTAATACTATGATGCATGTAAACAAATGTCCAGAAAAACATGGTATTACTGTGGTAAATGCCCCCCAAAACATGGTAATACTATGATGCATGTAAACAAATGTGGTAAATGCCCCCCAAAACATGGTATTACTGTGCTAAATGCCCCCCAAAACATGGTATTACTATGATGCATGTAAACAAATGTCCAGAAAAACATGGTATTACCATTGGCCATGTCTAAAAAACATTAAAATGCCACATAATTACTATGGTACATATCCAAAAATACTATGGTTTTAACATATCCACATGTCCAATAAAAACCTACCATGTTTTACCAAATGCCCCCCAAAAACATGGTATTACCATGATGCATGTAAACAAATGTCCAGAAAAACATGGTTTTAATACTATGGTTTTAACATATCCACATAAATCCAATAAAAACATGGTAGTTCCATGATATATGTCAAAAACATGGGTTCATCATCATACCTATTCAAGAAGTCATGGTATTAATGTGGTAAATGCTCAAAAAACCCATAGTATTACTTTGATGCATGTAAACAAATGTTCAGAAAAACATGGCATTACTATGGTAAATACCCCCAATAACATGGTATTACCATGGTACATGTACAAATTTTATTATTATTTATAAATTTTACATATAACTAATTATATTAGTATTATGTGCATTACTGTGGTACTTTTTGCAAGTGGCATAATAATACGCTTTCAGAATCGCTCTCTCATTTTAATTTAATTTTTGATGACAGTGGTGGTTAATCGCAAGTTACCACAGCGATCCAATCTTTCAAACCTGGAAAAGACACCTGAAGCATGAAAAAAAGTGAAGTTAGGTCTAAAAAGAGAGAAAATGAGAGGCGTATATGCTGTGAGTCATGCCGAGACTTGTGGGTAATGAGATGAAGGGAGCAGCGGGAGCTGAGCAAGACTCCTGAAGAAGATTATGACAACGGGCCAATTAAAGCATCTGAGACCCGAGCGCTCATGCTCTCAACCGCAGGGTTATGAGCGCTGGGATTCAGGGTTTCACATGTCTAGTGTGAAACGGAGTATCTAATGAATATGTGTTGAAGTCACGCTGTCAGGAATGTCAGCATCTCTATGTAAGTGTGTGTGTTTGTGTAACGGCCCACGCTCAGTCTGTGATGACTACAGGAGCACAGATGGACACACACACACTCTTGGAACAGTGATATTGTCTGGACGCTGAAGCCAATATCCCCAAATAATTTCCCAAATGGCACATTCACTTGAGCTGTAAACTTTCATCTGATAAACAATGAATCATGGAGCAGAAATCCCAAGCTTGCTTTCTTCAGTTCAGTTTTGGCTTCTTTCTTGTTAGGTTGTGTAAAAAAAGTGATGATCGCTTCTCTTCCTGTTTAAGAGGATGCCATTAGTGAAATAAGATTGAAGTGGTTGCGTAGAGATTAAAGTCTTTATCTTACAGACCTAAAGGTCTAGG
The DNA here is from genome assembly GCA_037101425.1 of Elopichthys bambusa. Lineage (NCBI taxonomy): Eukaryota > Metazoa > Chordata > Actinopteri > Cypriniformes > Xenocyprididae > Elopichthys > Elopichthys bambusa. The sequence continues at coordinate 3,926,420 of CM074455.1, forward strand.
TTTAAAGGGATAGTTCAGCCAATAATTTACTCACCCTCATGCAGTGTTATTTTAGTATTAAAAATAACACTGTAAAAATAAAAAAAGCACATTAAATTATCCAGGTTTAATCCTATTTTAGGATATTAAATTATATCATAACCAATCACGTCAACGTGCCGGCAGGCTTTAACATATCATTAACTATGACCGTTTTGAAGCAAGAGAGTTGTGTAACATTAGCAACATATTATTAGTTGTTTGATAACGTGGTCAAGCAAAACACTAATCATATTAATTACAGTTATGTGTCCAACGTTGTAAAAAGCGATACCTTTGTGCAGCGTTTACCTCAGTAAGTTGACCGAGTGGATCTCTGAGCTTGTGGAGGCAGGGCTAATTAGCATATTCTTAGATCCGCATATACTAAATGAGGTATAGAGAGTATAGATTTACATTCAAGCTATTTTAAAGACCACCTGTGGTGAAAATCAAGTTTTTAATGTTGTTTATATGTCTATGTGGTATTTTTAATATGCTTTAAGACAAACCATGTGCAAATTCATATGTCAGCACTATTGCTAAATATTTTCTCCTTAAAACTGCAGTGAAAAAAAGACCCGCGGTTTGAAATCGCTGGTGTCTGTGACGTCACAAACTACCTTGTAACCAATCACGTCAACGTGTCGGCGGGCTTTAGCATATCGTTAACAGCAAACTAGCAGGGTAGATTTAGCAATATAATGGGTGTATGATGTATATAACGATGTTATGATGAACTATATGCCTTTCTCCACTGACATTCTGAGTTGTTTAAAGCGTTTGTAAGGATACTGATTGTTAGAAGTCAGCTGTCTGACTCGCGACTGGTTTGTGTAACATTAGCAACACATTATTAGCTGTTTGATAACATAGTCAAGCTAAAAGCTAATCATATTAATTACAGTTATGTGTCTGACGTTGTACAAAGCGATAGCATTGTGCAGCGTTTACCTCAGCAAGTTGACCGAGTGGATTTCTGACCTCGCGCGAGTGAGTGGAGGCGGAGCTAATTAGCATATTCATCGATTCGTGTATACTAAATGAGAAAAGGGTGTAGAGTTACATTCAAGCTATTTTAAGGCATTAAGAAATTTTCCACAGGAAAAAAAAAACGTGATCAAAGATAAGTTTTAAAGGATAAAATTTGCCATTCATTGTTTTATGAACAAAGAGGACATTCTGCATAAATTACGCGTACTATGGAAAATAATGACAGAATTTTGGGTGATTTATTCCTTTAAAGATCTATATCTTTCATAAACCCCTTAAACTCAAAGTTAATATTCTGGAAAGAGCATCTAAACTGATTCTAAAAAGCCTTGAAAACAAATTGATTTTCTTCTGAAAGCCACTCCACCAACAAGGACTGAAATTCCAGGAGGCCCAAACCTGCCAACCATCCGCGGCCGCGTGACAGCGAAACTAAATCACTAGAGCTAATCAAGATGCTTTAAACGATCCTGTGGCACTAATCATTCAAATATGATTGTTTTCCAGCGGACAGCGCTGCATTCAGAGCGGATGAAATAGTGTCCGTGATCAGAAGCGTGCTGCGGACGGATGGAGGGGCTCGAGTCTGCACTGTCAGCTACTCTCGTGCAGGACTGAAAGAAGCGAACGCTAATAAATCAACCGTGCTTTTAATCTCCAGAATGACTCATTATAATAACACTTTCACTGAAACACGAGAAGCTGCCTGCAGGATGAACCTCACTGGAGAAAGACCCACAGCAGAACCACAGACACACACGTTACAACTCTACCAGAACAACTGACACAAAATATGAACAACGACAAACCACAATAGACACGTTAACTGACACACAAGACAAGGCAGATGGACTAAAGACGCACAAAACACCTCAGACACACAAAAATGACGCACAACAGACAAATAATAGACACAAAAGTGTACAAAAACACTCACAAAAGACATTTAAACACGGCACATTCAGCACAAAACAAACACACGCCGGTGTTTTCATTTCGCAGCTGTTGTACAGGGGCTGCAGTGTATTTTATTTGGCCCTTGGGTGTTAAATTAATGCCCCCATCAGAGGAGGGTCCATCATGATCACCATAACAACCACCCGAGCCGCGGGCACGCGCACTGCATCAGCACGTGAACGGTGCCGAACTTCGAGTTCCACATCGAAGCGAAACCAACAGGCAGAAATAGACAACATGACAATAATTCAGCACAACCGCAGCACATGTGTGTCTGAAATACACACTAATCAATTAATCCATGAGATATGCATATATACTGAACAAAATTACAGGATAACTCGTGCACGTGAATTATGAGCGCTCATGTGTGTTCTTACCTTCAGCAGTGTCTGTTTCTCCCTCTCCTGCTCGCACACACTTTCATCCATCAATTAACGCGCATTACAGCATCAGATGCACGTGCAGGATTCGATCACATCTGACGCGCGCGCGTTTAGATCAGATCTGAACTGAAGTGTGTCTGGGTTTTCCTCTGCGCATGATGAAGATCTGAATGCAGGAGTCCCACCCCTGCAATGCAACTTCAGCACCAACACACACGCACACGCACGCGCACGAATAGAGATGAAGGGGGCTAGTTGTCACACTAAAAATTTCTCAGGGACGATTTAGGCACACTAAGAGCCATTAAAACATTTCCACCGTTATTACCCAAGGAAAAAGATACAGTTAATTGAACAAACGTCAGCGGCACTACACGGGGCAAGTTGTCACATTGGAACCTGCCATTAAACTAATTATTATACTTAAACAGCAAATGTGTCATAATACAAAAACATCGAAAACATTATTTTGGCAGTCAAATATTGCAATTAATACAATATTTATATAAACAATACATTTGTCCTTAGAACAGCTCTCCTTTAGCATTCTACCTTCATTTTACATGATAGTGGCATTTTATTTTGTTGGACAAAATTAGCAAAAATGTTTTAATTTATATCGCGAGTTCGGACAGGGCGATAGATAGATGTGGTAATATCATAGTACTTGATTATTAACACATTCGCGTGCTATGGTATTTTAATTGGTGCTCTAATATAGGCCTACTTCAAAGAATACCATGGTATTCTATAGTAACCCATAGTATTTGAGTATCTCACACGCCCCCCAGTAGCCATAAATGAGAACAACACCAACAAGGTGCAGAAAACAGTAAAACGATTTGCGTTAAAAGATTACGATAACACTAACAAGATAAGTACCAGTTTGCAGCATCAAGCAGCAAGACGGAGATGGGCTGTTTTTCTAACGGCTGACACCGGAAGTCTTGCACATTCACGATGAAAAAGCCCCCTTATGTATAAAAAAAAAAAGGTGGTAGCGGGCAAAGTCCCTTTCAAGGAAAGTATGTTCACTCGGCGGCCATATTTGCAACGCCTCCGGGCAGCTTTCGGGCGTCCAAGATCAAATAATATTTGAATGGGGGAATCCTGAAATCTCAGAAACTGCTTGGCAAACTCACAATTAAATTACACATTTCAAATCAGCAACAAAATCTGACACGAATTGTGCCATAAATGTTATTTCATATGCTCAAATAGCGTTAAAAAAAGCTTATTTTTCAGGCTAGACGAGCCAGTGCGCATGTGCAGTCCTAAGTGCGAGTCTCAGGTTTAGCGGAGCTTCTAACGGCCGCTGCAGTGACTTTACCGATCAGCTTTTACTTAGAAGGCGGGATGTTTTCCGCTATATTGCGCGTTAGTTTCTCAGATTCATAACTAATAGGAGCGAACCATCTTTCTATCCCTCTACATGGCTCTGCTCTAGTCTTTGTAACGGGTCAGAAGTCTCTGGCCCACTACAATAAGTCAAAATAATAAATATACTGTTCAGGTATAAATTATGAATAACACAGACTTCCAAAATACAAAGTGTCCCCCATGAAAACAAACATTTATTTACAGGATGCCAGCCACTACAGTTTCAGAGGAGTAATGCCAAGTAAACTTAGTGTTGCAGTGCAATTACAGAAAATAAAGTCTAAAATGCCATTGTGATTTTAGTGTATAAAAGAAGATCCATCTCAGAGCCCTAAAATCAGTGTTAACAGAGTTTTTATAAAAACTGCAGAAGTCAAACTCAAAGACAGAAAATTATTTGTTCAAAACTCAAAAGGAAAGTTAAATAAAGGGAAAAAACAAGTCGAGAAAATGTGTAAAAAAGCAGAGATAAAATATTTACAATTCTGCAACAAAGTCACAATGATTTACATTTAATATCTCCATAAAACTTTTTTGTCTTCATATATGCCCATCAGTTCAGTCGAACTGCTTCCATCCACCGCGTTCAGTGTGTGATGGTTGAGTTCAGAACTCCAGTCTTGACATTGGATTTAGCATTTGAGAGCTCCCGCTGTTGGCAAAAAAACGCAAATCATTATTTTCTTATTTAATTAGTCTTAATTCAAGTGCCCTCATAATCTTAAATCAATATAACTTCCCCTCCCTCTTGCAGCGACATCCTTTTCTTTGATGATGCATTTACTGTCATGAGGGCGGGGCAACCTGTCACTCACATGAGATCCACCAATAGCAAATCACAACCATTCAATCTATTCCTGATGGACAAATCAAGTACCATCCTACTTTTGTTTGAGAAACTGTTTCACTCAGATATGTCACAATACAGGGAAGAAAAGACTTTTGCAACTTTCGTTTCATGCCGACTCTAAAGAGTTGAAAGAATAGTGATTGTTTGTTAAAAAAAATTTAACATTCTTCCCAGAAAACCTGTAAATCCAGGAAAACAAGATGAACAGAAAATACTCATTTCAAATCTTTAAAGACCCAATGAAATTTTTGAAATTAAATGGTTGTAATTCATGCATTTTTCAAGAAGACACTCAACAGATTAATCGCAAAAGTGAAAGCACTTCTGAAAGTGTAAACAAAAAAGGGAATACATTTAAGTTTATTGTAAAGCACTAAACATTTTTTCATTTTATACAAAAAACACATTTTACAAAACAATTTAGACTAAAATTGCTAGAAAATAAAAGGCATAAGTCTAACCAAGTTGTGTTCCAAATTTGAAGTAAATATCACAAAAATCGAACGCTTGGCGCACTTTTTTTATTTAGCGCATTTTTTCACACCACATATTTTAGTAATCATCATAAATTAGGTATCATTCAAAAGCTTAGAAACTCAAAATTCATCCTGTGCAAACCGTTTTGAAATTGGACGTTGTTACCATGGAAAGGGTACACTAATTTCTTTTAGCAGGCTCCTCCCTTAGTGGGCGGTGTCAGGTTTCATATTAAATTTTAACTACTTTATATTTAAAACTTTTTCAAATCTTGACAAAACACACATCATCGGAAAGGTCTGAGTCTCAAGGTTTCATATTTGGTGACTGTTTTGTGATAGAAGTGATATTTTGATAGAAATGTATCAATTTGTTACAGGAGAGTACATCAAAAAAAAAAATTACAATGGAATGTGGGTGACACCCGGTGGATAGTTTTGGTACAACGCCTAAAGAAAATCTCATGGGAACTTTAATTTTTGTGATATCAACTTCAAATTTGGAACACAACTTGTTTAGACATATGGCTTTGATTTGATAGCAATTCTAGAGTAAAAAATATTTTATATAAAATATAAAATGTTTAGTACAGTACATTTGATTTACAGTAAGTACAAACTTCCATAACTTTTTCATACTTTAATTTTTTATTCACTTATATAATAATCTGCACAATAATCTGCTGAGTGTCTTCTTTAAAACAAGACCAACCATATGTCTATATTTCAAAGCATTCTTGAATTACAACCATTTAGGTTTGGACAGTGCATTTTCATGTCTATGTTCAAAAAGGGGGGGTGACCATTAAGAGGTACGGGGGTGACAAATAAAGTACTGTTTTCATGGTAAAGCAATGTCCAATTTCAAGCTTGAATGATACCTAATTTATGATAATTACTAAAATATGTGATAGGGAAAAAAGGCAATAAATAAAGCACACCAAGTCACCGGCAACCAGGTCACTGACAGTTAACAGGCTAAACCACATAAATGCCACAAAACAAATTTCACAGGGTCTTTAAAAACAGCCGATTGGACATCAACTTGTGCTTCTGTTATTCTCCAAGTGCTCACTTCACTGTTAGAAGCTAAAAAGTGCACACAGACCCTCCTCTGTTAGTCGGGTTAGACGAGAAGAGTGTGTGTTAGTGTGATGGACAGTGAACGTTCTTAGACATACAGACCTGGACGCTGCAGTGGATTCAGAATCCTTCTATAACAGAAGGCAGAATAAGCACACGGGGGTCACTCGATTACATCTGCTGCCTGTGTGTCTAGACTGCTAAAGGCAAGATAATGAACTTACTGCAAACTCTGAGTAGGAGGAGGCCACAGACGTGATGGAGTAGTTTCTGTGAGGGCTGGCGGTCATCGTGCGCAAAGCTCCGCTCAGATGAGAAATATTCTCCTTATTCCTCTCCAGACCACGAGGGGTTCGGCCACGAGCAGGTGTTCGCGCACCCAACTAGTGGAGAAGCAATTTATAACATTATTGACAATAATAAAAATGAATGTATAATATAACGGTGTAAAATATCCAGTGTTTAAAACAGCATAACTCACCTTGCTAGAGGAAAGGGGCGGTCTCATAGAAGGGGAGGCGCATATGGAGCGGAGTGTTGTGTTGGAGCTACACATGCTGGAGGTGGAGATCAGCTTTAAAAAAAATAAATAAATAAAATAAATTTAAAAAGAGAGAAATCAAACAATCAATAAGCCCAACAGATTTTTGATCAAGTTTTAAATATTGTGTAATATTGTATAATTATAATAAAATGATTCTTTATTAAAATATATATTTATACATTTATAATGCATATATAATTTATCTATAAAACTGTTTATTACTGTAATATTTTAAATTAATCTTTTTAATGTGTATATGAAAATTTTGCATATATATAAAACATTATAATATTATATATTTAAAATATATAGTATATATATTTTATAATAAAATATATAAATTACAAATTTTTGGTATTATTAAAACATTTATAATTGATATAATTGAGCTATAAAATAATATTACTGTATATTTACTGTAACTAATATTAAATGATTAATTTATTAAAATAATATATAATACATATTAAAATATTACTGTAATATATTACATTGTAGTAAATTAAAGTAATATATTAAATTAAAATTAATATAAATTAATTATAAATTAGCATGCATACATGCAGAAATCCTACTCTGAGTTAGCGATATATAATATATATTTGGTAAAATAAAATAAATAAATACAGGAATAGTATTAATTAATTTAAGTAATTTTATGTCCATGTACATATATGCATTTAGTGTACATTTACTATCATTATCAAATTATTTTGTAATATATTACATATCTATTTTATCTGCATTATATCTAGTATTAGTTTCCCTACTATTGATATTAGCATCAGGGCAAATTATACTACATTTTGTGATAACTATAAAAGCATTTAAATTTAACATTTGATCAACTTAATCGGTCGACAATTGGTACACATTTTCCATCAGTACCTTGCGTGTTTTGCTAGGTGTCGGGGTTCCGGCAATTCTCCTTTTGGTTGGGGTTCTGATGACGGTGCCGTACAGCAGATCTTCCTCCGTCTGCTTTAATTTCTTCATTTGCTGCAAAGTACAAACATCATGTCAGAATTATCAAGAACTTCAGAGTATTATTAGATCAAATTAACAATGTCAGGAGGAGTAATTTCAAGAAGAAACCGTTCATACCCGTTCCTGTTTTTCTCTCTCTTTGTCCATACGGTGTTGATCCCACTGGTCTTCCACATACTGCAGGAACGGCTGTCCGTTCACACGGAACTCCTTAGAGTGTGCCGCTTCCCACTGGTCAATCTGAGCCTTCAGACTCTTCTCCAGCTGACCAATCAAACAAAACATAGACAAATAAGCATACAAGCCATTCCAGTCAAACATCAGGAGTTTACTTAAAGAGCAGCTCAAACCTTCGGCAAACTCTTCTGCAGGTCGACTCTCTGTTTCTCCTCCTTCAGCAGGTTTCCTCCTCTGTTGTTAAAGCGAGACGGGTCTGTAGCTTTTTTCTGGAGAAAGAAGAGCAACCATAATTTAATTGGATTTAATTTCAGAAATCTCTTTAATAGGTTTAGGAATCTTTTCAGATGATTTCCGGTGATTCCTCACCTCCAGCTCCTGATAGAGTGTCCAGTTGCTGCTCCAGGTGGAAACGGCGTCGTACAGCTCACCGTGTTCTGTATAATCCTGCTTCAGTCGTTCCAACTCCAGCTCATGTTCACGCAACACCTCCTCGTCCAGATCGTCTAACAGCACAAAACAACAAAATCAATCGTCATCCAGCCTAATCCAAATTAACATAAAATCTTTACTATTCAGATTAAAGGGTAAGTTCACCCAAAAATGAAATTTCTGTCATTAATTACTCACCCTCATGTCAGTCCAAACCTGTAAGACCTTTGTTCATCTTCAGAACACAAGTTAAGATATTTTTGATGAAATCTAAGGGTTTCTGAACCACAACGTCACTTTTCAAGGTCCAGAAAAGTAGTAAAGACATCATTAAGGTTGAACCACTGTAGTCACGTTGACTATTTTAATGTTATGAAGCGACAAGAATACTTTTTTGTGTGCAAAAGCAAAAAAATAACGACTTTATTCAACAATTTTTTCTCTTCCCTGTCAGTCTCCTACACAGTGCAGTGTTTCTGTTTACGTCAGAACGCCGGCTCAGTATTGTCCCGACACTGTTCAAGTGAGCAGCACGAGGCATGCGTGTGAACTGCTTTACAAACACCGTAAGAGACTGACAGAAAAGAGAAGAAATTGTTAAAGTTATTTTTGTTTTGTTTTTGCGGACAAAAAGTATTCTCGTCCCTTCATAACATTAAGGTTGAACCACTGCAGTCACATGGACTATTTTAACAATGTCTTTACTACTTTTCTGGACCTCATAGGTGCAATGATGTTGCTGCCTATGTGCGGTTCAGAAACCATTGGATTTCATCAAAAATATCTTAATTTGTGTTCCGAAGATGAACGAAGGTCTTACGGGTGTGGAACGACATGAGGGTGAGTAATTAATGACAAATTTCACTTTTGGGTGAATTAACCCTTTAAAGTCGGCATGAAATGGACGTCGCAATTGTCCTTTATTCTCCATTGTTTTTTTGAAAAAAGAAGGAAAAAAATTTGGAGATTTTATCCATTTAAAATTGATTAGATGGTTGTGGTTTGCCATTGGTGGATCTCATGTGAGTGACAGGTTGCCCCACCCTCACGCCAGTAAACACATCACCAGAGAAGAAATGCAAGAGGGAGGGGAAGTTATTTTGATTAAAAATTAAGAGGGCACATGAATTTAAAAAAAATGACGTGCACAGATAAATCATTTATAATAAATAACGCAATATTCCATAAAAAAAAAAAATTGTCTATTTTGATTTCATGGTGACTTTAAGATTAGGTTAGTCTCAAAATTCATACTATTTGGTTTTGAAGTATACATCCATGTTTTTGGGCTGATATTATCCACAAAGTCTTTTGCTACATAATTGTATGCATGAGTGTAATGTGGCCTCAATATAAAATTTTAATAATCCTCTCAATATCATCTTACTACATTCTCAAGTATGTGCTCCCACCAGCAGCACAGCAGGTACTTTTTGTACTCTGAAGTATGCAAATTGGGATTCAGCCAAGTTCTTGAAAACGAGCTGTTAGCATACCACTGTGATAAGGAACGAAGGCTCGTCTCTGCTCCGGGCTGTAGTAACATTTCTCCCAAAACTTGACAATCTCTGATCGGATTGTGTGAATAACACGCTCAATGTTTTTCTTCTTCAGCTCCTCCAATTGCTGAAGCTCTGCCTGCAGCTGTGACACAGTGAGAAAGAGCGTTTTATAATTCCAGCAGAAGCTCGAGACGAAACAACGACCTACTTTAGTGACAGATGCGAGTGTACTTACTGCGTTCAGTCTGCTCTTTGTGCTAGTGCGAGTGTTTTGCATCAGACTCTCTCTTTCTTCCACAGGAATCTGCAACATCTCCCACAATTCCTCAATACGGCTACGGATGGACACACACAGCGCTTCACTTTCAGCTTTACGGCTCTCCAGCTAAAATACAACACACACACACACAATTAACCAGTGACATTTCACTTACTGAAACTAAAAAAAACATTGGCATAATAAGGTTCCCTTTATTTTAAGGTGTCCTTGTATTTATACATTTAAGTATGGTGTAAAATTAATTAACATGTAATTACAGTAGGGTTAGGATTAGGGATTGAGGTTAGTTGCATGTAATTATGCATAATTTACCGTTATTACTATATTAAGTACATGTAACATTATAAATGTCTTTGCGGTTACTTTTGGTCAATTTAATGCATCCTTGCTGAATAAAAATGCAAATAAATAATTAATAGGAATGTCTGTATGAATTGTGTGAAGAGGGTGTGTACCTGCCGCAGTAACACTTTAAGTGAGCTGATGTTTTCCACAGAGAGGCAGAAAGCGTCTTCATCCTCACACACAGCGTCTTTCTCAAAGGTTGTGTCAGGATGCTGCTCCAAATCCTCCATCAACACTGTGATCTGACGCTTCATTTCCACAAACTCGGCATGACGACGCTCCTGTAAACACACACAAGCACACTTCCTGTAACCATGCTGGATATATTTTCACATTCAGAGAGGCAAACTACCACACTTTTCATTTAAGAATGCAGTATACACTAGCGGACAAAGGTTTGGGATAAATAAGATTTCTGAAAACGTAACATTCCTGTGATGCAAATCTGAATTTTCAGCATCATTACTCCAGTTTTCAGTGTCACATGATCCTTCAGAAATCATTCTAATATGCTGATTTGGTCCTCATTTGTCATCAATTATTATTAAAGGGGACCTATTATGCCCCTTCCACAAGATGTAATATAAGTCTCTGGTGTCTCCAGAATGTGTCTGTGAAGTTTCAGCTCAAAATACCCCACAGATCATTTATTATAGCTTGTCAAATTTGCCCCTATTTGGGTGTGAGCAAAAACACGCCCCTTTTGTGCGTGTCCCTTTAAATGCAAATGAGCTGCTGCTCCCGGCCCCCTTTCCAGAAGAGGGTGGAGCTTTAACAGCTCACGCTGTGAGTAAGTGCTACTCAGCTTTGCGAGTCTATTTTACCTTCTCCTGGTTGCGGGCGTTGATGTGTTCCCTGTAGTTCTGCAGCTGCTGTTGTGACGGCACTCGTTCAGGATGGATGGGGAAGAGGTCATCACACAGGACATCACACAGATCTTGATCCTGCTGAATCAGACACTTCAGCTCGCTCTGACGCCCACTCTTCTCCTTCAGCATCATCTTGACCTGCGTACGGAGATCCTTCTCCAACTGCAGCATCGTAAGACCGTCTTCCTCCTGCCAAACACACAAAATCTTCAATCTGATTGGCCAGCTTTACAGAACGTTCGGGAGTTGGAGAGCACAGGTTTTTACCCAAGACTTTATAGAGATAAACAAAACACTTACCTGACACTCCTGCACCTGAAGTTCATCACACAGGCTGGCCACCTCTTTTCTGCATGCTTCAATACTGCTCATCAAGCGTTTCTTCAACCCCTCCTCCTCTGCGATCATCATGTCCAACAGGTTCTGAAATCACAATGAAGATTTCATACTGAATCGGTGTCGCCACTCTCCAGTTGATGAGAACCGCACATGTCCTGAACTGACCTTGATGTGCATGTGAACGGCGTCCGTGCGCTGCAGCCTCTGGTCCTCTGGGATCCCGATCTCCTCCCAGATGTCCTTCAGCTCACCAAGAGCATTGTTCAGATATGAGACAGACTCCGCAGCGTGGATCTCACTGAAATTACATTCAGATTTACATTAATACATCCTGGTATCTTAGATGCCATTTAAAGGGTCAGATGTCAGACAAATTAAATACCATAAAAACAGTCTGAGTGTTATTCTTATGGATGAATAAATGATCAAATCAACAGCATTATTCTACTATTATACTTATTAGATGTATCAATTTCTATTGGAAAAGGGCTTGTTCACAAATAATTTGTATTAGTAAAAGATCACAAAAAATGTGCAGCATTACTGATGATGGGTGTCTGTATTATTGAATAATATTTTTTCCTAATAAGAGCAGAATTATAATTTGTATCAATAATTGAGCTTTAAGAATGTGCAGCATTATTAATTGCTGTCTGTGTTATTGAATAATAAAATCATTATATTCCAATAATAAAATAATTATTGATTATCATTGCTATTACAAGAAAAAGGCTTCAGTGTTTTAAGATTATTATTCTGCTAATTTATATGAATAAATTATCATTAAAAATACACAGCAATATTGATTGCTGTCTGAATTGCTGAACAATAAAATCCTTATATTTTCCAAAAATATCAGAATTATTATCATTGCTATTGATGAACATTTGAAGAAAAAAAAAAAAAAAGCATTAGCATTATCATGTAGCATTATCGATTGCTGTCTAAATTAAATTATCCAATAACATCAAAATTACTGATTATCATTGCTATTGATGGAAAAGGGCTTCACAATGTTTATAAATATTAAAGCAGACAAATCATTTTTATGTGTATCATTATTGATTGCTGTCTAAATTATTGAATAATAAAATCATTATATTTTCCAAAAATATCAGAATTATTGATTATCATTGCTATTGATGGAAAAGGGCTTCACAATGTTTATAAATATTAAAGCAGACAGATCATTTTTATTAATAAATTATCATTAAAATGTGTATCATTATTGATTGCTGTCTAAATTACTGAATAATAAAATCATTATATTTTCTAAAAATATCGGAATTATTGATTATCATTGCTATTGATGGAAAAGGGCTTCATAATGTTTATAAATTAGCAGAATAATCATTTTTGATCAATTATCATTAAAATATGCAGCGATATTGATTGGTGTCTGAATTACTGAACAATAAAATAATTATATTTTCCAATAATATAAAAATTACTGAATTACAGAATTATATTATTATTGCCATTGATGAATAAAGGGGCTTCACCAGGTTTATAAATATAAGCAGAATAATCATTTTTATTAATAAGTGATCACAAAAATGTGTAGAATTATTGATTGCTGTCTTAATTACTCCATAATCATTATACTTTACAACAGCAGAATTATTAGCATTGCTATTACTGAAAAAGGGAGTCGCGATGTTTACAAGCATATATTTGTATTCATAAGTTGTACAGCATTATTTATTGCTGTCTATATTATTGAATAATAAAATAATTAAATTTTCCAATAACAGCAGAATTATTGATTATCATTGCTAATACTGAAAAGGACGTTTATAGTATTTTCATAACGTGCTAATGCTAAATCCATCTGTAATTTTAAATTAAACTAAAATCACTCAGACAAATCACGAAAATATAGATAATTTTGACCGAATTATTACTTTCAGTAAAAACGTTAGTATCGGAAACTAAAGCTAAAACACATTGTCATTGTTGTATATACTAATCTCCATAAAAACACATACAACTTCAAACTCTCCCTCTTACCTTTTCCGCATCCTGTCCTTCGCCGCAGATCTCCGATGAGATTTACACAATCGATAAATGATATTTTGACACTTCTAAACTTTGTTTTACGCTTTATTTCACGATCTATCCGACGCTGGGCTTGAAACCGCTGACTAAAAATTCAAACGCCGCACCGATACGCTTCTGATCTCTGATTGGCCGAGACCAAGCAAGATAACTACATCATGCTCGCTGATAGGCTGACGGACGTCATATGGAATACGCCAGCACACCGATTGGCTGACAGTTCAAGCCAGCTGACTGACCAGTTAAACCAGAAGTACTGATGAATGGAATGACGTTGTTGATTTCGGAGCCTTTAATCAGCAGAACTGAATGTAATCAAATCGTGATTATTGATTAATAAGTGATACTATTTGATAACTTTTATGATAATTTTTTTTTATTAAATTCTAAACATGTAGAATACAATACAAACTAATTTATTGATGCAGAATAAATGTCACAATATAGTGTTTAATTAAAGTAATTCAAACTATCCCTGCAGCTCTTTTCAAAATATGTATCTTTTTTTTACTAAGCGATTAATCTTCATCATGATGAACTCAAGCTATGGTTTTCATCATCTAGGTAATTGATCTTTTATTTCAGATCTACAGTTAATCATGTGACATCAACATAAACAATAATACAATGAAATCAAAGCATCAAACACAGGACCTCTTCTCCATGAAGAGTTAAGTATTAAAGCTGCAAAGAATTTACTCATTCAGAAAGATTTGTAAGTATTTATACATTAATTTATGGAGCTGAAGATAGAGATTCATTAATTCATTAATGGATTTGAAGACTGATTCATTTGCTCATGTAGCTGATGATTCATTTATACTTTCATTAATGGAGTTGAGGAGTCATTAGAATTTGTTCATTCCATCATTCATGCTGAAGCTCAGGGTTATTTCACTGGCGATTTGTTCACATCTTGTGGTTTCTCAGCCGCTCCGGGTCATAAGTTCCTCCAGGGCTCTCTCTTTATGGTTCTCATGCACCAGTAAAACTTCTTTAATGGTGCTCTGCTGGAAACCCATCTCACAGAACTGAGCCAGCAGTAACAGGAACTCTGAAGCCTGAGAGAAAAACAAAAACGTCAAGTTTTACAGTTACTATATATCAGGTTAATGTATTTGATGTGCTAAATACTGGTTTGAGGGGTGTTTCGTGTGCTGGATGCCGATTGGTTGAGTGTTTATAGCACTAAATACTGGTTTGAGGGGTGTTTCGTGTGCTGGATGCCGATTGGTTGAGTGTTTATAGCACTAAATACTGGTTTGAGGGGTGTTTTGTGCACTGGATGCCAATTGATTGAGTGTTTATAGCTCTAAATATTGGTTTGATGGGTGTTTCGTGTGCTGGATGCCGATTGGTTGAGTGTTTATAGCACTAAATACTGGTTTGATGGGTGTTTCGTGTGCTGGATGCCGATTGGTTGAGTGTTTATAGCACTAAATACTGGTTTGAGGGGTGTTTTGTGCACTGGATGCCAATTGATTGAGTGTTTATAGCTCTAAAAATATTGGTTTGATGGGTGTTTCGTGTGCTGGATGCCGATTGGTTGAGTGTTTATAGCACTAAATACTGGTTTGATGGGTGTTTCGTGTGCTGGATGCCGATTGGTTGAGTGTTTATAGCACTAAATACTGGTTTGAGGGGTGTTTTGTGCACTGGATGCCAATTGATTGAGTGTTTATAGCTCTAAAAATATTGGTTTGATGGGTGTTTCGTGTGCTGGATGCCGATTGATTGAGTGTTTATAGCACTAAATACTGGTTTGAGGGGCGTTTTGGGTGCTGGATGCCGATTGATTGAGTGTTTATAGCACTAAATACTGGTTTGAGGGGTGTTTTGGGTGCTGGATGCCGATTGATTGAGTGTTTATAGCTCTAACTATTGGTTTGATGGGTGTTTCGTGTGCTGGATGCCGATTGATTGAGTGTTTATAGCACTAAATACTGGTTTGAGGGGTGTTTTGGGTGCTGGATGCCGACTGATTGAGTGTTTATAGCTCTAAATATTGGTTTGATGGGTGTTTCGTGTGCTGGATGCCAATTGATTGAGTGTTTATAGCACTAAATATTGGTTTGATGGGTGTTTCGTGTGCTGGATGCCAATTGATTGAGTGTTTATAGCACTAAATACTGGTTTGAGGGGTGTTTTGGGTGCTGGATGCCGATTGGTTGGGTGTTTATAGCACTAAATACTGGTTTGAGGGGTGTTTTGGGTGCTGGATGCCGATTGGTTGGGTGTTTATAGCACTAAATACTGGTTTGAGGGGTGTTTTGTGCGCTGGATGCCAATTGATTGAGTGTTTATAGCTCTAAATATTGGTTTGATGGGTGTTTCGTGTGCTGGATGCCGATTGATTGAGTGTTTATAGCACTAAATACTGGTTTGAGGGGCGTTTTGGGTGCTGGATGCCGATTGATTGAGTGTTTATAGCTCTAAATATTGGTTTGAGGGGTGTTTCGTGTGCTGGATGCCGATTGATTGAGTGTTTATAGCACTAAATACTGGTTTGAGGGGTGTTTCGTGTGCTGGATGCCGATTGATTGAGTGTTTGGAGCACTAAATACTGGGCTGTGTTCAGCCCCAACAAAACGTTGCAAAACGTTTTTTTTTTTTTAAACGGAAGCAGTGGTGAGTTGAACACCCTGTTCTGATGACGCAAGAGTTGCAACTATGGCAGCTGAGAAGGCCGTTCTTTGTGTTCTTTTTGAAGAATTTTTGGAGCCTGATGAAATCGGTATAAATATGCAAAATACTTTCAGTGTTACAGTCACTGCCCTTGTGTATACCGAGCTGCAGCGGACAAATTTGTAAACGACTTTACTTGGACCCATTGCGCGAGCTGTCTCTTTATTACCGCGTGGTTTATATACATGTTGCTGCTGATTGGGCTGACATTTTTGACACACCCACCAAACAAGAGAAAACATATCTCAAACCCCGTTCCCAGGAAACATGTCGTTCAACCCGGAAACTGTAGCAAAACGTTGCACACCGGTTTGAGCTTGAACGTGCCCCAGGTTTGAGGGGTGTTTCGTGTGCTGGATGCCAATTGGTTGAGTGTTTAGAGCGCTATATGCTAATTTGAGGGGTGTTGGATGCTGACTGGTGGGGTGTCTTTTCCAGGTCTCACTTTGCTCTCACAGTTCTGGAACATCTCCAAAGCTTCTTCCACCTGAGTCTTCTCATAACCCAGCCGACAGAGACGATCACATGAAGTCAGATAACTCAAAATCTGGAGGAAATCAATAAAGAATGAGAGACAGAATGTGTTTTTTATATTGTGTACCTTTCTTTACGTGCAGTACACGTTACCTGATCAAGGCTCTTTGGTCCTGTCCTCTGCAGTGCTAGTATGGCAGTGCGCAGTGTGTATCCTTGTTGTGTAACGGCTTCAAGAAGATCCCTTTCTTCTTGACTCAAAGCACACAGCAAGTCTTCTGGAGCGTCCTGCAGCCCTGCGGACGTCCGCGGGCGCACACCCTAAAACGCACCAGTAACAACAAATCAGTTTAACAATAATCTTTTATTTATGAAGATTTATGGATCGACAGTGTGTGTATATCATTACATTTGAGGCGGGTTTCTGAGGCCTGGCTGAGGGTAGCGGTCCAGCGGACGAGGGTCTCGGCTGTAGGAGGGTGTGTGAGTTCCGCCTCCCGCTGTTTCTCATCACGACAGGTTTCCTGCGGGGGGCTCTGGAGCTATGAGGACTGCCCTGCGGCGTCTGGCTGAGGGCAGGGAGAACAGGCTTCCGTATGTCTTTTAGAGAGGAGGCGGAGCTCAGTCGGGCCTTGTGGAGTGTAGGGACGCAGGAAGGGGCGGGGCGAGGGGTGGAGCCTCGCTGGGTCTGACGAACAGAACATCGCAGGCACTGCGAGCCGGAGCTCTTCGGTCTTTCTCTGCAACGAGCATCATCCTCCTCAGTAGACGAGCTCTCGTCACCTGAGCCGCCCTCGCAGTCCATGTCGGCGATGAGGAACTGGACCGCCCGCAGTGGGCGGGGCCTATGTGAGTCAGCAGCGCTGAGGCTTAAGCTGCGGGGACGTGGGCCCAGTTCCCAAAATTCTGCGCTTCTGATGTGCACCATACGGCTCTGCTGTGGGCTGCTGAACATCAGCCAAAATGGTGGGCAAGTAGGGGACACACTCGGGGGCGCTTTTTTGGCCTTCCTGTTCTTCCGCTGCTGTTCTCCCAATACAGCCATGATCCGTTTCTCCAGAGTGAATGAATACTGCCGAACAGGACAACATGTGAGCATTAAGAGAAAGAAAATCCTACAGATTGCAAAGGCCTGTTCACACCAAGAACGATAACGATAAAGATATAGTTCTAAAAATCGTTCTAAATATAAAAGAATAGAGCCTTTTCACATTTCTGGGTATCTCGGAAGCGGAAGTCATCATATTTGGGCAAACTTTTATAGCAGTGAATGAGAGACTTAGCTAAATATATTGTTTGTGTTTCCATTTGTACAAATAGCAAAATAAAAACTCCACAATAGTGTTTTCATAACTTTCAAAAAGAGGGAAAAAATAGACAGCGATTAATAACGGAAAGATGAAAGATGTCATTTTTACCGTCAATTCCATTAGAAACGCCCTCACATCAACGTTAACTATTTTTTTGTAATTTGATGCAATGGTAAAAATTATAGTGTTAAAAATGTACATACATTTTTTAAAAGTGAAAATTGAAAATGAACTTTGCAGGATTTACCATATTGATGACCGTTAAAATGCGTCATCAGTCCACACCATAGCTATAACGATATAGAGAAACGATATCGTTGGGATCACTTCAGAACGATTCCCCCCCAGCTGTTCAACGGTAAAACACTGACAGCCAATCAGAATCCGTTCTAATTTAAGGGCTCGTGCATTAAAAATGCAGACGTAATCGCCGAGGTCCAGAAAACGCCACCACTGTTTGACAAGTCAAACCCCCTTTTGAAGGATACTTTAAAGAAAATGTATATATGGAAAACAATCGGTCATACTCTCGGAATAAATGATGAGAAGTATTAACAATGAGATCATTATGCCAGGCTAGCAAACAGTGTAACATAAAATTACCTCAGGTATCCTGCGCTAGTTTCGACAACATTGTCTTGCTTCCTTTGAAGCTGCAGTGAAAAAGATGTTTTTCATCTGTTTTTATTCCACTATATTGACTTCGACAGCTAAATTCACTGTTAGATTAGATCGATTACACCATCTATTCACTCGAAACATAGCATTGCTGAGGACATCTGCTGGTTAAAGCCATATGCAACAAGAACAGCAAAAACGTTGTAACGTACACACTTTGAAACCGTTATCGTTCGTTGGCGTGGAAGCAAATGTATCTTTATAGTTATCGTTCTTGGTGTGAACGGGCCTAAAATCATTAGTTATGAGTTTACCATTGCATTCTTACCTTTGTATCACGCAGTATTTGAGCACAATCTGGGATCTTTATTTCAGGAGCTGCGACTGGCTCTTTCTGACCCAACTGTATCTCCAGGGCGACTTTAAACTGAACCTCATCCAGACTACACATTCTGCTGACGTGCACAAACAGTTCATAGTTATAAAATCGGTATCTCAGTATAGGTAATTTATTCCTGTTACTCAATATTTCTGTCAATTTCCATGAATATGATACACTTTGGTGATCCTATGTTTTTTTTATGAGTGCTATTACAAATGTTTAATAACCTATTATGGAAATAACATTAATCTAGCATGAAAAAGTGCTAGCTTTGAACAAAATGTATCCAACATTGGGAGCTTTTGGTCCATGCTGCCTCAAACCTTCATGAATGAACAATTAAAAACATACAACGTCATAATAATACTACCAGTGTTAGGCAAGTTACTCTATATATAAAAAAAGTAATTAATTACTAGCTACTAATTACATTTTCAGCATTCAGTTAGATTAATTACTACCTCTATACCTCTATATAATTTGCTATGAAATACTACTAACTGTAATTTTAGTAAAAACTTTTAATTAATTAACTTAAATGACAAAAACGTTTAACTTTTATATTATTATAACACTTAGAATTAAAAAAACAAGATTTTGCTATGTAATAATAATCATAATAAATAAAAAATATATTTTAACCATATATTATATAATTATTAGTTTGTCCAGTGCAACCAAGTATAACTGTAAATCGGTATATCTGTATATTAGTATTGATTACAGGACATGAAATGAAAGTGTCTTACCTGTAGTGTTTGGCAGTGTGTGTGAGTTGAAGGATGTGTGTATCGTATGTTCTTCGGTTGCAGAGTGTACTAATCAGGTTCACGTGTGCATAATAACAGAAGCACGATGTCCCCTGGTGAATCAACACAGGCTTACACATACAAACAGCATCAGGTTTACACCCTGACTCACACAATAATCCTTTCATATCCTGTCGGAACAAACGCACATCATCATCATGTTCCTTTCCATTTCTCACATGATAGTAAGGTGCTAAAGATACTAAGAGGTTTTAAACTCCTAGAACACTCTGATAGATACCATGAACCGTGATGCTGTTTATGTAATAGGCCTGTGTTATCAGCTGTGTGAAGATTCTCAATGCGTTATTGTTATTGAGTGTCTGTTTACTCGCCGTGAATCTGAAAAAGGCATCAGGAGATTACACACACTTTATGAGCTTGAAGTTTTGGGCCATATTACATAAACAGGGATGGTTTATGTGGTTTGTGTCGCCCTCTAGTGGCCCTAAACTAAAACAGCAGCATTATTTTGTTTTCTGACCTCAAGTATGACGGTCATTCACAGTTCCCAGTGCATTAAAACAATTACATTTAAAAAAAAAAAAAAAGTTACAATGATTTATGTTTATTAAAGGTAATAAATTTAATAAAAGTACTATAAACGTATTTAATATTAACTTGATTTTTCTGACCAATAAATTTAAGCATTTTGCATTATTTTTTCTGACTTTTGTTTTTGTCGTAATCACAAAAGACATTTCTAGCCTAAATACTTTAGAAATAAAACTTTTATACACTATAAGAATTTATTTTAATTTTTCATGAGATTTTTAGCATTTTATTAATTGTCATTACTTCTCCTGGCCTATATATCACACTTCATAATTCATTTCCAGGTTTTAGGACCTTGTGACATATTGCTAATGTCCTTTTATCATAAAAGATTGAATCCGGTAACATCAAAATTAACCGTTTTTTTTTTTTTCCCCCCCCCCCCCCCCCTCAGGTCAAATAGGCCTATATTACCTATTTAAAGGTACATTAAAATAATTACCCAGCAAACATTGGTCCGACGGCAATGTCGTGTCCCTGGCCAAAAATAGTCGCGGTAGAACGGCATAAATAGGTAAAAATATGTAACAGAATATTTCCTAAAAATGCATTCAGATACGTTTGTACTTGTCGGGGTTGCATGCATAATGTTTAATTGGACTTTTAGTTATGTGTAGTTCATTAATTAATTAGGATAACGTCAAAAACGTCCGTTCAAATTTCATTTTGGAGCTACTTTTTTGCTGGGTAACTACATTTAAATAATGAGTCAATACATCATCAATCCTTACTTCAAAACGTGTTTTGTCTTAGCATGATTCACTATAGTAAGGATATTATAGCTGTTTATATTTTATAGCGGGATGGTTTTGGCGGGAAATTGCGTACTCGTGCGAGTCTCGTTATATTCGTAAATAGAGAAAAGTCGCCCTGCGACTATTTTGACTCGTGTATGGTTTTAAGTACCTTGTCTATTAATGGGTATAGCTAAATTGACATCTCTAGCTAGTCTGTTTGAGATCATTTCCATCTAAACTGGTGGGATATCTTAAATTATTTTAGACACTTTGCTAACACGGGACATAGGCTACTTGAATATGAAAGTTGCCGGTTTTGCCATGTTTAGTGTACGTTTTCATGATATTTCGAGTTTTATGAATAATTTTAAAATGACTGTGAAAGTACTCAATAAATCCTGACAAGATACACAAACATTCACTCTTATCTGACATGCTGAAAACCATAGGCTACGTTAAATGTTTCTTTGTGCATTGTGTGACGAATAACGTCATTAAAATATAAAAAACCAAAAAGGTTAGTAGTTTGCATCCCTGGAAATAAATGTCCGTCGTTTTAACAGTTTTTTTTTTTAATTTATTTATTTATCGTTAACAGTATTGTCTCGTCATGTCCGGCTGATTATCTCACCTCGGCTCGAATTCTTCAAGCAATAAAAAGTGCCGTGCTGCTCGGTTTCTGGACAGTAAATACCGCCTCCTTTGATTTGATTGGATATCTCAAATATTTTGACACTGACGAGCGCTTTTGGACAGACTGAGTGAACACTAAAAAGATTAGAGTTTTTTGCCTTAAGTGTTCGTCTGGGCTGACGGAAGGATCTAGACTACGTAAATTTACTATAATTCATTCTTCATATATATTTACGTTGCAATCAATGGGCCGGCCCACATTGTCCAGCGGCCCACCGGGAAAACTCCCGGTACTCCCTGTTTTATGAGCAGCATGTTTTATGATAACCATGCACAACCGGCAAGGTTGCACGCAGTTTTGTTTTTAAACCCCTAGAGTCACTAAGTGTAGGCCTACAACATCACTGAACCTATATACATTAATTTACAGCAACAAAACTATTTTTTTACGGGTTAAATCATGTAGAAATAGGTCTAATGTAGGCTAACCATAGAGTGTAGCATTAATAATGAATACAAGAAAGTAGTTTTTCCAATAAAAAAAAAAACAAGTCTTGTCTAAAAACATATTCATAGTTTTATTATGAGCAGTTAACTCAGTAATGTAGAGCTAAATACCATGAGATATGCAGTTGTAGGTAAAAAGCAGTTCTGTGAAATCATCACTGGCAATAAACATTTGTAAATAACAGTAAATACATGATTTCAGTGAAATTAAGTGAATGAAACTGATAAAATGGTGGTGGATGAGCAAAAACACACGCTCGCACACTCTCTCCCGGTTACAGACATATGCTGATACTTTAACGCTCTCTCTCAAGTTCTTTCTGTGACACAGAATTTGTGCCCGTAATGCTTAAATGAATTTAAACTACACTCAAAATTATTATATACAAATGAAAATAAATCAATACAACATATTGCTACGGTCTGACCCGCCAACATTCAGCGCGACACACACCGAAATCTCTCTTTCTAACACACACACACACACACACACACACACACACAATATTCCTGTTTCTCTCCAATGGAACTGATGGAACTATAACTGCTGCTTTGGAAATGGAAGACGGGAGCAAACCAATGTTCCCGCCCTAGTTTGTGATTGACAGAGACTCTATCCAATGACCTCACACGAACCGTTTTCTCATGCACTATCAATCATTAAATCCCTTTCTGGCAATCCCTTTCTTTCATCTAAACATGTAAATGAAATTAAAATAGAAACAGGGAACCGTGGCAATATCTGCATCCCAATTTGCATACCATCCATGCTATAAATATTACCCACAATTCCCTTGTACTACAGATGTAGTACTTGTAACAGATCTTCAACTTTTTTTGTAATAGTGAAAAATGATAAAAACCAAAGGCCAAAGTTTCCACAGCAGTTTTAAATACATGTGAAAGTAATATTAAAGTTAGCTAGATGTTAACGCTTCCATACTGCGTTAATATTACATAATTGCAATATTAGCATACTACATACTCAAAGTATATACTTTCCCATAACTGCTGAAGAACATACCTGTAGTACAGCAAAAGAAGTAAGCAAACTGGGATGCAGCCTGTGTGCGCGTAACACACTTCTCTCTAATTTCGTCTCTACATTGCCATTGCCTGAAACACACGCACGCCTCAAAATAACACTACAACAAGGACAAAATGCTGAAGAATGTGCCGTCCCTGGTTCAAATGAATGATTCACACACACAATCAAATATCCTCACATATGCCTTGTTGGGGGTCTGATCCCAGAGCTCGCATTCTCATCAATTATGTGCCGAACAGGAACAGGAAGATAAAGAATAATTGCATGCTGAGAATATCAAGTGCGATAAATATATCTAAAATACTGTAACAAATGTTAACACTTACTTTTAATGATTGCACATACATCCGCGCAGCGATATTCGGTTCGTAATTCGGTAAGGTCAGGGTTAGATTAATCCTGATATGTCCCAAAAGCAGTTCAGAGCCTTTTCTGCAAGTGTGAACGCTACGATCAGAATCTGGAGTGACTCTAGTTTGATTAAAGCGAGTTTGGTGCCAATCTCTGTGATTGGAAATGCTCTTATGTACTTTTGAGAGCCAAAGTACTGCTAAAGAGCCAAACTGCATTTGTTTTAGGTACATAAGGACACTTTCTTTATGAGGGTGAGTATTAATATCTGCTCTTTGAATATGTAAAAATCTGCTCAAAAATATGTTTTGTTCTGTGTGGTTCAGAGTGTTTAGTCTTTGGTAAACTTTACAGTGCTCTTGTTGTGGTAGAAAAATATCCAATCTGTACTCTCGAACTAATCTGTATGATATATCAGGATCTGATAAAAACATATTCAATTGAAACGACTGAATAAAGATGATGTTTTTGCCTCTTTCCATGAATCTCTCTCTCTCTCTCTCTCTCTCTCTATATATATATATACACACAAACATACACAGACACATAGTAAGGCATGTTAGACTAAAATTCATTCATTCAGTGACCTAATGGAGGACCCTTCGGCTACGTTCACACTCAGATCAGATTTTTTTGTATAGCTGTTCACATTGTTTCCAGATTTCCAGTGTGAACAGATCATGGTTCTGAACTGACCTGCATGTGCAAAAGAACGATAAAAACAGGGTTTCCACCACAAAATCCACTCAATTGCTTCTTAAAACTAGTCCAAAACTAGCCCAATCGCGGGCTTAAATATCGCGTTAGTGCGGTCACTTCAACCCAGAGTTGCAAAACAACCCACGGCAACAGTAAAAAAAAAAAAAAAAAAAAAGTAACCCAATTCTGCGGGAAAATCGTGGACTTGACAACACACACAGCGCGCTGTCATACAGAAGTAAACACGGAGGGCATTAAAGTAAGCGATTACGCATTCATTTATAGTGTAAAATGCTGCGTAAGCCAGCAAAATTATGCGCAGGCAATATAAAAAAAACAAAGACAATGATGTGACAAAAGAGAGCAGAGTTTTCAAACTTCTACGATACGAGCCCTCATGTTTTGCTTGTATTTAAGCGCTGTCTCTGTATTACTTACGACTTCTGACACTACTGACTGTCTTGATAATGTTGGGTATGTAAAAT
Source organism: Elopichthys bambusa (assembly GCA_037101425.1). Taxonomy (NCBI): domain Eukaryota; kingdom Metazoa; phylum Chordata; class Actinopteri; order Cypriniformes; family Xenocyprididae; genus Elopichthys; species Elopichthys bambusa. The sequence continues at coordinate 3,951,389 of CM074455.1, forward strand.
CTTTGAATAGACTCTCATGAGCGCAGAATCGTGACGGATGTTGATCTCGAGTGATGTAAAAATCGCATGAATTCCGATATGACTATTCACACTGCGGTCGCATTACAAAACATCGACCTGTATCGGATTAGGACCACATATGGTAGTGGCACAAATCGGAATTGAAAAGATCAGATTCCATGTGATTTGTGCTGTTCACACTGTCATGGGGAAAACAGATATGAGTCACATCAGATTTGGGCCACATTTACCTGCAGTGTGAACGTAGCCTTATTTTAGGGGCTCCTTACACAAACTCCAATACGTGATGATTACATAATAGTTATCCAATAGTTTCATGAGTTAGTGGAATCATAAATCATGATGCAGCTGATGTTGGATCAGTGGTTTCCTGCTGATATACAGCAGAATTAAAAGCATAACTAAACACACTGGCAGAAAACCCACAACACGCTCACACATACACACACGTCATGCAGTTTCACTTTGTTTATAAAAGCAGCTCTATAAATGTGCCATTATCTGTGGAGTTAAATATGACTTCACTTTGTCACTTTTCATCCTGTAAACGGTTTGATCGAACTGCATGGTATTAAAAGTAAAGCAAACCCAAACACATTCACTAATAGAGTCAACTGATACGGTTTCCTCAAATAAAATTACACGTCTGTACAGCGCACATGTGTAAAGCCTCATTGCCGTGATTAGATAAGCACGCCCTGTGGCTGCTGCAGGATCTTGATCACTCTGCTGAGAGATTCGGTGGTGGCAAACGCCAGATACTGACAGCACAACCAGTCCTCCAGACTCACACCACAGCCTGAATCCAAAGAACGCTCAGCGAACTTGATCATCATAAGCGTTCGCTTCAGGTCCAGCCAGTTCTGCAGGACGGTGTGGCGCTGGACTGTCCCGGCAGCAGGGTTTAGCGAATTAAAGAGATCCTCCCGTGGGCCCCACAGCAAACACTGCAAACACGCCCGGGCATCCGCCATCTGGATGCGCTCAGAAGGATTGGGGTTGAGCAGCAATGTGGCGAGCTGCTGAAGGCCGTTAGAGTAGAGAGAGCGCAGCGGCAGCTGGGGCAAGTCAGAGCTGCAGTATTCCCTCTCCTTTAGCGCCGGACTTTCCTCGAACGGATTGGGTCGATGCAGCATCTCATAGATCAGTATGCCGGTCTGGAATTCATCGCACTTGCGGTACTGAGTGGCAGTGAGGAGCTCAGGTGCCAGACGGGACTGGTCTCGGAGCGAAGCGGGTTCCAGCACCACGTTCTTGAGTTTAGCCTGAGAGAAGTTGCTGATGATGAGGCGGGCGGGGCAAGCGGAAGCCGTGGCGGAGGAAGGCCCGGACGCAGCGTTGTTGTTCGGTTCCAGCAGCTCCAGGTTCCAAGGGTTCCCGGGCTGACAGTGCACTAGGAGGAGGTTCTCGAGCCGTAGGTCACAGTGCGTGACATGGTAGGGTTTCATGTGCTCCAGTCCCGAACACAACTGCAGCAGCAGCAGACACACCTGCCGTTCGTACAGCTCAGGGTTTCGTGCATGCCGCTCCACACCCTCGCGTACAAAATCCGCCACCGTCTGGAACGGCACCTCACGAGTGATCACCACAACACGGCTGCAGAGTTTCCCACCCGGTCCTGCTGCATCTCTCTCGTCCTCTTTTTCTTTTCCCTCTTCTCCTCCTTGCGTACCGCCTCGCTCATCTTCTCTATCCTCCTCTTGCTCCCAAGGCAGCAGGCGGGCCGGAACATCTGCCAGGAAGTGCCCACAGTCCTGCTGGATGTTAAAGTGCACAGCGATACTCTGCCGAACTGCTAGGCTGTGAAAAAACTGCTGCTGCGTCTCCTTCACCACACCCCGACAGATCTGAGATCAGACAGAAAGAGAAAATAAAAAGGATTAGTTCACTTCAGAATTAACATTTCCTGATAATTTACTCACCTCCATGTCATCCAAGATGTCCTTCTTTCTTCAGTTGAAAAGATTCCAGGATTTTTTTCCATATAGTGGACAGTTACCAACGGGTTGAAGGTCCAAATTGCAGTTTTAGTGAAGCGTCAAAGTTCTCTACACGATCCCAGATGAGGAATAAGGGTCTTATGTAGCAAAACGATCGGCCTAAAATTAAAATGTATATACTTTTTAACCACAAATGCTCATCTTGCACTAGCTCTGTGATGTGCCACGCATTACGTAATCACGTTGGAAAGGTCACGGGTGATGTAGGTAGGGCGAAAAACTCCATCTCATTTTCTCCTCCAACTTCAAAATCATCCAACATTGTTGTTTTTCCTTTTTTGTAAAGGCCGTTTGACTTAGTCTTTGCACGTTCACTTTGTGAATACTGGGTCAGTACTTCTACCTACATCACGTGACCTTTCCAACATAACGTAATGCGTGGTACATTGCAGAGCAGTGCAGGATGAGCATTTGTGGTTAAAAAGTATATACATTTTAATATTGTTTTTGAAAACGACTGATCGTTTTGCCTTTGAAGCTGCACTGAAACTGCAATTTGGACCTTCAACCCGTTGAACCCCAGTGAAGTCCACTATATTTAGAAAAATCCTGGAATGTTTTCCTCAAAAACCTTAATTTCATTTCGACTGTAAAAGAAATACATGAACATCTTGGATGACACTGGGGTGAGTAAATTATCAGGAAATTTTAACTCTAGCATAATCTTTTAAAGAGTTCACTTCAATCAGCTCATCCCATTTATCGGACATGCCACAGTAATTATGTGTAAGACTAAGCTTTCACCTTGACAGCGTAGTTCACCAGAGGTTCTCTGGCGAAAGACGCTGTGTAGTACACAGCATCTCCAGCCTCGCAGCAGGGTTTTCCTGCAGTCAGCCGGAAGTGAGACCAGCTGTCTGTCCCGAAGCGCAGATGATCTTTTTGTCCAGCCATGAATCGATCTTCACATCTGGTTGCCAACTTACGAAGGGTGTCCGTGTGCAGGCCTCGGATCCTCCCGACAACTTCCTCCCAGCTCTCCATGCCTCTATATGGCACCTGCTTCTGGCCTTTTGCGGGTCTCCCAGCCCCTCGCGTTCGGGCCGTCAGACTCTCTGTACTGCGGTAGCCTCGGCGGTCACATCCCTGCATGGAGCTGCTGTTGGAAAGGCAAGACAGGCTCCGCCCACCCACAGGACGCTCCAGGGAGTCTCCGGATTCATCGGGATGCCGTGCCTCTGAGCTTAGAGAGGAGCTCTGACTGGCCGTGTCCCATGTGGACTCAAGATCATAGAGTGGATTGGCGACGCTCAGACTGGTCCCACCTGGTTTGGCCTCTCCTTTGGGTCGTGGGGCAGTGAGTTCTCTACCTAGAGCGGAGGATGGCTCTGTTTGAGCACGTGGGACTGACTTTTTGGGCAGGGGAGGAGGGGTGGATTTACTCGTGGGTTCGGTGACCTCTGGGTCAGAAGTTAAAGTGTCATCAGATGCTTTAGGATGTCTAGGATGCTTCAAAGGGATCATGTTGGCCCTGGATTGACCTGTAGAGTGAGAGATGAGTAATCTCAGTTTCATGAACTTTTGAAAGTAATATCAAAAGAAAATGTGATCATTCTTCTAAACAACAATGCTTATTTGAAATGCCTGTTAACTGGTGCATTATTAGATTTCCTTTAAAAGCTAGTAACATTGTCTGACCTTGATCCTGTCATTACATGTTCCCTTTTACCATATCTCCATCTGCAGGAAGAACAGTCTTAAAGCATTTCACGCACACTCCATCCGCAGGGATGTGAGATATGAGTTAGGAATTATTTAACAGCGTGAAACCTCATCTAACATTCCTCACTAATCTGCTTTAATCTCCCAATAATCAGACTGGGGCTTCCTCTGAGGCCCTTTCACCAGGACAGGGATTTTTGTAGGTCACGTCTATAAAACGATCAAAGAGTCAGTGGTACAAATTTAGAGACAGCACTTTAGCCCCCTGGAGACCCGTTCTGTTATGCAGTTCAGAGGTTCATAAGCCTTAGTCATCAGCTCAGCAACGCTATATTGTGAGATATCAGAGGTCACTGGTGACAACTTGCTTCGAGTCAGATGGTGTCTTGCCCCCTATGAACACATTTTGTTTTAAAATTCATAACTTTTGCAACGGTTACGCCTGCCGTTTACACTACTCCGTCGTTTTCGACCCTTGAAAACAGAGACTTTCGAAAACGCTGCAGAGCCCGTTTTAGTTTGAAAATGCCGGGGTTGCATTTCAATATAAACGGACCAAAACAAAGACGATGAAAACGATGGCGTGGCTGCCCACGTTCGCTCTGCATATCCTTGATGACTGTGTAAACAATAACATGGAGACTAAACTGCCTACATGCATAAGAGGCAACTGTTTACACTTGTATGTGCATGCCCAGTGTGCATGAACGGTCATATGATATGCATTTTCAGCCATGTAGCGTAGACGGAGATCGTTTCTGAAACACTGTGGAAACACCATTGTAGACGAGGATCGTTTTCATTTTAAAATGCCATTTTAACACAAAAACGCACTAGTGTAAACAGGGCCTAACACTAGGGATTAAGCTCTTTAGTGTTCCACTAACCTGCTGCGCAGCAGTAATCAGACAAGACTCCAGACAATGTCTTCAATATGCTTTAATCGCGGCCGTGAGGATCTCAGACCAATTTCAGAGAAAATCCCCCGACAAAGAGGATACGACAGAAACATGGTAAAGGTGACACGATTCATTACATCATTTTCCTCCAACCTGATTGGTTCTACATATGTAGAATTCTTTGTTACTAGGCTTGGCTATAATGAGAGACACAACACACCCTTTGAATCATGCTTTTGAATTATCGTCATCGTTACTGAACACCCAAAGCAATCAAAGCAATATAAAAGCAAACTTTTGTACCGAATGCAATAGGTCTAGGAAATAGAAAGGGGTAGGAAATGTGAATATTTTTAGCTTTTGAAGTGGATGTTGTGTATTCTTATATGTATGGCAAGGCCAAAGACCAGTTTTCAGCCAAGGCTGAACAATAAAGTAGCAAGTAAAGTAAACTAAGTAAGTAAAGTAAAAGTAAACTAACTAACAAGGTAGGGGCAAATCTGGATATCTCGATCATGAGGTTGGACATACATATCAAAACTGGACACCTGTCTAGTTTTATTTCTCCTTTTGTTATTTTCAGACACAGTAATTCTGGCCCAAGTGTTAGAGACATTCAGTATCATATATAAAACATAAATCATATATAAATGTTATCCCTGTAAGGAAAGAAATGTTAGTTATGATTAATTATAATTAAAGTTAAAATTAAAATTTCTTCCACAAACTGAATCCCTGGTTTCCACACAGTGACTACTGCCAGCTTGCGAGAATTTAACTGCATTTTCTCATCTACCGTCTTCATTAAACCTCACATGATTACATGGACAACCAGTAGTTTGTGTGCAAAAAAAAGTTTATTTTCAGGGTATTATGTTTTTAATTGTTGTAATGGCCAATATTAGAAGAAGGTAATTTAAGGATTTATCTTTTTCAATTCTAACAGTATATTATATCTTTATGTCAGGTTACAAACATTAATATTTTCTGTACATTATAACGTTTTAATGTCTGAAGCATTTTAAATTCTAGATCTTCTAATATCTTCTAATAACATTAATATCAGTTGTCAGCCATAACAATTATAATTATAGAATTTCTGTCATGCTTGAATCAAGTTTGAGACCACAATGAAAACTGAAATGAGTTTTAAAATCTATTTCAAAACATGCGTTAAAACATGCGTTTAAACATTTTAAAACAAAGTTAAGACATAAAATAAGAAATATTTAAGATTTTGCACTATTTCTAGGACATATTATTGTAATTTACATTTCCTGCTAATCAAACTACATACTCATGCAAATAAAACTAAAAGCCTTAAGAAAAAGAGCAAAGAAAAACAGAGAAAGAGACCGAGTCATACCTCCTTTCACTGCACAAACTTCAGAGAGACTCAATCAGCAAAATGATTTCAAATTGAGAGATTGAGAAGTGATCTTATTTATGGGTCTAGAAATGCTCTTGCACACTCTGCTGCCATGACAACCTAAATATATCAACGTGAGCCGGCCAAATCAGGTCAAAACCTCCCGCCGCTGGCCCAAATAAATGGACAGAGCACACAAAGTGACCCATCAAATGTGTGTGTGTTTGACTTACCCAGGTTGGTGTACGTGGCCCTGCAGCTGCTGGACGCAGGAGAGTGTGAGGTGGTGTGAGTGATTCCCTCTTCCTCTCGCTCTGCCTGGCTGCCGCTGTTTGAGGTGGGCGACACTGGGGGCGGACAGGAGGCAGGCGGCTCACGCAGGGGCGACAGCTCCAGCTTAGCAGGAAGAGAGGTGGCTGATGAGATCTCCGTATCCTGAACTGGAAGCTGACTGCATGAAAGAGAGACAAACAACGAGTGAGAATTATTCCAGCCCAAAGATTTCTAACCTAAACAGCAAGGATTTAGAAATTGAGGATGTGGGTTATTTTACTAAGCTGATTTTGGAACTACTCCCTTTTTTTTTTTAAAGGGATAGTTCACTCAAAATAAAAATTCTGTCATTATTTACTCACCATGATTTTGTTTCAAACCCATTCGACTATAAATAATGCTAATTTCTCACTCAAATCTATTATATGGCTGCATAAGACTTTGTACAAGTCATATGGACCACTTCTATGACACTTTTATGGTGCTCTTGTACCATTTTTAAGTTTGAAAAAGCAAAAAAATAATAAAAAAAAGGATACAGGTTTGGAATGGCATGAGAATGAGTAAATAATGAGATGAATAATGATTAAAGGGTTAGTTCACCCACAAATGAAATTTCTGTCATTAAGTATTCACCCTCATGTCCTTCCAAACCCGTAAGGCCTTCCTTCGTTCATCTTCAGAAGGTAGCAAAACTAGATCTCTATTATTGAATCCAAAAGGTTTTAATCATATTTTGCTACATATAAAGGTATTTTAAAGATTTTGAAGTGTCAAAAGGTCCTTTGGTTTAACCGTCCAAAGGCCAATACAGCCATTTTATTTTGTGATTAAAATATCTTAAAATGTAATAAATGTATATATATTTTATTCTGGCATGATTTTATAACATCATATATCAACATAGTGCAAAATGGTATTAAAATTATGTGTAGAAGTTTTGAGAAAGTGTTTTGATAAAGAATGTCCGGAAAAATTAATTTCACTGATGTCATTTGGAGCAAGCAATTTTGGATCAAGTCATGCGGTCAATATCATGTGACAGGATGTGTCATCATTTAGACACCTGCAAAGGACCACATGGTCATGAAGCAAAGTAACTAACTCTCTTTGAACTATTTGAAAAATTCATGTTTTTGCTCATACGCATGTCCCAAAACATCAGGTCATTCGGTACAACCACTATAAAACATGGAAAATGTTGTAATATTTTAAAAACTTATACTAAATATGAAATGTTTGATTGTCCTTTAGCTAGCTAGCTATCAGCCTGTTAGCACTGTTTGAAAATATCGTCATTCGGTATAACCAAAAGTGTAATTCGGTATAACCGAAATTTTGGAAACTTTTTTGGTAACAAATTTTGTAAAAAAAACAAAAAAAACAAACAAAAGCAGTGTTAATTGATTATAAAAAAAACACAAATCTCATTGTTAACACTTAATAAAACTTAAAAATTAATTACATCTCCATTATGTTTTGTTTTTTTACACTTTTAAAAACCTTATTTGTCAATGACCCTTTCTGAAAATGAACGAGGTGGCTTTGGAATGACATGAGGGTGAGTGATTATTGACATAAATTTCATTTTTTTGGGAGAATTAACCCTGTAAGAATGAATAATTGTGTGAGAGTGCTTTAGTTCAAGATTTAATTTTAATTAGCATTTTGGCAACCATCTACACTGGACTAATCAAACACAAAATACAGGCGTCTTTTGCTTAGATTCCAAACTATCCCTCCTGTATACCAGTGCCAAACTTACTCTCCTAAATAATCGGTCCAGGAACGCTAAATGGGAGGAATCTTCTGCTGGCAGAGCATGTCTGGACATATAAAAACATTCTGTTCCATAAAGGTATGACACCCTCAAAAATCTATTATACGAAAGTTGTTCTCTCAAAAAATGAAGATAAGATTCCTAATGCTTTTATTGAAACACCAGTGCAAAAATTTATTATAAACACACAAGATAAGATATCACCACTTTTTTTTTTTTTTTTTTTTTTTTTTTTTTTTTTTCAAGTGATAGTGTATCTGTCTCTCAGTGAAAAAAGAACCCAAATCAACGTGTCTGAACTATCTCTTACTGAGGCAGATAATGCTCAGCAAACACACACACACACCAGCTGAAACAAACACCCAGCTAAAAGCTTCAGTAAAGTGTTGGTCTGTTCAAAGGAATGAGGAAGTAATGCTTACCCACCATATTGGCTCACACAATCACCCATTTGATAAGGTCAGAGACAATAAAAGTTAAAATCAGAAACAGGAATTCCTTGCTTTCAAATACTTAATAGACAAAACTCTCTTGGATTCTGTTTTTCTTATTCCTCCTCCCTCTGCTGTAACATTCGGTATGAATATTTCCTCTACATGATTAACCCTTAACAGACATCTACCTGTGGTTGTTCATCAGCCGACAACTGTGACATATCAGGATCAAAGTCCTTCGCTTCCGCAGATCACACACACACACAGGTATGACTAAAATAACAGGAAGCGTTTGGAAATCACATACTATTAATATTCAAAAAAATTATCAATTAATGTATTTTAAGTTCTTAGAACTGATTTTGAATAATTTTTTACCAAAAAAGTTACGGACTGCAGATTTAAATATTGTTTTATCATAAATGCTATTGTAAGTACTGAATTGAAGAAAAATATGCTATTACTGTATTTTCAGTGACTCCATAAAACGCTATCAGCTATAATAAAAAAAAAGCTACACCTAGGGGCACACATTTATCACTAGGGTGTCTCAAAAACTTTTCTGCTTTTCATCTGGGATGAATATGAAGGTCATGCAAGGAAACCTACTAAGACAGTGGTTCTCAAACCTGTCCTAGAGGACCCCAGCCCTGCACATTTTGTATGTCTCCCTCATCTATCACACCTGATTCAACTCATGTGCTCATTAGTAGACATCAAGGCCTGAAATGGGTGTGTCAGAAATAGGGAGACATACAAAATGTGCAGGGCTGGGGGTTCTCCAGGACAGGTTTGGGAAACACTGTACTAAGACATACAGCAAGATAAGGACACAGACCATAGACCATAGCATATGTTTCTATATTAAAAAGCTAAGAGAGAGAGGGGGATTGACAGTGAAAAGATAGCTTACTTCATGACTTTGCTAATGAGAATGCTGGCTCTGCTTTTGGGTGGAGTAGACAGACTGGAAGCTGCACCTTCTCCTGTGATACCCTCTTTGTGCTCCTCAACTCGAAGCTCCCCCTCCTCTCCACCAGTGATGCTCTCTGATTTGTAAGTGAATATGATTGTGGGTTTCTGGTGAGGATCATCTGTCTTGGACTCTGAAAACCAGTGCTGTCTCTGTAAAGGAGGAGGAGGCAGTACAGTGATGACAGTCCCATCCAATCCCAACAACTTCCCTTTTTCCTTCTCTCGCTCCATTTTCTCTTTCTGTTCATCCTCGTCTTTCCGCCGGCGGAAGAAACTCTTGAAGGATATCCAACGCTTGGGCTTGTTTCCGTCAGTCGAACGCCTGCCCTCTGCACCTGGACTGGTCTCTCCATCACTAGGTTTGGCCCCAGCTGGTCTGGTCCAGTTGCTGAAGTGCCTTTGGAGCAAGTTGGTTGAGTGGTAAGGAGAGGAGCTAGACCGGGTTGGGGGAAATGGGGCACTAGGTTCAGATTTGGGGCTTGTGGGCGGTACAGCAGCAGAGGCACTCTGAGATTTGGGAAGGAGTTTATGTGGTGTGTCTTTGTGAGGTTCCGCAGAACAGTGGAGTGATTTAGGTCGGGTAAGTGTATCTCTGGAAGCATCCGGTGGCAGCGAGTAAAGCTCCTCAGCACTGTAGGTCTTACTCTGGCCAGCAGGGGAGTCTGGAGGAGAAGGTGGCGGCTGAATGGAGGCCACAATCTGAGACAGAACAGCACTTGCTTTCTCTCTTTGACCTGTACTTCCACTTGGTGTGACCTGGCAATCTCTACTGCCCTCTGGCTGTTGCTCACTGCTGGGGTTACGAATATGATCCAGACTGCTGTGGGCCAAAACAGCAGGTTTAGGGCTTAAGCTACCTGCAGGAAGGACTGAGACACCTGTTGTAGTCCTGGATTTACCGTCGTTTACAGTCTGCCCAGATACTGTTGTGGTCCTCAGTTCCCCAGTAACAGTTACATCTGTTGTGTGCTTCAATTGAGGAGGTGTCTGCTCAGATGGAGAGGGCTGGGAACTTTCAGAAGATCCAATCTCCTCATATGTGTGGCTGGCCACTCGCTCTCCGGCCCCAGGCTTGGAATGCGGCAGCTCACCGTTGAGCCCCAGAAAACTCTTGTAAACAGCCAGGTTATCATAAGCACTGGGATTAATCACTATGGGAACCTTTACCGCTTTTTTTGAGCTGCGTGCATATGCAGGCTCGTCACGGATGATGATGGGAAACGGGGGCATGCCTGCATTGTTGTAGCTGTTGAACTTGATCTCAGATAAGTTGGGCGATTTAGTGGGGACTGTACGGGCAGAGCCGAAGCCTGTAGTTGGAGATGTGGGAGCTGATTTGTGATTGATGAGCCTTGGAGCGGCACCGCCACATGTAAAATCAACTTTAGGGATCTTCTGTCGAGGGCTGGTGCAAGATGTCCACACTTCTTGGTAACGGATACTGCCGGGTTTTGTGCGAAAACAGCTGGGGGCTGCAGAGGCAGAACCTGTAGGAGACTGAGGCATCAGTGGAGATATTGAAATGGAGGGAGATGCCACAGGTGAGACGGGAGATCTAGGGGACTGAGGGGAGGTGGGTGAGACAGGACAGGGGTCAGCAGAGGGGCAGAGCGCAACATTGTGCCCACTTGACTTTGGAGTGCTTTCACTCGAGTGACTGTGATCATCTTTAGTGGCCATAGAGGCAGACACATCCACCACCGTATAGGGCTTACAGATAGGAGCCTTCTCAAGATTAACTACTCGATAAGGCTTGGCCTGCTCCTCAGTTGGGCTGAAGCTGATTGTGATTGGCTGGCCTGGAAGAGCTTGTGGGAGAGCCCCACTCTCTCTCTGACCGTCATCTTGTTCTTCCAGTCGGATGGCTAGAACAGCTTTATGAGTTTCACTGGATTTAGGTGAACTCAGTCCTCTGGCTAAAGGTTCTTTACTAGGTGTGAAAGGAAGACAGTTTCTCTGGTCACCAGTGCCCCTACTGCTGCCAGCGCAGGATTCTTCAGGCAGAGAAGCCAAGGACTCAGGTGAGGTGGTGGACTCGGAAGTGGACAGAAAGCCACTACCCTGGTGGTCAGAGGCATATGACAGAAGAGCAGGTGCTCCATTTGTGTCAACAGATGGGTATCCATTGAGAATCTCATCATAGCTGTCATCATAATCCACTGCACAAAACCGTTGCAGCGAACGGTTACGTAGAGGCACTGTATTCCACTTCTTCCCTAAAGCGAAGGGAACCGGGGATAGCGTGGCTGCACGGAAATTAGCAAAACGAGGTTGACCCCGCATTCGTATCCCCATTGCTAGCAACTCCTCGTCACTTTCATCCCAACTGTCATGCTCTCCATCATCATCCTCATCACCACTCTCATCCTCCTCATCATCACCATCACTGGAGAATTCTGGATAACAAAAACGTCCTCCCTCAGAGCTGATAACCTCTGCACTGTCACTGAGGGAAACACGTTTCATTGCTCCTCTACCACCACTCCCAGCATGGAGACAGCTTGACGGTGGAAGGCCCCTCTCTAATGAGCGCCGGTATGAACTACAGATCCGGCCAAAGAAGTAATCTCTACTTGAGCTTGGAGAAGATCCCAGACCAGCAATTTCTTTCAGCACGTCCGTCAGTCCATTGTTGTTGCTGCTAGTTGGCTGTGGGGAGATTGCACCATATGCCTCTGTCTGCCCGACTAAATCGTCTCCTTGATTGTTGTTTGTTCCTGCAGGTCTCTGGCTATTCAGGCTGTTGTGGTTCCACACAGTGAAAGGTGAGCTCTTAGTGACCTGCGCTCCCTCTGCAAGCCTTGGCACATTTCCCTCAGAGTCTAGACCTGGTGGAGAGCATGGCAGCATCATGGTTGGCTTTACTGCAATAGTAGGTTTCTTGGCGACAGGTGGGCGGACCTGCCCTGCACGGGATGAGGAAATGCTCCTCTGGCTGTTTGTAAGTTTGGCATTGACGTTCGTCTTGCTCTCATTGGCTTGCTCTGGAGGCCGGTGTAGGCTCTTAGGCTTAAAGCAATTTTTGCACTCCCCTGGTTTCCATACATGTTCAGTGAAGGTGTTGCATGCAGACATGACTGCAGGGCAGTGCTGCAGCATCAGTGGACAGGAAAGCCCTCCATCACACACACAAACTGCAGGCTGAACTTCACACCCACACACAGTTTATAAACTGTGCTGTCAGTACCTGCAAAGACAGAATAACAGAGTCAGTCAGTGATATTTTGATACCAAATGTAATCACTGTTTTCATTTCACATGTAGGCTACTGAATGAGGCACTCATTACTCTTTCCAGCAGGGGTCAGAGTTTTACTCTTAGCATGATTTTCTAGTGTCTCTCTTTTACACACATTCACAAACACAGGCTGCCAGACTCTCACAGATTTATTTTTGGATCACAACGCAGTGCTGAGCAGTTGCAGGTAAACATCATGCCTTGTGACATACTGACACCACATACACAGACACAGTCAAACTTGAACACCTATACTTTAACTGTAACCCAAAACAAACCCTGCCCCCACCATTTACAGACACATTTGTTTCATGTTTAGATTTTAAGACATAACCTTATTTGTGAATTTTTTTTTATTTTTTTTTTTACAAGTGAGGGACATTTTACCAAGTCAGTTTAAAGAGGTTTTTACTATATTTAGGATATTCTCAGACATCAGGACCTCAAAAGTAATGAAACAATTACACCTGTTGACTTGTGTCCTATTTCTCCCAACATTTGAAACACTTAAATTCCCCAAACCCCTTACACTGTGTCCTAACTAAATGCGATACAATAAGATTCTAGAGATATGTCTGTACACACCAGAAGTGACGCGACTACGAGACGCAACAAAATCAACCAAAAACCACAGCCAATCTGAAGATATTACACAATTTAAACATTATTTAAAGTACATCCTAAGTGACTGAAACAATCTTTGACATAATACACTTGTTTGTTCACAATGAGTTGACAGTTTCAACATTCTTGTGCCCGTTTATTTATTTTCACAATCTGGGGTGAATTATCTATGGTTACTTTCAGTATGGCAACAAAGCTGAGAACACAAAATGATATTCAAATGGACATTACACGCTTTTAACAATAAAAAAAGCACAAACTTCAGATTATCATTGCTATACTTTGTGTTGTTGTTCTAGTGTTGTATTGTTGTTCTTGTGTTGTTAACTAGTTAGGACAAAAACTGATTAACATGGAAAAAAAGACCTTTTCTCCCACATGCACAGCGAGTCTGGTTAGGATACAACACATTACAGCAATAGTATCAAACTCAGCTGGGAGAAAAATCCAGCAGAGTGTTAGTTTTTAGGGACTATTCACCTTATTTTTAAAGAACGGGTGAGGCCATTTGTAAGTTGAATGTGCAAGGCTTCCGCTTCCAGTTACTTTATCTGAACAAAAACAGTCCGCTATGCTGCTTTATACTGCAACCTGGTATTTATACTATTATTTTAATTTATCATCATAATCGTAAACACTTTTAGCACACAGTTTTAACGTTTACTGCACTTTGTTATTCTTCTAGTTATTTACCTCTTGCGGCTAATGAATCAGAATCATTTATAGAAAATTGCTTACTACCATGTTGCAAAATAAGGTGGATTGGTAGTGTTAGGGTAGTGGCTCTGTTTTTTGTGTGTGTTATATGTGATACAGTCAGGAACATAGGCTAAATGAGAAAGATGAGTGCTGGAAAGGTTTTACAAACTCTTAAATTGTGACCTGATGCTCGGCACTTGTTCAGTGCAAAGACTCTCAAATGAGGGTCACAGTGGTCAGATTTTCAGGGTTAAAAAAAAAAACTGCAGAAGAACACTAATCAACAGACAAAATTTATCTAACAAAAGATCTACTGTTCGCTTTTTCAAATTCCTGATATAAATCAAAGGCAGAACTAGGCTACTCGCTGCACAATACTGAATAGGAGCTTTGTGATTATGCTTTTATAATAGGCCTACATTTAAAAGGTTAAAAAAACAATTAAACAAAGTGCCCATCAATTACTTCACATGTAATTGTGTCTGTACCTGCCTTCCAGACGAAAAACAGAGAATTAGCATTGATTAATCATACTAAATAGATTTACTGTTTGGAAAATGCGGGTTTGGACTTGCTACAACTAAAAAGCTATAAGTTCTATAAACCCTCATTAGCTTTAAATCTATTAAAACATAATAAATATCTCTTTACAGACCAGCTAATTGCATATAATCTAAATTAGGATTTAGGAACACAGGGAAACCCACTCTAATCTCTCTCTCTCTCTCTCTCACACACACACACACATTTACTAACCCAGCTGTATGTTTCTCTTATTTCTTTGACCGCTGCAATACCGAGGGTTAACAGAGTTCCTTCCTATTGTCATGTCTGTATGAGTGAGTGAGTGAGTGTGTATGTGTCTAGGGTCAGATATATTTTTGTGCTCTCTGCTAAATCCATCTGCAGACTGAGAACAACATTCCATTGCACAACATCTGAGATTAATGAGAGAGAGAGACAGACACAGAGAGAGACAGGAAGCAAGAGAGGGAGAGACAGGAGGATGCAGCAGCTCGTGCGTTAATGAAGCTCTTTATGGCTTTCAGACAGATGGAGAAACATCTCTCCACCCTTCATTTCCCTCCTCACTTCTCCTATCTTCCTCCACTGTTCTTTTTTTCAGGATTTGTTGACACAAGTCTGCACTCATAGCCTCCAAGTAAAAAATATAAAATAAGTTTGTCACAAATACATAAAACCAAACTTAGATGCTTTGTAATTGTCTTAATCAGATTTGGCTCCATAATACTGGTAGGATGGGATATATTTTCTGAACCGCCAACTGTTACAGTACCCAGGAAGTTAGCAGAAACAATCTAAGCTAAAAGAACTAGTCTTGTCCGAACAGGGCTGGACAATGTGTGCACAGTCACACCAGATGTCCTTAGCACAGAATGGCAAACAGGCAGATGTGATGTTTTTTTAGAGATGTGTTTTGGGATAGTGCTAGGAAATATGGCACTGCTGTCTAGCTAAGGAACATGCTGCCACATTTGCTAAAAAAAAAAAAAAAAAGACAAAAATCAGTGTGGTTTATTCATGAAACACTGACAGCAGACAGAGGCAGGAACCTGGCACAATTTTGAGAAGAACCTTAAGGCTCCTGCTTCTGTAGGCCAGAGCTTGAGAATCTTTGAAAGTAGACCAGCAGTCAGTGCTGTTTAAAATCTGAAACATCGTTGGTTCAAATCCCAGAAGGGCTGATTGATAAACCTCCATGACTGAGCCCTCGAGTAAAAGAACACAACACCAAGTTAATACGGGGGACTAGATCTGCAAGTCACGCCACTTTGAATAAAATGACACATTTGAACAAATATATGACAAAATAGTAATGAGTCTCTCTTTCTCAGTACAATTTCAGTTTGTTGTTCTCTGGCTCCTTCACTGAGTCTCTCTCATGTTTCACATACCTGAGTGATGACATCACTCCAACCACTCGGATCTAAACTCCACCCTCACACTCTCTCCAGAGCCGCCAGTGTGTGTGGCGCTCAGTGACTGAGATGTGCGGGTTGTTTAGTGTGTAGGTAATGATCCGACTGATCTAGAGGAGCTAGAACAGATAGAGTTACAGCAAAGTACATATAGAGTTACAGATGTAAAGTTATAGCAGACTGAACAGATATAGAGTTACAGCAGTAACTAGAGCAGGTATATAAGGGGTGGAGAAGACTGAGCAGTTATATAGCAATAGAACCTAGAGCAAATGTAGAGTTAGAGCAGAGAGAAAAGGTATAGCAGTTTTTGTAGGTATAGAATTAGAGTGGCTAGAGCAGGTATAGTTGTAAAAAATAGAGTAGATATAGATTCAGCAATTAAAGATGATTTGGGGCTAAAATAAAAGCAGGTATTGAGTTATAGAATAAGCAGGTATAGAGTAACAGAAACTCAAGCAAATACAGAGTAGGTATAAAATTACAGTAGATAGAGCAAATATAGAGTTACAGTAGCTAGAGCGGTTATTGAGTTACAGCAGTAACTAGAGAAGGTATAGAGTAACAGAGCTAGAGCAAATGTACAGTTTCAGCAGACAGAGAAGGTATACAGTTACATCAGATTTTGTATGTGAAGAATTACAGCAGCTTTATATATCACAATTGCGAGTTATAAAGTCAGAATTGCGTGAGATATAAACTCGCAATTGCGAGTTATAGTCAGATTTGCGAGTTATAAAGTCAGAATTGCGAGATATAAACTCGCAATTGTGATAAAGTCATAACTGTTATAAAGTCAGAATTGTGAGATATAAAATCGCAATTGCGAGTTATAGTCAGAATTGCGAGTTATAAAGTGAAAATTGCGAGATAGTCATAATTGAGTTATAAAGTCAGAATTGCGAGATATAAACTCGCAATTGTGATAAAGTCATAACTGTTATAAAGTCAGAATTGTGAGATATAAAATTGCAATTGTGAGTTAGTCAGAATTGCGAGTTATAAAGTCAGAATTGTGAGATATAAACTCGCAATTGTGATAAAGTCATAACTGTTATAAAGTCAGAATTGCAAGATGTAAAGTCGTAATTGCAAGGAATAAAGTCAAAATTGCAAGATATAAACTCACAATTGAGTTATAAAGTCAGAATTATGTGATAAAGTCACAATTGCGAGTTATAGTCAGAATTGCGTATTATAAAGTTGCAATTGTGTGTTATAAACACGTCTTTTTCCTCAAAATTGGACTTCATAACACGGAATTGCTACTTTATATTACAATTCTAAGAAAAAAGTCAGAGTTGCAACATTTTATCTCACAATTATCTTTTAAATCCCTTGGTTTTATTCCTTGGTGAAAACAAGCTTCCATAAGAAACACCATAAACTGTGCTAGAAAAAAAAGCTGTTATAAAATCTATGTGTATTATTGTGCCTTTGACAAAAAAAAATCCATATTCATAGGCACTACACACATAGCCAATTACATCAACAGATCTAGAAAGAGAACCAAACAGCTAATTATTTTTGATCCATAACCAGTGGAATTGTGTTGCTTGTGAACAGCAAGATGAACGTTCACTGTGCTAGTATAAAACTGACTGGAAACGACTCAACACCACTGGCAGGTCTTGTTGGGGTACCATGACAACCTAAAAGCTCATGCACACAGACCTGAAATGCAGGTTCCAAAATTACTCTTCTTCACAATTTGGAGGAAAAAAAATTCTCAGTGCTTAGAGCGCTTACACAGCACCAAGAGCGCTTACCACAGCACCTTTAAGATCATTAAAATCATTTGACCCAAACCCCTGAGCCTGAGATCCGATACTCATCTGCCCACATTCCAACAAACCTTTGACCCAGAGATGCTCCAAACCTCAGAACTGGCCTGACCCGGTGGATCAAGTAGATTTTACAGCTTCCTGAACACAGCTGGCACCTGTCTAAAATAATCAGCACCTGATAAAAGATGATTCATCTTCATCACTGTCCGCTATGAAGGCCGAACAGTACCCATGGGCTTTTAAACAACAAATGCATGAATGGGCAACAAAGAAACAGTCGGGGAGAAAGTACTTATAACACAATCTCCTAAACAAATTAGCTTGGGAAACCCGAGTCTTTGGAAAGCTAAGAGGAAAAGACATTAGGATAAGATCCATTATGACATTAGAAGCTCTTTACTCGGCTTGGAGTCTCTCTGCCTGCATTTAAATTATGTTTAAATGAATCCTCTGGTACGAGATGTTACTCAGTGACCAATAAGATCTTCAGGGTGATGTTCTTGGACAACAGAAACCATTATCTAACAGTGTATTGTAAAGTGCCATGTGGAGTCTTTACGTCCCTTCAATCTGAACTGATGGCTGCTGGTGGATGGCTTCCTGTTTTCTGATTGAATTGGTGCAGAGATGAGTGCATGCATATAGTGCCCCACTAAGAGAAATGCATCATGGGATCTAAAGGTTTCATGCATGTGCATGTGCATTTCAAATTTCTCCTGGGGGTTTAAAGTTCAAGACCGTAAAACTTTTCTGAAATATCCTGGGCATAAAAACGTAACATTAACCCTTATGCACTGTTCGTTTTGAGTGTACAATCAGGATGCTGGGGTCTCCAGAGATTTATAAATCGCACACACGATTTACTGATTCGTTCCCTCGAATTATAAATCGCGCGCTCAATTTACTGATTCGTCCCCTTGATTTATAAATCGTGCGCTCGATTTACTATTTCGTCCCCTCAATTTATAAATTGTGCGCACAATTTAATATTTCGTTCCCTCGATTTATAAATCACACTCACTATTTACCATTTCGTTCCCTCGAATTATAAATGGTGCTCTCAATTTACCATTTCGTCCCCTCGATTTATAAATGGTGCTCTCAATTTACCATTTCGTCCCCTCGATTTATAAATGCTCTCGATTTACCGATTCGTTCACTCAGATTATAAAACGTGCGCTCGATTTACCGATTCGTTCCCTCGAATTATAAATCGTGCGCTCGATTAACTGATTCATTCCCTCGAATTATAAATCGTGCGCACAATTTATTGATATGTAATCTCGATTTATAACTCTCATTTTACTGATTCGTTCCCTTGATGTATAAATCGTGCGCACGATTTACGGCAGGTGCAAATGCACATATCCGATTCATATCAGATTTATTTCCACGCGCTTTTTTCCTGCTTACACGTTCGTATCCAGTCTATGCCACATGGGTACCATGCAGTGTAAAAGTCTGCTTATGTCTGTCTTTTCTGGGAAAATGGTATTGATGACTCATACTGCACTACACAGATTTTTGTCCAATTAAATTGGCTCTGGGATAAGTATGTCCCTCTCACTAAAACCACCTGCAACTGACTACCAAGTTTTAAAAAAAAAAAAAAAAAAAAAAAAAAAAAAAAAAAGTAAATGTGGGGAGTTGAACACATTATATACTGAACTCTTACTTTAAAAGAGCAAGAAATATCCTGTTTATATTCTGTCTCCTTAAACGATTTATTGATCACCTTTGTCCTGTAAGATTGTGTAATATAAGCAACTGCCAAGTCAATTTTCTTGTAATCTGGCCTAACAATGCTTGAATGCACACCTCACTGTTTTCCTGAACACAAATAAGAGGGGTGATCAGCCTGAATCCAGAAGAAAACAAAAGCATGTTTAACAGAATGGTCTGAGAAAAATATGCTCAGTCCGACTCATGCAGATTAACCATTGTGCTCGTGTGTGTCATCAAAGGGATGACAGATTCCCTCAGTGAGCTGAATACAGGATCAAAGCTTTACTCTAATCACACAGTGAATAATAATGAGAAACTGATCTGCAGCGCACACACACACATACGCGCTGGCATCCCCCGGCAGCGTGCATGCAGCTTCCATATGGGAGCGTTACATAACCGACTCATCTTCACTACACAATAGATTAATCTTATTCTTTTATTCCTTCCATCGCTCCAGTCTCTCCCTCTCTCAGCAGGTGATCGATTCCGCATATGTTCGACAAACCCGTGGCTGAAATAATTCAGTTGAGGTTCACTGAAGAGCTAAACATGTTTAATGCAACTAGGACAGGAAATTCATGAATATGGCACACAGATAATACAAGCACACACACACAAACAGCTGCTCCAAATCACTGAGACGAGCAACAATAAGGGTCTGTTCCAAAAACTAGTGAGGTACATCCTCATACTGAATGATTTGGAACTCTCTTTATAGGCAGCAACTCTATATGGCACACTACAGGCCTTGATAAACTCACGGCAAAGTTCTTTGCTTATGGGTAAAAAGAAGTTTGAAATACCCGAGCAGTGATACATATACTGGAACATCCCAACGCCACCCACACTGCTGAGAGCGGTGCCTAGATGAATATGTAGATATAAACTGTGCACTTTCCTCTCAATAACAAAATTAACACACAACAAAAATGACAGCGGTGAAAAAAAAAAAAAAAAAGTTAAGAAAGCGTGAGATCATATGTGGATATGTTTGCAAGAGCTCTGCAATTCAGCACTCAAATCAAGTAGTCACGTCATTTATTCAGCACTCAAATAGATTGCTTTAGCAAGCCGCATCAGATCTACAGTATCCACCTAATTTTGCAATGCAGAACTATTTTCTGTGAATGTGAACATCAAGAAGTAAATCAGTGCATAAAAGAGGTTAAATGACTTGCGCTGCAAACCGGTGTGTTTATAATTATGACAATACATTAAAATAATATGGAATGAAATATCAGTTTGCGATATCAAGCAGCATAACGAGTTGTTTTGTACAGCTGAAAATAACGAAGCGAATGACACCGGAAGCCAAACACATTAAAATTACAAATGGCCACGCCAGCTCTTACATTAAAAATAAGACAAATTAAACATGAAAAAAAGTGTGTTGGTGTCATTTTTTATTAGAATATCAACTTCAATTTCTACTATAAAGCAACTCTTCAGTGTATTCATGTTTTTACTTGTGTCTGACCTTGACAGACTCAATGGCTTGAAGGTGTTTTACCAACTGGAATTAACTTTTCTGGAAAGTTTGCTTTGGAAAAGCTGTTTCGGACACCCGAAACAAACGATCTTCGTTTTGGCCAGATTTTTTTTGGGGGGAAAAAAAAAGCTCACAAATAGGTAAAAAAAAAAAAAGGAAATGGAATGGAATTAAAAATTGAACATTTTTCTTTTTATCAGTATTTTTTTGCATTAAATACATTTTAAGTATACATTTCTCCCATTTTGTCCACCATCTTGGCTCGTGTGTTGTCCACCATCTTGCAACAGTTCTCCATATGAATGCGTATGGCTGTAGTGGTGGTGCTTTAACAAATATACAAGAAAATATCTATATAAACAACAAGTCAAATGCACTAATTGTCTAGTCGGTTGTAGTGTTGTCAAAAATATTGATACTGAAATATCTGTTACGGTCCCAATTCTCCTTTTCTGCAGTACTGTTACATCGATACCAGCTGCACATTCTCACTCTCTCTTCTCTCCAACGGCGAATTGAGTCACACCCGCCTCCTCTCACTCACTCGTCCGGTTGAATAGTGCTTGTATTGCACATAATTTTAGTCAGGTTTCAGGCTTACACCAAAAAGCACACTTACCACTGATCTGTAAATGTGGTGCGCACATAAAGCCGCCTCTCAAACAGCTCACGAGTGCCAAATTAACTTATTTTTCGTCGCTTATTGCGCTTAAATGGTCAAATACAATTATGTCAAAACTTAAAGCCAAGTTTATTTGTCTATTTATTCTATTGTATTTATTTGTGTTATCGTTTGCAATTTGTTTATTTGTTCTTATTATATTACTGTTTACTTGTTTTTTTTTTTGTAAATGTAGTTCAATGACTCAAATTAAGCCTCCCTGTGCTGTGTGTAAGGCATTAACAAAAGTTATCAAAAATGAATGAGACAATAACAAATTATCTGTATGGCGGTATATATGGCAGGTGCTATATATCCCAGTGGTATCGGAAATGTCAATATTTTTCAAGCTATCTTCGATATTTTTCAAGTTGGACTAGTAACACTAGTCGACTAGTTGAGCAGTCAAACATTGTGAAAATTAAGCATGCATTCCATTGAAGAAAATAGGTTGTATGGATTTGAAAAGACAGGACAGTGAGTAAATTATGAATTTTTAAATGTATTTTTTTTAATTTGGGTGAACTATCCCATCTTCTTATGCAATGCACGATTCTTCATGTTATTCTAAAGTGCATGTTATTCTGAAGGAAAAATCAAAATGTAATAAGTTTCATTGCTTCTGAAAAGACCTTTCCTTTCTGTAGAGGCACAGAAAAATATTATCTAATAATATTATAGCCTGCTTTGTCTTGCTTCCTACCAAGGTTTCTTTCTCAAACCGTTTATATTTTCCTCTGAAAATTTGCCTCTGAGATATTGACTTGCTCGTCGGGGATTGCATGCACTATTCTTCATAAAGCTGCTTTGGAATGATTTGCATTAAAAATGAAAAGCGCTATACAAACAAATTTGAATTTAACCGAATTGCTTTTCGTGATCAAATCCTGATGCATTTGATCAAGTCCCACCCTTCATTATTTCCCATTAACTATTCAGTTCGACTCGGAAATGAGTCACATTATGGATGTTGCCGTTTCTGTTATGAAAATATTAAGAATGAGAGAGTGATTTTCCAGTAGGAGAGGGAGAGGCTGATATAGGCATAATTTCCAGCATCCTCTTGCACAGCTGCAAAAACAGGGCACCCTGAGCAGGGCAGGACAGGGTAAGTCGGATGACACAAAAAGCCTTCAGGATTACACCGGGCCCCTGGGGGCCACCACGGCCTGTGATCTTCCTGCACACATTAAGCCGGTCAAAGCAGCTGTCCTGAGGAAATACTGTGAGAATTCAAACACACACACAGAGGCTTTGAACTCGGCCTGTATGTTTCATCAAGTAATCAATACCTGAACCACAACAGACCCTAAACTCTAGTCTCGCGTAGTCAGACCGTTGACTGTCGGCATAAAGCATGATCCAGCTTATTCCGGCCAAGATGCGCCCTTTTAATCAGGAAGTTAATGGGCTAGTAGCCAAAAAGCCTGTTCACCCCAAAATAACTATAACTATATTGGCGTTCATTATTTTGATAATCGATTAGTTGGCCGATCATTTATTCGATTAATCTGATTAAAAAGCCTTTCTTTTTTAAATTTTATTGACAAAACACACTATTCCACATCTTGCCCAATGCTGTCCTTCAAACAAACGTGCCAAATCCCTTTACAGTTACCACTCTCATAAAATACTTGAATTACATGTTAACTTTTAAACCTAAATTTAACATCCAACAACAGATATTTCAGCAAAATGAATATTTTTTCGCTAAATATTATCTGTCTCCCTGCCTAATGTGTCCCGACTCCCATCTGTTTGAAGTTTAACGCAGACTGTCAGGACAAACCTCCATGCAAAATGGAAATACTTGTGTGAATTTGTACCACGTACAGATTTGACCGTAAAATGAAAGTTTTGCGTTGAGGAAACATATCACACATTAAACAGCACAAGCATTTGTCGAAGCGCCTGACAGGGCAAGCCATGTTAAACATTATGCTAATGCATTAGCTTGGAGCTAAAAAGAAAGAATTCTCATGTTTTGGGCAGCTTGGATCACGTCACAGCAGCTCGCTCTGTTTCCTCCACTATTTTTAGATGCATTTTGTCCATAGAAATGTTATTCAGTGCTGTTATCTGGCGGACGTTTTCCGTGCACGGTGGGCAGACGCGATCAATCGATAATGACATTTGTTGTTGTTGATTTTCATTATCGATTTTATTGAATAGTTGTTGCAGCCCTAGCGATAATTTTTAAAGTTTGTTATAAGCGCACACTGTAGTTTTGTCGCCTAGCACTTTAAATGCTTGGATTCTGATTGGCTGTCAATGTTTTTAATTGTTTATTAGCTGGAAAAAAAATCTTTCTGAAAGTAATTCCAATGATATTGTTCCCCTTTGTCGTTATTTGTTGCGGCGTGGACGTCACTACTATTGCTGAATTACAGCAATTATGGGCCTTAAAACTACCAAGCTTTTGGATTTTTTTGGAATGCACTGATACTGAAATTCTGAGCAAAACAATCAGCGATAATCAATAACCAATAAACAGGTGATTTAATTACAATATCATTAAAATTTGTCTAAATAAATTAAAAAGAAAATACTAAAAACTAAAAAGGTGATAGTGAATAACAGAGCTTAACACTAACTTTTTTGCTCACCAGCCACTGTGGCTGGTGGTTTTCCAAAGTTACTAGCCACTCAGCATTTTCACTGGCCACAGTTTTGACATTGATACCATGGGGAAAAACTGCCATATAGATATTTTTAATATTACCTCATAATTTGGCAGCAGGTATATTAGGCTGCTGTCACTTTAAGACCTGACGCACTGAACCATTATACTGTTACACATACGTTTTCTTTCTCAACTTTTATGTTTATGTTCACTTAAAACATAAATGACTGTGATCATGTGAATACTCCTCAGCAATTTTGCATGTATTTGACTGTTTAAGCGCATTAAGCAGCTAAAAGGATCTCAGTTTAGTACTGAGAGGTGGCTTTATGTGCGCACTTTGGGTGTGAGCACAAATACTCTGGTAATGAGTCAAATTATGCGCAATACTCCCAATCCCACGCCGAAAGCACTGTAACACCAACAATATTCATCTGGAACAAATGAAACAAGTGAGTGAGAGGAGGCGGGTTTGTGTGTCAACTCGCTGTCGGAGAGATGAGAGAGAGAGCAGCTGGTTCTGTGGAAAATTAGTATTGGAAGCATTTCAGATATTTCAGTATCGATATGCATCATATCAGACTATAAATAAAAAAATGTATATATTATACATAAAATTCAACCCACCAAAGTTGCTAGTAGGAGTGACTGCATTACACGCCACTGCTGAAATAATGTCAATGTCAAACCCTGGTAAATAAATTTAAAAAACTGCCTATATATTAAAAAATAATATGTATAAAAATAGAGTGAATTCAG
Source organism: Elopichthys bambusa (assembly GCA_037101425.1). NCBI lineage: Eukaryota > Metazoa > Chordata > Actinopteri > Cypriniformes > Xenocyprididae > Elopichthys > Elopichthys bambusa. The sequence goes on from CM074455.1 coordinate 3,976,349, forward strand.
GCATCACAACATGATAATATACAGTATAAAAAAATGGATGTCAATTTTGAGATTTTAAAGATTAACTTTAAGTCAGCATTAGATGATGACAAATAAGGTAAATAAGCATAAAAATCCATTAACCGTTTTAATAACATTTTATCAACAGGTTCATCTTAAATTGATCATATCACAATACCAAATAAGCAAATGCCATATTGGTGCAGCGTTATCCTATCTGATGTTGTAGCTGTGTGATTTTTCTGTGGTTTCCCTGGACGACCAATAGCGTCAAGCCCCTCGAACCAACACAAACTGCTCTAATCCGAACCGAAAACTTCCCCTCCTCCTTTCAAAGCCAGACCTTACAAACACACTCAAAGAGACGCACACTAGAGGAGCAGAACTATAATACGAAGAAGAAACGCTGCTTCATAAATATTCAGATGTATTAGGGACACGCTGTTCTGTTTAAAGAACAACTGAAACGTGATTCACACGTATACACAGATGTTTGTGCGTCTCGCTAACCTTTGTTTGAGAGTTGATAGCATGTTCTCATGCCATGGCACATTCCAACCGTGTCTAAGACTAAACAGCAGCTACGGTGATAGAAACCAGAGGAATTCAGCACTGTCACCCACTCAAGTGAGTGTGTGTGAGAGGTCTTTGCAAGGGCATCATTTTATTTGCAGTAATTGGATTTTGAGTACCATTTGGCTCATTCACTTAACGCTTTTAACCATTTCTTAACCATTCGATGCCGATTTAATACAGAGATCAGGCGTTTTTTGGGTTCAGTGTGCTCACAGGATGTGGCTTCGAGAAAACAGATCTCATTCCTGCATTCCTCTGTCGCCATAATGGCCTCACTATCGGCCAATCAGCATCCAGAACCAATTATGGCATTATGACCTCAAAATCTCCCTGGAGATAAACAGAAAAGCAAGACAAAGACAAGCAAGTCCATATTTTCACATGTAGGGAAGTACCTCTTCTAGACACCTAAACAACGCACGCACAATTCTATATAAGGCGTCTTCCATTGGGCTGAGTCACCGTTAGTGCTTTATAAGGGAGCAGGACTAATATTTACACTAGAGAGGTCAGAGAATGTGTGTGTTTGTGCTACAACTGTTTATATAAGCACCAACACACACACACCCATTAGAATAATCATTTCCTATGGGAGTAATAAGATAGGGTGGGGGTTCTGACATCACTTCCTGTTGGGGTGAACGACAGGAAGTCCCTGTGGGTTAAATGAGCCTGTATAATTAACAAGCTTCAGAATACTAACTGCTTACTGCACAGCTTTTTAAAAAAAAAAGTGCATTAGTATGCCATGGTATTTCACATTACCTCGATGTTTAATTTAACGTAAAGTCGAATTAGCATCTTGGGGAAAAAAAAGTTGTTTTTTCCAATTCTGTGTAAAAGCGTGTCTAAAAAAGAGACTAGAAATGGAGGATGACATTGATGTGCTCTGTTGTATACTGCACATTATCCAGGTAATTTATGCTTACAGAAAATAGAAATGGTAGTATGGTAGTGTGCTATTCTGAACATAAGATGGCCGAAAACATGCAGGAACGCAAAAGCTTATCCATCGGATTGCAAGCGCGCAGTCCTGCTGTACATACTTGACGTGTGTTCTTTAGTTAAGGCTGATTTATACTTTTGCGTCGGACCTACGGCGGAGCCTCTGCGCCGTAGGCTATGCGTCTGTTTTCATTTGTACTTCTTTGTCTGCATCAGCGTGCATGCAGACCACTAGTAGGCAGTGTCCGCGGTAATGTTGAGTATCAAGGCAAAAGCGGAAGAAGAAGCAGCTTGTCATGTACGTTGTCAGAGAAGTTTACAAATAGAGGCGGCAGAGAAGCGGCAAATAGGTAACGACTTTTGTTGCAGTATGACTGCATGTGTCCCCTGAAACAGAGCATTTTTTCATTCCTATGGAAGCTGAAAACGCTCGCTCTTCTCCGAGTGCTCCACGCCAGTTTTTTGACCTGAGGGAGGGGCTCTAGCAGACCAATCACAGCGCTTGCGGTCCGCGTAGAATTGACGCGTTGTTACAATTTTTAAGAGGTGCACGTCAGGCTACGTCGTAGGCTACGCGTGGTACACACTTGATGCAGAAGTATAAATCAGCCTTTACTGTAAAGGTAATAAACCTCATGAACTCAAAGGGGCAATAGAGTTACCTTGAAATGTCTGTGCAGATTTACTGATGCACTGAAACATACAGCTGAAACAGCAAAAAAAGTAATTTTCTGTTCCAGTCAAAACTGTTTTATTGATTAGCACTAGGAAACTAGCGCTTTCTGATGAGGAGTTTTTACTCTTTCCGCATCCATTTCATGCACGCAACATGAAAAAACTACAAGTAAACATGTCTAACTAGATATAAATTCTGTTCGAACAGTTGCAAAAAAAAAAAAAAAAAAAAAAACTGACCATAGAAGAGTTTGTTATTGCTCACTATAAGTTTGTGCAGAGCAGTAGCGACTAGGGGTTGAACGACTTTTTTTAAAGTTGACATTTATGTGATTAAAGTCGAGTCGACGTTGACTATGGCATATGACACAGTGCTGCCCACAAGGCTATTGCTCCTACACAACAGCTTATTTATATCAGTCCTTTTGTCTTTGGGTCATTATATTTCTCACAGATTTCTGCTCGTTCTAAATCAGATACAGATTTAGCATAGTAGCACAGTAAAGATTACATTTATATCAATGCATTAGTGAGAAAGCGATTGCATGTGAATTAATTCTACCTGGCAGTGTCTCTCTACTAATAATGAAGCTCATCAGATATGTCTGTGATTGGCTACAATGATCAACGCTTCAAAAACATGCTGTAAATAGACATCAATGACGCTCTTCACAGAGCGCTTACAGATACGTACGGTTTAAAACCAGGCATCTATTAAAACCAGGCCTGCTTTCAAACCGCTTTTTAAATTCAAAAACTTCCGTGTGCTTTCAAACACTCCCGTGTGTTGATCACTGTAGCCAATCACAGACATATCAGATGCTCAACAGCGCTCAAAGTGTCAAATTTTTTAAGTTTCACTACCAACTTTGTATCGAAGCCGGTACTTTTGACAACACTAATGGTCATACAGATAAGAGTAAGCCATCATTCGAAACTGTAAAGTTCTTTTACTTGTTTAAACTCACAATAAAAACAAAACATTGCACTTTTGTAAAATAAAGAAAACAAAAAGGGAGACGCTTTCTGCCGCCCCGGTTTCCTTTCCGTGAAGCTTGTGGAGCGAGTCACAAAAATTAATCAACCCCCGCATATAGGTTAGCAAGCTCTTGCGTGCCATCAAAACCGTTTAGATCGTCTGTTCTTCTCCTGCTCTTTTTTCTGTTGTGGCAGTTAGCAAACAGCATTGCATTACTGCGCACGCCCCCTTCTGGATTGGAGCGTGGATCGCCTGTGACTGACTGTATTTGTCACCTGACTGTATGCACCGAACCGTGATGGTTAGGGACGAATACATGTACCGTTACACCCCTATAACGACATTTCAAAACACTTACAATAGAGACACGAAAAGCCATCAACAGAAACATGCTTGAATGCTCAAGCCTAGTTTAAATGTCAAACTTATTCTAAGCAAATCGACAAATCAGAAAAGTTAGTACTTACTAATGCTTACTTCAAGTGTAAATCAGTCGTCTTTGCGTGTTTATAAACAACTTTGTATTACGCTAACAAAGTCTGCCTAATGGCCAAATTGGGAATAGAAAGCCTTCAAAAATACACTGCAAATATGGAAAAACTAGAATGAAAGGGAAAAAAACTGGCTCTGAGAGTGTGTTTCAGCCTGAAAGCTTCATGCACAGCTCAAAACCCTTTTGTTCGGTTATGTATGAGTGTGCATGTGTTAATGGGCAGGCAATTATGCAACCTTGATGGGAAACTTTAGAGTGAACGAGTGGTAGCACAAGAGCTCTAAAGTATCAGCATTAACACAATTTCAGCCTACACGGCTCTCAATGCCAACCTCAAACCACCTCCACTCTTTCTTTCTTGCTGTCTGTCTCTCTTTCCTTTGGCTTCTCATATTCCCTCTGTTCTTCTGAACGCCCGTGGGCTGTATCTCTCTCTCACTCATGCTTGTATGATAACGTCTTCTCTTACTTTTATCCTAAGGTGGTTTTGTAAAGATCTAAAGATTTTTTATTTTATTTCCAGCACATAGTTTGTATAAAATCTAGTTCATTCATTTCACTTCCTGACCCTCACGCCAAGCCAAATGCAGTTCAGGGTGGCCTGAGTCTGGAAACTTATAAAAGTCTCTGCATGCAGCCCGAGACAGCAGACAAGATTTCAGTAGCTGATATGAAGCATAACAGGGGTGGGGCTAATGTGCTGTAGGTGTGGCCTAGAGAGTGGGCGGAGCAGGCAAGACCTCAGCACGGGAAGAACCCACGTGAGAACCGAGCCAATTCCAGCAAATTCCTATTCAATGACAGCAAGGACAAACCATCTCCATGACAATTAGGGCAAATCAGGGCAGTCTGTCTGGAGGAAACATGTTTTTGATATCAGGATTTCCAAAGGGATCACTTAAAGAGAAGCATGCTGTCATCATGATGGAGAAGACGTCTCGGCAATGACATCATGTATGATATCACCCTCTATTATTAAGAATAATATTCCCTCTGTGGATAAGCAGATCATAAAACATGCCAGTAAATCACATTGAGGTCCTGAGGTGCTACGACAGGCAGATGGTGCGCGTTATCCGCTGAAAGACACACAAACAGATCCTGGATCAGACTGCAGTTTGACTCAGAGTTTCAAGTCAACATCAAATGAAAACACATCATGGAGTTCAGAAAGGCTTTTTGGAGATGATTTTTGCAGACCCTGCCAGGATTATCTGCACTTCACTAAGAGTAGCCTTGAGCTAACTGGCACCTTTTGTTGCTATGGAAACTGCTGATGCTGTTGTCATGATGTCACTATGACTGAAACTCAAAATTCTAATGACATATGACCCATCATCACCGTGGATATGATCATGTACTTCACTGAATCCCAATTTACATGCTTTTACATACTAAGGATGTGCATGAGTAATCACTAGTAAAAACACCATTCTAACTCCATAAATTGATTTTCCTCGGCCCCTTTGCCTGCTGCAGGCAACAAAAGTACTTTTCTTACGGAATCCTTCTCCTAAATCTTGCTGTTACAAGTGAATATATTGGATGGCACCCAACTGCAACGCTGAGATGCTGTGTGCTTCCAAGTGGCAATATTTAGATTTTCATTGGTATATTCGGTTCTTATTGGAGTCATGCATCTACAGTATGAAATTAACACCCGTAACCAGCTAAATGTGTACTTTTTAAACAGCCGCAGGTATTTTTGATCATCTACCACTTTGGACTGACATTTAACAAGAAATGCAAATTGCTTAAATACAAAGATGTGCATCTAAAGAGTTACATATTGCAGAACAGACCAAATCAAAGACCAAATGTTTGTTCAAGGACTCTAAAAAGAGGTATAGAAGACTTCACAGATGGCATTGACTTTGACATACCTTTTTTTTAATGAATAATACATATCTCAATCTCACATACTACACTGGAGAGATAGTATGATAAATGGGATTCAGAAAGATACACTTTCTGTGGGGAAAAACAACAGTAACTGTTATAGGTTTATACAATGATTTAGTCTGGCAAAAAGTTAATATTAATTGTATAGTTAAAGGGATAGTTCACCCAAAAATTAAAATTCTGTCATCATTTACTCACCCTCAAGCTGTTCCAAACTAGTGTTGTCAAAAGTACCAACTTCGATACCAAGTCGGTACTAAAATTGAAAAATGTGACGCTATAGCTGTGTGTTTTCACTGAAATTAACCGGAGCAATTTGTCCCAGGAACTTTTCCCCTGGACCTATTGCTAGCTGCGTTTCCATAGCGGTCTAAAGTACCGTGAAGATAGTCTGGTGACGTAGGACTGCGTGCGACTTTCCAGTTCCCGCCGGATTTCGTCTTATGCATATAAATACGACGCAGTCCGTCGTATTTTTTAAACTCCATTGTTGATTTGGATAGCAAACAACTCTTACTGCACGCACCACAACAGACTTTTAAAAAATGATGGTTGAAATAAAATGCTGCATGGAGTCAACTAATCAAAATGCTGTGTGAACTCAACCAATCAGCATGTTCAGTGCCCAAGTCCCACCCCCGAAAGTTCCGGAACTTTGAAAAAGTACTACCTCGCGATCAGGTACTTTCAGAGGGGGAATTCTTTACCCCGAACTTCATTTAGACCCTGGTTCCTGCGGTCGAAACACACTGAGTACCACCCCAAAGTTCCTAGTTCCTGGGGAAAGTTCCTGCGGTGGAAACGCGGCTTTTTAGCGCTGTTGAGGATTCGTAAACACCTCTGACTGGCCACTGTGTTCACACGCTCATCAGATATGTCTGTGATCAGCAGACCGGTCTGCTGCTAGATGCCTGCTTTCAAACGCTCCCGCTTTAAAATTCAAACACTACCGTGCGTTGATCATTGTAGCCAATCACAGACATATATGATGAGAGCGTGAACACAATGGCCAATCAGGGGTGTTTACAAATTCGCTCAACAGCGCTCAAAGCGTCACATTTTTAAAATTTCAGTACTGAATTGGTATCGAAGTTGGTACTTTTGACAACACTATTCCAAAGTATGAGTTTGAGTTTCTTTCTTCTGTTGAACACAAAAGAAGATATTTTGAAGAATGTTGGTAATGTTGACGGTAAGCATTGACTTTCATATTCTTTCAAAATATCCTCTTTTGTGTTCAACAGAAGAAAGAAACTCGTACAGATTTGGAAGAACTTGAGGGTGAGTAAATGATGACAAAACTTTCATTTTGGGGTGAACTATCCCTTTAAGGTTTTTTTTTTTTTTTTTTTTTTTTTTGAAAGCAAAAATACATCTTATGTAAACACCCCCTGATCAGTCAGGTGCAAACCAGCCTAATCACACTGGTCTTCCTTAAAGCGATAGTTCATCCAAAAATAAATATTCTGTCATCATTTACTCACCCCCCTTATGTCATTCCAAATCTGTATCATTCATCTTCAAAACACAAATGAAGATATTTTTAATAAAACCTGAGAGATGTAAACATCAAATTAATATCTTCATTTGTATTCCAAAAATGAATCTGAGTCTTGGGTTTGGTTTGGAACGACATAAGGGTGAGTTATGATGACAGAATTTCTGAATTTTACATTTTTTTAATGAACTGTCACTTTAATACCAATTTGTCAACTAGATGTTCAGGCCTCGTTTATACTGAAAATATGTAGTTTTGCTCATCCTTAAACTCTTGCATTATCCTTTGGTTTACGATAAAGCACTAAATAATGTTACTATCATCTCTAAAGCGGCAGAGCTAATGTGCACAAGTGAAATACAGCCCTGCGCAATAAAGCTTCAGTGAACTTGAACTTGCGAGAGAGTCAAACCGCTCTGGGAGTGTTTGGGCACAGGGCTAGTAGAGGTGTATATTTAAACCTGTCTGGCTGGAACTAGAGATTATGTGTGTCTCATACCAAACACCTGAGGCAAAATGCTCCCATAGCTCTCTGTCTGTCTGTCCGACTCACGCCAGCTACATAACACAGACTTATCGCACAACAAACAACTTTTGTGTCATCGAGTGTGTCACACACTCACACCACCTGTTACTTTACAAATGCACTAATGCCATTTTCACACGCAACTGCGCAGAGGTGAATGACCGTCAGCTTGGTATTTTTGCGTTAGTATTTGTTTGTGTTCTGCATGCATGTGTTTGGATTATATGATAGCCCTGATATGTTTGAATGGTATGTCTGTAATGACTCACACATCAAACAGACATCTGACCAAAGCCTGGTTCATACTGACAGCGAATAAATCGCTGGAGACTGTCGAGTCACTTTGCTGTTGGTTTTTGTTTGTTCTTGACCATGAAATCCAATTGACCTTAAAAGGGTAGTTCACCCAAAAATGAAAATTCTGTCATTAATTACTCACGCTCATGTCGTTCCACACCCGTTAGACCTTCGTTCATCTTCTGAACACAAATTAAGATATTTTTGATGAAATCCGAGAGGTATCTGACACGTCCATAGACAGCAATTTAACCACCACTTTCAAGATCTACTAAAGACATCATTAAAACAGTCGATGTGACTGCAGTGGTTCAACCTTAATTTTGACGTTCAAAACCCATAAGACTTTGTGTTCATAAAGAGATCGCAAAAGATCCAAGTCTTCTGGCTTTTATTCACATATAAACATTTATCAGCGAACATAGAGAACTCAAATTTGGTGAACGGAAGCTCAAGCACGCTTGCTTGACATGCGAGAACCAATAAGGTTTATTCTAGCGCCTCAAGCAGCACTTCTGAGCCTCTGCAAGAAGCAATTAGGTTTGTTCTCGTGCCTCGAGCAAGTATGGTTAAGCTTTGTTTATTTGAGTGCTCTATGCAGGTTCGCTGATCAAACATTGAACATTGAAAACATTAACGAAGGTCAATGTCAGACAATGACAACTTACATTTTTTGAGATCGAGAACACAGTTGTATTTTTTGAGATTACTGGCTGATTTTGCCACTCTGGATACATAGTATTCAAATTATGTGCCATAACAACAGCTTTTTAACCACAAATTTGGCAAAAAAGGAGGTTTGTATGTGTCTGACAGTTCATTTAAGCTTAATGGGCTTCAAAGCTTGACACTCATTTATGTCGTAAGGTCAAGTGTCACTGTTTGAACTTCTATAGTACATCACCACTTTGTCGCTGTCAATGTGAACGGCCCTAACGGGTTGGGTTAAAGTAGCCAGAGTTGAGAGGAAGGGATGATTTTGTCTGGTTAATCTGATCTTTGCTCAAAAGCCTGTTCTCAGTCAGGTCCTGATCTGATTCAGTGTCCTCACTCTGTGAACATAATCACATACTCACACATACGCTTCTCCCCAGGGTGCTCATCACACCTGTTTCCTAGAACTCAAATCCTTCCCTAACCAAATCACAACCCTCTGACAACTATTCACCAGAACACAAAACTCCACTGAAAGTCAGGAAGTCTTTTTTTTTTTCTCACTATTGTGATGTATATCCGAGTGAAACGGATACTCGAACAAGTAAAAATTTAGTGGGACTTGATTGTGTCCATTGGGTCATTGATTGGATGGTTGAGTTGTTGTCATTTACAAGAGGGAGTGGAAGTTATGGTATTTAATAAAAATAAGGGCACATAAACTTAAAAATGAAGTGCACATAATAATAATAACAACTCTAATAACTCCTAAATTCCATAATTTGCACTGAAACTCAAGTACAGAGCCATGATAAGAGGACATTGATCAGCCCTAATAAGCATGACATCAGTCTGATCACTGTTTAAGCACAGAACATTTTGAGCCATCCATAATTTTATCTCAGAGATAAATCTAGTGACCAATGATACTTGATACCCAAATTTTGTAAGAGTTGACTAAGCGGGATTACATAAAGACTAAAAAGTAAGGGTCCTAAAATCGAGCCCTGAGGGATGCCAGTAGAAACTGACCAAATATCAGACCTGTAAATAAGACTCTGCCAGAAACACCAAAAACTGTTTCAAGGCGATTCAGTAAAAGCGTATGATCTACTGTGTTGAAAGCGGCACTAATGTCTAAGAGAAAAAGAATAGTGGGAGATCCAGCATCAGAGACCAAAAGTAAGTTGTTAGTCACTTTAACCAGGGTCATTTCAGTGCTATGAAATTTTCGAAAACCAGATTGAAGCTGCTCAAAAAGATTACCAACACAAAGATGATTATGCAACTGTAAAGCTACAACTCGTACAACTCAAATTTTAGTCAGGAAAGGAAGATTTATAGGTTGATAGTTATTTAAATTATCCAAATCTAAGTTTCGCTTCTTGAGTACTGGGGGTAACAGCAGCAATTTTAAATGCAGCTGGGACAACACCAGTACTTAAGGATTTATTATGTTAAGCACTGCTGGGCACAAATGCTCAAAACAAGACCCAAACAAACCAGTAGGAAGGGGATCGAGTATGCAAGTTTTCACATAGGCCGTTTATAATAAATACTGCAATATTTCATAAAAAATAAGAATTGTACATTTTGATTTTATGGACTTTAAAACCACTGGATCGACTTTAAAAAAAATCTCATTAAATTGATGTTTCTCCAAGCTCTGACACTACCTCACAAAACATTTAATGGTCCTTTAATGGTCTTAATCATTTTAATCACAAATCACTGGTCAGGAAATTAGCAAGAATTGCACAAATAATGTAGATAAAGTAACTCAGCAAAGAATAGTCTTCTTACAGGAAGAGTCAGTGTTAATGGCTTCAAAGAGTTCACGAGTAGATGATTAAATGTCGATTGCATTTAATGTGAGACCAAATATTCACTTTAGGGTTCAAAACATGAGCCTGATGGACTTGTCCTCAAGACACTTCTTGGTTGTCTTTGCTATTTGGGCAGGATCATAGTCTTGTTGAAAAATAACATTTGATCATTCCTCTTTAGATAACAACTTTTCATCTGTGGGAAGCAAGCCATTCTGCAATACCCTCTTGTACTCCAAAGCATCAAATGACTTTTCACAGTGAAGTATCTCACCAATACCAGCAGCTAAAAAGGCTCCCCACACAATGACACTCTTCCTCCATGCTTCAGTGTGGTAGAGGTGCATTTATTATTATATTTCTCATCAGATTTTTGAAGACATCGCTCTGGAGAATCACCATGCAACTTCATCGCTCCACACACAACTTCCCATATTCCCTTAAAACATATTTCTGTCTTTGATGTTTTTCTGAGACCGCAATGGCTTTTGAAGTAATGCGTTTGCTTAAATTTAGCTAATTTCCTAATTTCATGGTCAAGACAATTAAACACTTAGTGTTTAGCCAGTTTGGGCTTGGCCTTTTTTTTTTTCCTTAAATAAAAATAAAGTAAAAAAAACGGACTCTATCCATGGGCAAGTCTATTATTTTGGATCTCTCACACTATAGGCGCAATAAGCTCTTCTGTTAATTGGCCGATTCAAGAAAATATTGGTCGATAACAACAACTAATGCTAATAACAAGCATTAACTGTAACTATGGTTACCATGGTGAAGGCCAAGTGCTCAAAACCAAAACCCAAAATGAAACCCATATGATTCATGCCTCTCAAGCTCCCTTTTCACTGTCTGTGACCTCTGGATAAGACTACTGCATTTCCTGTTTATGGTCTGTCATAAGAGGTGAAAAAGCAGCCTTGTGCATGTATGGTTAATAATAACCACATATAAATTATACAGGCATAATCTGTTAGCTTAAATTGATATATACTTATTTAAAAATTAGTTGGCAGTGAATGTAAAAAAGCTAAATCATCCATAATGTAAAAATCCTGTATCACATTGCCAACTGAAAGCATACCTATATATGACATACACGTTTCTGAAACATATTTTCTTTATAGTTACTAAAGTGAGAGCTGATATTAAAACTGATCACACACACAACAGCATCCTGACAGTTACACTGAGGAATTCTCCAGAACCGGCGTCAGATCTCATCAGGTTTTCCCCTCATGGACTTTCCAGAGAAAATTAGACTTTACCTCCTCACAGAAATGATTTAGCAGGAATGACACTTTATCCTTTCCACACAATAATTACTCCTGAAGCTGTTACACACCTCAATCAGACATAAAACGCGTAATGACTCAGTTTAACCGTTTAAATACCACAGCACAAACGTTTCATGGCCCTTCTGAAATGTTCAACTCGTTAAACCGACAATAAACTGGTTGAAAAATCACAGCTGCGCGTCCCCGTCACGCGTCTGTCGCGTTTCGCGTCTAAATATGCGCCATTCGCACGAGCTGATGCGTCTCGCGGAGCGCCGCGTGGATCTTTCTGTGAAACTCCGTACGAACTTTCTGCTCTTACCTTCAGCGAACGACAACGCTCTCCTCACGAACCCGTGCGCGCCATCGTAATCCAAATATCGCGGAACTGTTGTTAAAGTGAACGTGGGCTCTGATGGATATTTTGTTGGGGAGAAATGTGTGATCACACGCCACCGCTCCGTTAACGGCTCGAGCCCTACTGAACGGGGACGCGCAGAGGGCAGGGCGCTGTGGACGCGCACTTCGTGTTGGAATGTCGGAAACGCGCTTTGCTCCCAGACAGTTTTGTTGTGATTTTCATTTGAGACTGGAAGAACATTAATAATAGTGACTAAAATAAACCCGTATTATATTTTGAGTCAAACAAACTTAAGTTTTAAATTATAAGGAGAGACTTGGTATTATTTTTGAAATCCTTTTTTTAGAAACTATATTATCACGATGAATACAGTATCTAAACGTGCAAATGTGCAATTTTAATCAGGAATGCTTAAGTAAAACATTTAATTTGTTAATGCAGGCCCAGTTTTGCATAAACCGTGCACAAATCTATCTGTGTTGCCATAAAGTAAATTTTGCCGCGAAACGTTTGCGCGCAAACTATTAACCCCGCCCACAAGCGACATTTTCACCACTTTTCTTATACTCAACTTTTAAAAGCTAAGGGGGCACAATTTTACAAAGCAGGGCCACACTTTTAATTTGTAAAGTAGCCTATATTACCAGCATATATGGTACATTTTTCTTTCTTTTTACACATTTTCTTTTAGGTTATGCAAATAAGCTCTGCTACCAACAAAAATGTATGTTTCATGTTTTATTCATTTCGATAATCTGCACAAATGAACAATAACTTCTATGAATTTTGAAGCCTAGAAGTAAACAGCTAAATGCAGGCTATAAACAAACTAGCTAACACCATGGTCATACAACTAGATTTAAAAAACATTTTCCATGAAAAGTTTGGGTTATAATAGTTTAAAAGAGTGCAATTATAAACACAATGAGGCTGTAAAAGTAGATTAATTTACCTATTCAGTGTGATCACGTTTAATGTCTCAGATAACCTCTAGTCCCATTTAGCAACTTGTTAGCAGCTAAAAAAAACTTGTTAGCAAGTAAAAGCTTTTAAAAATCCTAAGGGTGTTAGTGTATATTTTATGTTGTACAATAAAACATGAAAAATCATGAGTTTGTTAACCTCAGACCTTATTTTGGGCATTTAACCAAAAAAATTTTAAAATTAAAAAAAAAAAGTGCTAAAATGCTAACTTGTTTACAAGTTTTAGCCAACAAACATACATAATCACTAGCCCTCTATAGCGTTGCACTAGATAGGCCTACTACAAATAGTTAAACAGTGTAAATCACAATTAATTAAATACTTTAAGACACAGGAAAGTACAAGATGACTGTAAAACCACGTTGTCTTCTCTTTCACTTAATGACATCAGTTAATGAAGTGCACATGCTTATGAAGTCAATGACAATGTATGAAAACATCCATGTGATTCAGAAATTCAGTATTTCTGAGGCCCCGAATCCTCCTACAGAGACTGAATGAGTCTGTGAAATCTAAATAGTTTCACAACAGATCTTTTTAAATGCTATCAGCCTTAATTTGAGCGTTGCAGTCTTTTGAAAAGTGTATTATGGGTTGTTTTAATGTCTATGGAAAACATCAGAAAACACATTTGCCGTAATGGAAACCCAATGGTAAGATTCAAAGTATCTTTGTTTTAGAAACCTTAGTGTAATCTCATTGCATCCCTTTTGAGAACTAATGCTGCTATTCAAAACCAATCAAAAATTAAATTAAACTTTCTATGTTTTTACTATTTTTACGGTGCTTATTTGACCAATATGGAGCTTGGCACCTGCTGGTTGCTATATCATTGAAAAAGGGGAGTGTGAACATTCTGCATAACATTCTTCTTTTGTGTCATATAGAAGAAAGAAAGGCATGAATTATTCCTCAAAGCCGATAGCTATTTTTTTTTTTTTTTTTTTCATTTGCGTCAGCTGAAACTCATGCATAAACCATCACTACAATATTAATCTAATCCATATCTGACCATAGCTCTTCATAAAATATCTGAATGCAATTTGAAACATTTTTTCCCCTCTATGATACAGCAACCATATTTAGGGCAGAATATTGAAGAATGAAAATGACAGAAGTAGACCGTCATCAGCCGCGGATATGCAGGAAAATCCTATTCCCTCATGACAGGACAAAGCTGATTCAGAGAAAGTGTTGCTGAGCTCATTGTGTGTGGGTTATTTATTTGTGTGAGTCTATTGTCTGTGGGTTCAGGGTGGATATTCAGTATAAGAGACAGGAAATGAGCTCCACATCTCATGACTCACACACGCCACATCCTAATCCTGATGGATGTCCTTTCCTCCTCTCTTCCTCTCTCTCCTACTCTCTCTTCTCCTCTCTCCTCTCTCCTCTCTTCCTCTTCTCCTCTCTCATCTCCTGTCATCCTCTCTCCTCTCCTCCTCTCTCCTCTCCTTCTCTCTCCAATCCACTCCTCTTTCCTCTCCTCTCCACTCCTCCTCTCCTCTCCACTCCTCTCTCATCACCACTCCTCTTCTCCTCTCCTCTCCTCCTCTCTAATCTCCACTCTACCTCTCTCCTCCTCTCCTCTCCTTCTCTCTCCCCTCCACTCCTCTCTCCTCTCCTCCTCTCTCCTCTCCTTCTCTCTCCAATCCACTCCTCTTTCCTCTCCACTCCTCCTCTCCTCTCCACTCCTCTCTCATCACCACTCCTCTCCTCCTCTCCTCTCCTTCTCTCTCCCCTCCACTCCTCTCTCCTCTCCTCTCCTTCTCTCTCCTCTCCTTCTCTCTCCACTCCTCCCCTTCTCTCTCCTTCTCTCCTCTCCTCCTCTCTCATCTCATCTCATCTCTTCCTCTCTCCTCCTCTCCTCTCCTTCTCTCTCCCCTCCACTCCTCTCTCCTCTCCTTCTCTCTCCTCTCCTCCTCTCTCCACTCCTCCCCTTCTCTCTCCTCTCCACTCCTCTCCTTCTCTCCTCTCCTCCTCTCTCATCTCATCTCTTCCTCTCTCTTCCTCTCTCCTCCTCTCCTCTCCTCTCCTTCTCTCTCCTCTCCTCCTCTTTCCACTCCTCCTCTCCTCTTCTCTCTTCTCTCTCCTCTCCACTCCTCCTTTCCTCTCCTCTCCTTCTCTCTCCTCCTCTTTTCCACTCCTCCTCTCCTCTCCTCTCTTTCTCTGCCCACTCCACTCCTCTCCTTCTCTCCTCTCTTCCTCTCTCCTCTCTCCTCCCTTCCCCTCCTCTCCTCCTCTTATCTCCTGTCCTCTCCTCTCCTCATCTCTCTAATATGTTGTTTCTCCTATTTGAGGAAATGAAAAACATCTCTAGGGCAAAGGGAGTCTCATTTTATGATATGATTATGAGTTCTTGCATTCAGCTGGATCCCTGAACACAAACAGCAGGGCTCAGATCAGCCGTCTCTTCGCTTTGGGCAAAAGAGAGAGAAAGAGGAACAATTCCATGCTTTGTAAACATGAGAGTTTAAAAGAAAAGTTCACCTAAAAATGGCAATTCTGTCATCATTTCTGTCATCATCCTCTCCTCCTCTCCCCTCTCCTCAACACTCCTCCTCTCCTTTCCTTCTCTCCTCTCCTCCTCTCTAATCTCCTCTCTTCCTCTCTCCTCCCCTCTCGCCTCCACTCCTCTCTCCTCTCTCCACTCGTCCTCTCCTCTCCTTCTCTCTCCACTCCTTCTCTCTTCTCCTTCTCTCTCCTCTCCACTCGTCCTCTCCTCTCCTTCTCTCTCATCTCCTCTCTTCCTCTCTCCTCCTCTCCATCTCTCTCCTCTCCTACTCTTTCCACTCCTCCTCTCCTCTTCTCTCCTCTCCTCTCCTTCTCTGTCCTCTCCACTCCACTCCTCTCTTTCTCTCCTCTCTCCTCCCTTCCCCTCCTCCTCCCCTCTCCTCCCTCCTCTCCTCCCTCCTCTCCTCTCCTCTCCTCATCTAATATGTTGTTTCTCCTATTTGAGGAAATGAAAAACATCTCTAGGGCAAAGGGAGTCTCATTTTATGATATGATTATGAGTTCTTGCATTCAGCTGGATCCCTGAACACAAAGAGCAGGGCTCAGATCAGCCGTCTCTCTTCGCTTTGGGCAAAAGAGAGAGAAAGAAGAACAATTCCATGCTTTGTAAACATGAGAGTTTAAAAGAAAATTCACCTAAAAATGGCAATTCTGTCATCATTTAGCTAGTCAGTGTCATGTTGTTCCAAACTCGGATTACTTTCTTTCTTCTGTGGAAAACAAAAACACTATATTCATGTTTCCCCCCCCCATGCAATTTCAATGAAATGGACTGGAGCTTTCAAGCTTAAAAAAAAGCACCACTGAATATCATAAAAGTAGTCCTTACAACAATATTCAAAGTCTTCCTAAGTCATATGATAACATTGCTGAAAATGTACTTCATTTTTTCAATGATAATCACTGAGTGAGTCAGTGAGTTGAACTTGAGAACACAATGTTTGAATCATTCAGTCTGGTTTTGTGAATAATTAAATCGCTGACACGATTCAATTCAAAAGAATGAGCCGTTTACAATCGGTAAAATGTAATGTAAAAATGTCTTCAAAATGTGGTCCACATAAGAAAGTATGAGTTTTGAACACCATGAGGTTGAGTAAATGGTGACAATTTTCATTTTTTGAGTGAACCATCCCTTAAAAATTTCCCTCCCTTTTTACACAGTGAAGGATATAAGGTTTAAAAAGGAAGTTAGGTCATCAGACCCTCCTGTGCCATGGATGCTGTACACTCCATTCCTGACGGATGACAGGAAGTCCTGCTGTCTGACAGGAAATAGACACGACAACAGAGAGGAAATTACACGTCCCCAAGTCCCGTGCAGCTGTAGCCAATGTCCTCTCTATATAAGCTCAGTTACAAGGGCTCAAATATTATTTGGACACTAAATTCACACCTAATCAGGGTTAATATAGTTATCCAATAAATCGTTTCTTTACTTGAAATAAAAAAAACAACTTGGCACTCTTTTATTCATTGCCTTTTTTTCCTATCACATATTTTAGTAATGATCATAAATTAGGTATCATTCGAAAGCTTAAAAACTCAAAATTCATCCTGAGAAAACCATTTTGAAATCAGACATTGCTTTACCATGGAAACAGTTGCTTTAAACCTTCTAGCGGGCTCCTCCCCCTAGTGGGCAGTGTCATGTTTCATATTACAAATTTTACTTAAAAAAAAAAAGTCTAAACTTGACAAAACACATATTGTCGGAAAGGTCCATATTGTGCTGCTCCATACGGATGGAGCAGCACAAGTTTCCATATTTGGTGACGGTTTTGTGATAGAAGTGATATTGTGACAGAAACTTATTAATTTGTCACAGGAGAACGCAACCAAAAGAATTCAGTGGAATACGAGTGTCTATTTTTGATATAGAGCCTAAACAAAACCTCATAGCAACTTCAATTTTTGTAATATCAACATAAAATGTGGATCACAACTTGTTTGGACATATGGCTTTGATTTTATAGCAATTTTCGACTAAAAATTATTTTGTAAAATATATTTTGTGTATAAAAAAAACTGTTTAGTACAGTACATTTGTTTTACAGTAAACTTCTATAACATTTTAAACTTTTAATATTGTTTAACTTGATGCACTAAAATAACTCAAACTAAAATACAAAAATTAAAATGAAAAATATTTAAAAAAAGATTCAAAATATGAATAAGTATCTCAATGATACTAAAAAACACTGCTTCAAATGTGTGAATGTCATTTAATTAATCAAATCAATAGTCCAAATAGAAACTGTAAAGCCTGAATTAAAACTTTTTTCAGAAGATTTTCTCTCTTTTTTTACAGCCCTCTTGCAGTCTTCCATTGAATAGAAACACCAGAGTCGCCGTTTTTCACTCCAGACATTGGGTTTATTAATATAAAAACCTTTAATTAATTCACACCTGCTTAAGCCCAACTGGGTTACAGCTGTTCAGTACCAGCCTTCCGGAGCATTGCAGTTCAGCAAACCGTCTGTCCTGAGAACTATAACACGGCTGCCTCTAGCGCTCCATCCCAGAAGGAACAAAATCGAATTAATTAATAGCAACCATCTAGCAAATGAGCTAAAGGAGAGAGAGAGAGAGAATCAGACACTCACCAATGTCTTCATACATTTGCTTTATTGAATTCTTCAAATGTCAAGAACATACAGGGAATTCCAGCACAAAGACACCAGCTGCAGACGAACCTGCCTCTCTTCACACGAACACAACATCGCATTTACTTCTTACATAATGTGAAAGAAATTACAAGTATAAAATTCAGCTTAAAATCAAAATAACACGTATACATGCAGATGAAACCACAACCTTTCTAAAATAATGAAATGCATGGCAAACATGAACTGCTAAATAAAAAAATAAAAATTAGCAGATAAAAACAGCATTGTAAAAAAATAAATAGGAAACAACTGAATAATTGCTTGACACAAAAAACGTGGTCATTGCAGAATAGGAGGAGGGGCTACTGCGTGAGAGGGCGGAGCCTCACAATTACCTGCAGGTCAATCAGAGCAGTGCGTTATCACACACGTGGATCATATTCACATAGAAAGTAAGAACACTGTGCTGTGCAGCTACCTGTCGAGGCGGTTGACCACGTCCCTGACGGTGCTGATCAGGTGCTGGTGCTCCTGTGGGCTCGACAGGATGATGCTGTGAAGCTTCTTCATGTAGGAGTCGATGGAATTGAGTGTGGGCGTCTCTCCGCTGCCTGGATAAACATGGGAAAGTCAGTCAGGAAATGTTTCTTTCACACAATGGTAACAGTTGAAACATCCTTTGCTCAAATAAGCTTGTTTGGGAATACAACAAAGCAAGTTATAGGTTATATGAATTGTTTTTTAAATTGAAAACATTTTATTGAAAATATATTTATTTAGTGACAGTGAAGACATTTCTATTTCAAATAAATGCTGTTTTTTTGAAGCTTTCTATTCATCAAAAAATGTTTTCAACATGTTTCTTAAGCATTAAATCGGCATATTAGAATGATTTCTGAAGGATCATGTGACTTCTGAGGATATTTTTAAATATATCTCAGATTGTGTTCGTCTGAAAGAAGATAGTCATATACACCTAGGATGGCTTGAGGGTGAGTAAATCATGGGATCATTTTCATTTTTGGGTGAACTAACCCTTTAAATGAACCTAGCTGGCTGGAGGTTTTTGCAGTGAACTCTGGGAGTTCAGTTGTGTGTGTGAGCGTCTCACCGGGCAGGGGGACAGTAGAGAAGCTGTGTGTGAGGGCCGAGCGCAGGGTGTCCAGGTGCTGCTGCAGGAGGCTGTTTCGCGTGCGTTCCTGCAGCACGTCTCCTTCCAGACGCTCCACGGCGGAGCGCATGCTCTCCACATGCTTCTGCAGCGCTGCGTTACGCTCCTCATATTCCATATTCGTCTTTCTCAGCTGCCGCATTTCAGCCTCACGTGCTATAACAAACACACACGCTCAATGAAACATGTTGTACACATTAATGGTGCAGTAAGCAATTTCTGAGAAACAGTGTTGAAAGTGGATCGGATGGAGCAGCACTACACACTTGTAGCCAATCAGCAGTAGGGGGCGTGTCCACTCATGAGGGGAGAGGAGAGAGAGATTTGAAGAAAGACTGTAGAAAGAGAAATGGCTGAGAGACATTACAAAAGAGAAAAGGTCAGAGCATTATCACTAGTTATGATCAGGCAAGAGCTTTAGGACCCGCGTTAATATTAGAAAAGCTTTCCAGCACGGGAAGCGGGATGGCCTAAAGACAGTCACAGAGGTTGTGTTGTTTCTGCTCCGTACGTGAGTAACAATGGTTTTGCTGTTTCACTGAGGCGAAGCACTATTTTGTATTATTTAAGGGCGGAGCAATGAAGGGAGGGGTGTGTTTATTTAGGTTGATTTCAAATACCAAGTGTTTTTCAGAAATCACTTACTGCACCTTTAACACACTGAACAGCACTCTGCTCTCACCTTTACTGTGATTGAGAAACTCTTCAGTGAAGATGGGAATATCAAACACAGAGCGATCCTTTATCTCCAGATCCTTCTGAGAGACAGACAGAACGTTTGAGTGCTCAGACTGTCATAATAGAATTACAATAGCTGTCAAAATGATCTACATTTTTTTTTTCTGTGGCTTTTCCAGTCATTTTGCAGTAGTTTGTGACTACTTGATCATTTCATTAAAATCCCTTTATAAAAATTGTAGCCAATCAAATATTTTAGTATTATTTTTATTATATTTTTATATTTTATTATTTAGTATTATATATATTTTTTAAATAAATAAAAAATTCCATTACTTTTCTATTCTTTTCTAAATATTGGATAAGTTTACTGTATAAAAACAGCAAATGAAAGAGTAATAAAAGACTATAAAAACAGATGTTGACTAAAGAGTTTTTCTCGACTTTCCCATGGCTGTTTGGGATTTTATTGCCTTTACTTTTCCAGTCTTGTATGATTATTGGATAATTCCATAAAAAATAATGACATAAAAACAGCATATTAAATATTTTAAAATAGATTTTGATTAAAGAGTTTTCCATGACTGAAAACCACAATTTTCTGTTAATTCCAGCTGTTTCATAACATGAAAAATGTGTGCATATTCCATGTGGGTCCTGTCATTGATATTGTACCTCATGAAGGGATTCACCAGGTGCCTGCCGCCCAGCATCTGACGACGAGAGCAAGAGAGGAATTTTAGTTTGGACAAGTGATTTGTGATGCACAACATTTTGTCAGTCTCTTCATTTCTATTCTTGTTTTACCATCAAGAACCACCAACTGTGAAATCTCACTGGTCCAAAATCCTGCTCCACATAGCTTTATAGTAAACATAAAATGTGTTCTGATTGGCTGTGGCTGTCACTTCATTGCAGGAATGCCAAAAGTTAATTTTGGATTTCGTACCTCCTCTGTGTCTCTTTCCTTTTTGTTTCTCTTGCACTTTCCTGCTGAAGTGTTTATAGGCTTCAGTCTTCTGATACTGCTCCAGTTCCCTCATATAACGCTCTTTATCTCTATCCGCTTCATCCAGATATCGCTGAGACAGAATGAGACAGAGAGCGATGTTAGATGTCTCTGTAGAGGTTTTAATCTTGATTAAAGATGACCTATAATGCCCCTTTCACAAGATGTAATATAAATCTCTGGTGTCTCCAGAATGTGTCTGTGAAGTTTCAGCTCAAAATACCCCACAGATCATTTATTATAGCTTGTCAAATTTCCCCTATTTGGGTGTGAGCAAAAACACGCCGTTTTTGTGTGTGTCCCTTTAAATGCAAATGACCTGCTGCTCCCGGACCCCTTTCCAGAAGAGGGCGGAGCTTTAACAGCTCGCGCTTCGGTTGCTCAACAACAACAAAGCTGGAGAATCTCACGCAGCCAAAATGAGGATTGTCAGTAACAGTGTTCAGCCTTACATTGTTCAACCCGGAGTTGGACACTGATGGAGAGACTCAGGAAGAAGTTACAACTTTTTGTCTCTATGAAGCCCCTCCTTCTGAAAAGCGCAGTGTGCTCTGATTGGTCGGTTGGACAAGTGTGTTGTGATTGGTGTTTCGGAAATGTCACACCCCTTACCTTAACTGTGAGTTTCAACACACTACTAACTCAACCAGGCCCCGCCCCTTTTTTGCATATGTCTTGAGCAGGAATTACTTAAATAAGAAATATATTGTGACGAGTTTGAAAGAAGGAAATGGAGACGTTTCAGGGAGTTTTTCCTTTTAGAGTTCCTTTTAGAACTTTGCAGAGCTTTTTCATGCTCAAACAGCAACATTACACACTAAAGGAAGTTGAAAATGTAAAAAAGCTCTTTAAGGTTTACTGCACTATGTGTGTCCTGACCTGTTTCTCTTCTGGGGGCAGTTTGCTCCACTCGTTCCCGAGCATCCTGGTGATCTCTGGGAAAGGCACGTCTGGTCTTTCCGCCCTCAGCTGCTCGCGGCGCTCGTTCATGAAGCGCACGTATCCTGTTAACGGGGCTTTGGGGGCGTTACTGTCCTTCAGTGGCTTCTTCCTCCTCCTGCCTTTGGTCCAGCTGCTCCTGCGAGGTTTCTGCCAAAAACCAACATTTCACATGACTCATTAACGCTGCTCGACCTGTGCAACGACAGCGGGGTCAGTGATCACATGATCTGCTCACCTCCTCTCCGTTACGCTGGCTGCTGTTGTCTGTGTTGCCCCCCGGTGACCCGCTCTGCTCCTCCATGACCTCTGACCTTTAGTTTCACATATAGCAGTGATGTAAAAAGAGAAGATGACTGGACTCAGCATTTAAAAATAATTCAGAGCTACTGTAATAAAACTCAAAATATCAAGTATAAAATTTGATGAATTATATTTCATTTATTCTATTTATATATATATATATATATATATATATATAAAAGAAAATATATGTGTGTATATATATCTTTTTTAAATTATTAATCTTATACTCACTAACAATATTCAACATATACATATATACAAATAGTTTTAAAAATAAAATAAATATACATATATATAAAAGAACAAAATGTGTAAACATATATTATATATTAATACATTTTCAGTCTTATTACCACTAACACAAACAAGATATAAAATAAAATGAATAAATTATACATATATAATAAAATACATTAAAACTGATATATATATATAAAAATTTTTCAAAAGTAAAATAAGTATACATATAAATAAAATAATTAATATATATAAATAATTTTCAGTCTTATCACTAACACAAACACACACACATACATAAGATATAAAATGAATAATTGTTTTATATATATATATATATATATATATTATTCATTTTATATCTTATGTATGTGTGTGTTGGTTTGTGTTAATATAACAATTATGTACATGTTTTTGGGACATGGACCATGGTGTTATCTTAATGGTAATAATTATTTGAAGTACTACTGTACATGGTTATAGCATTCATTTAGTACCATTACCATCTGATTACCATCATTTTACTATAGTACAGCCACGGTACTTTATATAATGTTAGTACAGAAGATTAATTTAACAGATGCATTAGAATAATGCAAAACCCGACAGACATCAATTGTCTCACCTGTCTTTTGTTCTGAAGTTGGAATCGGGTGAAAAAGTGCGTCTTTAATGTGTTTTTCGCGCGATTTTTTCAGGAATTTTAGAGAGAAAAATATTCCGAGTCAAAACAATACACGAAGCCGGCTGACGTCATCACGCGGCGACAGGAAGAAGGACGACTCCGTCATGCGCTCTCAGCCCTGCCAGCCAGATCCCAATCTTCATCCTAATCGTCATCCTCTCCGCATAAGTAAAAGCAATTTATTGCATTAAAAGCCTCAGTAAATGCGCCTTATTGTGTTGTCTGATTATACGATGGAGCGCTGCTGGAGTGTAAACGGGTTACGAGAGATTAATGGTGTTTTGCTGCCCTCCGCTGGCCAGAGGCTGCAAGTGCAACTGCATAATGGCGGCGCTCCTCTCTTACATTTTCATGAGGAAAAGGTTCTAATATACAACAACATGAGAAAAAATATATGCTTTTGTGCATCTTTTGTGTATTGAATTAATATTATTTTTTTCACATATTGTCTATAGTCTGTGCACGCTACCACTTCGGCCATGTAGCACATTTTTATGTTTTTTAAAAACACACTTTTTTTAACTTCAATAATTTTCCTTGAAATTATTTTATTAAAATTGTATTTCCTGTTTCTTTTCATATGGTGTAAAGCAAAAAAAAAGAAAAAAAAGTAATAAATCGTTGTCTTTTTGCCGTTTTCCCTTCACCATGTGACTATGAATGTCAAATCTGACCAATCCAAAACGACTTTCCAACACTTCGCCCCGCCCACTTCGTAACTTCAAGTATTGTCAGTTGCCGCTCTACCAATTTAAATTCTTTGCCGCACTGCCATCTACTGGCCACATGCTGCATGTTCACTGATAATATTATAAACCGTTTGATACTGTTCTGCATTATAACATATATATAGATAGTAAATAAGTAAATAAATAAATAAACAGACACTTATTTGGAATCGAAAAATCGAAATCTGCTGATGATTTGCTGGAGGCAGCCCTTCTTTTTTTCCAGTTTAGTTTTTACCAGACGTGCTGCTCACCAAACCTGACAGTTCATGGTACCCACTCTGACTTTCTTCACAGCGGGTCTAAAGTAACCTAAAGGTGTGAATTACAGTTGACTGTGTATGTGCTGGGGGTAAAGACAATTCATGTTTCCATAAACACTTTCCTTTATGTCAGAATGAATTACAGACAGTCTGAAAATGTGCTGAAGGCTGTAATTAATCCAGGTGGTTTGAGGGATCAATTTCATGTCCACATGAATGATATGAGAGTGACAGACAGTGTTTCTGCTGCTGCTGCTCAGGCCTCAGGGCTTAGGAAATGTGAACACCATTTCATGAAGTTAATGAGGTGACCCTTCGCCTGGATGGGTTTTTTGTTGTTGTTTATTATTAGTTTGGAAGAATACGGCTGCGTTTGTTGCCAAGCTTCTGGAAAGGTTTGGCGTCAGGGTTGCAGATTTTACATTTGACAGTGGTGAACCATTACAGAACCAGAATTGTTGATAATTATTATTATTATTATTAATAATAATAGTATTCTTATTAATAATATAAACTTATTAAATTAAATAAAAAATAGATTAAATATAATAATTGTAATAATAATAATTTTATAATTGAATTAATATGAAAATGAAACGAAAATTAAATAATTAAAATATTTAATAACGATGATGATTATTATTATCATTATCATAAATTTATCAAAATTAAATAAAAATAACACTTAAAATACTGAATAATAATAATAAAAAATGAATACTAAAATTAAATGAAAATTAAATAAAAAACTTACAAATGTGATAATAAAATTAATAATAACTTAATAATTAAATATTCAAATTAATTGAAAATTAAATAATTAAAATATTTAATAATAATGATGATTATTATCATTATCATCATAAATTTATCATTAATAAAAAATAAACTTTAAAAAATCACTTAAATAATAATAAAATTAATAAATGAATACTAAAATGAAATGAAAATGAAATAAAAATGACACTTAAATATTAAAAATAATAATAACAACTTAATATGCAACTGAAATGAAAATTAAATAAAATAATTAAAATAATTCTAATAATTAAAATAATTATTATATTTAATAATAATAATAATGATGATGATTTTATCATTGAATTATTATTAAAATAAAATGAAAATTAAATAAAAACTTACAAATGTAATAATAATAATAATAATATTTTAATATTCAAATGAAATTAAAATTAAATAAACATAGGCTAATTTAAAATTTGTATGAAAAATAGCTATAACAATAATGAAAAAATAAAAGAGGTTAGGCAGTCCTAACTATGCAAGATTATATGGTTGATTGCAGTTTATTTATTTTTTTGCATTTAGCAAAAAAAGAAGAAAGAAAATTTTTTTTTATCTCAACCCTTTCAAAACAGACCCAAGGCCCACTTTTGGGTCATGACCCCACGGTACAGAACCAAAATGACCTGTAGGGGACAGTAGTGAGCTGGTTGACAAATAATCACATAAATGCTACATGAAGAATAAATCACTTTATTGATCAGTTAATGCAATTTCACGAGTTATCAGCTTGCAATGTCATTAATCTTAAGTCTGCTGATGATAACTTGTTAAAGTGTCACAGAAGTTTTACACAATATAAATTTATGTGATTTGATTATTGTTATTTTGCCATTTAGCGACTTGCTGCGGATCAATGGCAGAGATTGCGCGTGTCCCTGGAGTCGCCATGCACGAGACGCCTGATGGATTACAAAATGGCGTCGCTGTGAAACCTGGTAACTCAAACCATAATTCGCCGATTTATGTGTTTGTAAACGTCTAAAAATAAACTATCCAGCTTTTTATGTAGCTAAACTCCAGAAAGACAAGAGTTTGCCCAAAAACTAAACATTGTTTATGTCGTTTCAAACCACTATGACTTTATTTGGGTGAACTTTTCGTTTAATAGCGCTCATAACAAATGCAGCACAGTTGTGTAGGTATTCCATGTCAGGCTGTCTGTTAGTCAGATGAGGTTTGGGTGAGCAGAAGTGGGTCAGAACCTCTCTCTGAATGTCTCTCTGTGATGTGTGTATCTCTCTTTACCCGTGATCCTGACAGCTCTTTGACAGCAGTTTGAGTCTGTTGGCTCACGCTGAGCCGAAAGACTGTCTGCCTCTGTTTAATGTCTGTTCAGTTTCACTTTGTAGCTCTAGTAAATACACTAACCTTGAGCTCAAGAAACATACAAAGACAGAAAAACCATTTGAAACAAGTAACCCAGTAAAACTGTGGACTGTACAAACCATAAATGATTTTGAACAAATACATTTTTTATGTAATAAAAACAACAACAACAACAAAAACCACACAAATATTATTTTTTTAATAGACTGAGGTATTACAACAATACTTTAATTGTATTAGCTAATCACAGAACATTACTGTACTAAAGAAAATATTCTGGTTCAATCCAACATTTCACAAGATGGTCACCTAATTGTACACATCTTAAAACAACAACAACAACAACAACAAAACATTATGAAAAGGATATTTCTCAATTTTCCCTGTTCAAAACATCCAGTTTTGTGCTAACTTTTTGAGAATATTAATAAAGACCAGATAACTTTGAACAAACATTCTATTAATGTTACTGGAAGAACCTTGCCAGAACATTACCCGTTAGCTGGGAATATAATTGAGGTATTTTTTTGTTAAGAATACTTGGGTATTAAATTAATTTTCTTAGCTAATCTTAATAGAACATAAGGATTAACAAATAAATAAGATTTTTCATATCTTAACCCTCCATTTTTTTTATTTATTTCCCTAAAGAAAATATTCTACTGGTTCAGTCCAAAACTTCACAATGTGGCCACTTATTTGAGTAATAAACTCCACCTGGAGAAGTTTGTTACGCCTTTAGAATTATAAACCACCAATTGAAGACATTATTGACATTATGACCAATTCTGATGGTTTATTCATAAAGATGATATTTTGGAGCACATCACAGTTGAAAGCATCAGAGGTCAATGTCGCTGAAAGGACACAGATGTTCTCTGATGTTCTTCATATGAACATGAGCAGTAACATACAGTCAAGCACATCAGACGCTCTTGATCCCCTTAATGAACCCTCTGGTGCGATCACACCAGACGCGAATAAAGCGTTAAGCACGAGTGATTTACATGTAAGTCAATGCAAAGACATCCTGCGGCGCAAATTGAGCGTTTCGGGTTAATCGCGCGAGTTGAAAAATCGGAACTTTGGCGAATATTCGCGCCGCGTTAACCAATCAGGAGCTTGCTCTAGTAGTAACACGATTACGACGTAGCGAGCGGAGGCAGAAATCCGACACAACAATGGATTATCGTCGCTGTATGTGGATAGTTGGAGCTGTACGATACATCTTCGTACTTTTATAGAAACAGGAATAAAAAGGATCTTGCTTGGAAGAAAGTGATTGAGGAGGTTTCAATTTGAGCTATATATATACATATTGAGACTACAAGCTAGCGAAAGCCGGCAAATTAAGCTTATTGGCCGTATTTCAGCCTTCCATAGCACATACATCGCAGCTACCCTCTCAACAAAATCCATGTCAGTCATTTCGCAACAAGACTGGAGCGGCCTGGCAGAATTCGCGTATGTTGCGAAGTGAATTTGACGCGCGAATGAAGCGAGTAAACTCATAATAACGCGATTTATTCGCGCAAGTCGCATCTGGTGTGAACGCCCCACCGTGATAAAAGGTATCTTTTCCATGTTAATCTGAGTTTTTGTCCTAACCAGCCGCGATGGCGACACGCAAATATTCTATTTTAGAAAAAGTTTCTATTTCTCTGTGATGTCGCGGCTGAAACAGCAACACAAAGTATATGGCAATGATATTATCAGGTACTGTTTATGTGTTTTATTTAATGTTAAAAGCATCTAACGTGTGTTTGAATTTCATTCTGTGTTTCTAGCTTTTTAGCTGTAATGAAAACAACATTGGCTAATTCACCTCAGATCTTGAAAATAAATAAATGGGCACAAGAACGTTCAAACTGTCAACTCAGTGTGAACAAACAAGTGTATTCTATGACAAAGATTGGTTCAGTCATTCCGTATGTACTTTAAACAATGTTTAAATTGTGTAATATTTATGATATTTATGTACTTAGTGCCCATTTCATTGTGTCTGCGTCTCTCTTGCAGAGAGAGCCCGCCCACACACTCTTCTGATTGGCTGTGGTTTTTGATTGATTTTATCGCTTCTCATTGTCGCGTTGCATCTAGTGTGGACAGTCAAATTGCTCATTGCTGGAATCTTATCGCATCGCGTCTGGTTAGGACATGGTGTAATGTAAAAAACATCATATAATCTTTTTAATCCCATGTCTGGACACATTTTGAGTATAATGTTGCAAAAACGGGGCTTTATTTACCTTGACACACTACTGTAATTAACCTGGGACAAAGAAGAC
This sequence comes from Elopichthys bambusa, assembly GCA_037101425.1. Classification (NCBI taxonomy): domain Eukaryota; kingdom Metazoa; phylum Chordata; class Actinopteri; order Cypriniformes; family Xenocyprididae; genus Elopichthys; species Elopichthys bambusa. Next base: position 4,004,899 of record CM074455.1, read on the forward strand.
AAGATGCTTACTAATTAAATCTTAATATTTAAGCACTCAGAGACTGTTTGCTTTCTCAGAAACAGAAACAAGGGAAAAACATTAAAATGTCTTGTGTAATGCTGAAACTGATTAATGTTGTCGGGGGTTTATGAAGAACGCAGCTATAGAAGACCTTAACGCTTATTGTGTGTCATACCCTTGTGTACTGGGATCAGAAGTGATGTGGTTATTGGAAAAGCCATCTTTCTTTACAGAGGAAGGGTTTTCAGTAGTCGTTATTTTGGTTGTAAGACAAGGAGAAGCAACATTTACATTTTTTTATAAAAGCACTTTAAAGTGTAAGATTGTGTCGTAATTTTGACAAATGTGTTCTAAAATTATGTACACTTATATGAGACACCAGTCATGTCAGTGGTCTAAAAAGATGATTTATTCTGCATTGAGTTGGTCAGCCCTAATGGTTTGTGCAATGTTGACTACAAACAACTATACTGCTTTGTCTAACTCAACGGATGAACACTTTGCAGTAATATGGAGTCCCTAAAGGGACATGGTGAATAAATAAATATGAGATGAGAGGAAAAAATATATTTCAATGCTTTTGCATTCGCTCGAGAAACTTTCGCATTACGCAAGTATTTTGCATGCAAACGCAAAGTTTCTCGGGGGGAACGCAAATTATTTTGCGAGCGAATGCAAAGTTTCTCGGGGGAACGGCAACGTTTCTTGGGGTAACACAAATATTTTGCGAGCGAACGCAAAGTTTCTAGGGGGAACTGCAAAGTTTCTTGGGGTAACACATATATTTTGCGAGCGAACGCAAAGTTTCTAGGGGGAACTGCAAAGTTTCTTGGGGTAACACATATATTTTGCGAGTGAATGCAAAGTTTCTTGGGGGAACGGCAAAGTTTCTTGGGGTAACATATATTTTGCGAGTGAACGCAAAGTTTCTTGGGGGAACGCAAGTATTTTGCGAGTGAACGCAAAGTTTCTTGGGGGAACGGCATAGTTTCTTGGGGTAACACAAATATTTTGCGAGCGAACGCAAAGTTTCTAGGGGGAACTGCAAAGTTTCTTGGGGTAACACATATATTTTGCGAGTGAATGCAAAGTTTCTTGGGGGAACGGCAAAGTTCCTTGGGGTAACACATATATTTTGCGAGTGAACGCAAAGTTTCTTGGGGGAACGGCAAAGTTTCTTGGGGTAACACAAATATTTTGCGAGTGAATGCAAAGTTTCTTGGGGGAACGGCATAGTTTCTTGGGGTAACACAAATATTTTGCGAGTGAACGCAAAGTTTCTTGGGGGAACGGCATAGTTTCTTGGGGTAACACAAATATTTTGCGAGCGAACGCAAAGTTTCTAGGGGGAACTGCAAAGTTTCTTGGGGTAACACATATATTTTGCGAGTGAATGCAAAGTTTCTTGGGGAAACGGCAAAGTTTCTTGGGGTAACACATATATTTTGCGAGCGAACGCAAAGTTTCTATTTCAAATAAATGCTTTTCTTTTTAACTTTCGATTTATCAAAGAATCCTGAAAAAAAATGTATCAAAAAATCTTAAGCAGAATAAATGTTATCAACATTGATGATAATCAGAAATGTTTCTTGAGCATCAAATCAGCATATTAGAATGATTTGGATCATGTGACACTGAAGTAGTGATGCTGAAGATTCAGCTTTGATCACAGGAATAAATTACATTTTACATTATATCCAGATGGAAAACAGTTTATTTAAAAATTGTAATAATTCACAATATTAATGTTTTTACTGTATTTTGGGTCAAATAAATGCAGTTTTAGTGAGCATAAGAGACTTTTTTCAAAAACATTAAAAAACTGACCCCAAACTTTTGAAAGGTAAAGTATCATTTTTGGATTATTATATTAGTACTAGCCTGTGCCATCACAATGCTAAGATGCTTTGGGTGGTTGTTAGCACATTGCTAAGCAGTTGCTACAGTGGTCACTGAAAATCATGTTCGTAGCACAAAAATGTAATACTTAGTTTGCTCATACCTTTATTAATTGTCGTAAGCACCTGTAAGTTAGCATTTCAGAGCACAGCGGTGAGATGATATGATGTGTGTGTGTGTTAAAGTGCTATGATCCCTTTTATGGATGGGGAAACAGCTTTCAGAATCAGTCACGCTTCATACAGTTGTGCTTGGGTCACCTTTAAGACCAGAAACACACTTACTTATTATTTAATTTATTGTTTACATATTTTTGAATAGGAATATACTCTATTCCTGATAAATTTAACCCACAATATGACTGACTTTGATTTGATTATTTGAAACAATGGTAACACTTTAAAGGGTTAGTTCACCCAAAAATTCTGTCATTAGTTACTGTTACATGTCGTTCCACACCTGTAAGACCTTCGTCTTTATATAGATATTTTTGATGAAATCAGTGAGCTCAGTGAGGCCTCCATTGCCAGCAAGACAGTTAACACTTTTAATGCCCAGAAAGGTACTAAAGATGTATTTAAAAGTAAGGTAAATAAATATAAATATAAAATATAAATATAAAGATGTAACAGTTCGTGTGACTACAGTGGCCATCGGATCACTGAGCCATTGGATTTTATCAAAAATATCTTAATTTGTGTTCTGAAGATGAACAAAGGTCTTACGGGTGTGGAACGACATGAGGGTGAGTAATTAATGACTGAATTTTCATTTTTGGGTGAACTAACCCTTTAAAAAATGGTCCCATAGTTAACATTAACTAACAATGAGCAATACATGTTTTACAGTATTTATTATTCTTTGTTAAAGTTAGTTAATAAAATTGCAGCTGTTCATTGTTAGTTCATATTAGTTTAGATCTATTAAATAAAGATACAACTTTTGATTTTAATAATGTATTAAAGGTATAGTTCACCCAAAAATGAAAATTCTGCCATCATTTACTCATCCTCAACTTGTTCCAAATCTGTACGAATTTCTTTCTTCTGCTGAAGACAAAAGAAGATATTTTGATGGGGCAAATCAACTGTTTGGTTACTGACATTCTTCAAAATAACTTCCTTTGTGTTCAGCAGAAGAAAGAAATTCGTACAGGTGTGAAACAAAACATTTTTGGGTGAACTATCCCTTTAAGGGCTGTTCAGACCAAGGGCAATAAGTGCGCGCTGCAGTTTTGTCGTCTGCCACTTTAAATGTTCAAGCTCTCAAAATCAGGTAGATTCTGATTGGTTGTTACTGTTTTTATCATTCATCAGCTAGAAAAATTGGTTCTGAAAGTGGTTCCAACGATTCACTCTGCTACAAAACTCGCTGGTATTTTTCCATTGGCTTTTGGATTATTGCAAAAAAGAAGCTTTGTGACTGACAAAAGTTTATAATTCTTACATGTTTTTTTCATCAACATGATAATCTTCATAAATGAAATGGTTTGCTACTGGTTTAAGCTAATCTAGAGCTAGCTTGGTAGGGGACACCAAAAAACTGAACAGTTACTAAATAAAACATTTAATTTTTAGCATATAGCCTAACCTCAGGTTCTGCTTGTTCTTCTTGTCACTTTAAATCTTATGCTAAGAGCTTCTTACCATGATGTAGCTTAGTGGTTAAAGACCAAACAGTTGAAGGTTCATTTACAGTTTTCACTTCATATTTCCTTGGTACATTACCTTGCATGATTCATCAGTGCATGTAATTCTAAGGAAAATAGTGTTTTTTTTTTTTTTTTACTCATTCATCAAAATGAAGTAATTTCTCTGCCTCAAAGATGTTTTTCTTCTCTAATGATGATTCTGCATGATTGCAAGTGTGATATTGCTTTTACACAGTTCAATAATCAAGAAGTTAATACTGAGTACCTTACATATATTTAGGAACAAATTTGAATAAATGATTTAATGACTCAAGAACCGGTGTGTTTGAACGAATTGCTTAAGTGAATAGTTTAATGATTCACACATAACTTGTTTTGTTCCTGGATGAATCAATATTGACGAACAAACCAGTTCAGTGAATGATTCAAATGACTCATAGGCTGTTTTCGAAAGCTTAAAATGCTGCATTTGGAAGATGCACTCTAAGGTAGGGAGGCATCAGGGCACGTCCGAATCCAATGTTAGCTTCACTTCCTGTCTCCATGAGATACCTTCATCTGATTGATTTTTTTTTTAAGGTAGCATGTATCCTTCGCTGCCTTTGATATCCCACAATCCTGTGCGTTCCATCAAAGCCACTTGAGGGCAAGCCTGCAAGGTTAGCAAAATAACAACAACAAAAAACATAATGGCTGCTAACGCTGGGAAGGAGACCAGAGGCTGTTTTTCTTTTTTATGAATGTCAATGGAGGAGAGGCTTCACTTCGCTGAATAAACTGCTTTTGTGGGAAAACGGCTTATCATTTAAAATGATTGGCTAATCTTCAACATGTTTGCTCTTAAACATTAATTTTGGATTGATTTTTTTTATTTTTTTTTATTTTTTAGTTTACTCTGAAAAATGCTGTTTTATAAGAGAAGTCACAGACAATTACATTCATTTCTGTGGTTTCCGCAAACAGTGATTAACTGTCGCTCGACTCTGAATGAAATTCAATAATGTCAAGGCTGTTGTGTGATTGGTTATTACACTTTCTCAATGGTAGAGCCATGGACCCTCGTATCTCCCAGTAATGTCATCCTGTGACAGTTGAGCTAAAAAAAAACAAAAACAAAAAAAATGCCGTCAAAGTTGTGGTTGGTGATTCTAATTCATTTGTGAAATATGATCATTTACCCAGTCACTGTCATAACTTGTTTTCATGACAAATTTATTTAAACATATATTAAATAATTAAGACATTACTAACAGGTAAAGTAAATATAATGAATATATAAGCTAATATAGAGCATATTTGTAGTGAAACACTCCCCTCGAGTTCATTTCTCTAGTGAACTAACATGCTGTGCACACTAAATGACTTGCCTGAGGTAAATGTAATGCTATGTGAGATTATTCTCAAGCTGTTTTATTGATGTCTTTCCGTGGTTGAAACACTGGTTGAGAGATTATTGTAAATCTGGTTGGTGATTAATGTGATTAATCTTCTTCTTCTTCTGCGCTTTTTCCTGTTGTGGCGGTTAGCAAACAATGTTGCATTACTGCGCACGACCCCTTTTGGATTGGAGTGTGAATCGCCTGTGACTGACTATTCTTCGTCTCACTGTATGCACCAAACCATGACGTCCGTACCGTGGCACCCCTAATTGTAGTAGATCAATAAACCTTTACAAATCCCCTAGATCAGGGGTGTCCAAACTTGGTCCTGGAGGGCCACCGTCCAGCAGAGTTTAGCTCTAACTTGCCTCAACACACCTGTTTGGACACCCCTGCCCTAGATCATTAAACCGTTACTCTGCCCAACATGTCGCTCAAATCAAATTTAAGGATTAGAAATGTATAATATAGGCCTAATGTATGGAAGTGGGCTGATTACATTGCATGGTCTATTCAAAAAGTTCCCTGATTATTCACACAGAATGTCACGTAGCAGAAGTTAAAAAAAAAAAACACCACGGATGACGTTTCACGATGCTTTTAAAGCTCTCAGGCTGTGATGAGGCGTGACTCTCAAGAAGTCCCTCGCCGAGGAATCAGCTCCTCTCGAAAGCGCGACATTCACTTAAGAACAACATCAAGAGCAACTCAGAGGACATTCAGTGCAGAACATCTGCCAGTTCATTTATCTAGGGTTCAGTAAGCTTTGTTAGTGCTGAGCTGTTTGTTCATTCCTCTAGGGCCGTGGGAGTGTTTGTGTTGACCCCTGCGAGGGAAATTTCCCCCCTAATTAATCTGTTTTAATTGTCGGTTCCTCATTGTCTGCGTCAATGTTAATCCTTGAGTCTAATCCGCGGACACACACGCGCTCATTTCCCGTCTCTCCATGGCTCAGGAACTTTTGGGGAACGTGATAAGTGTTAGTTTCATCTCTAATGAAGCCAGAAACACTATCCGCTGTTAGCTTTACTGAGAGCCATTAAAACAAACACAGCAGAGAGGAATGAAGTGGCCAGGACAAACCTTCCCCCCCTTGAGAAACGTGCTGCTGTATAATCACATTTCCAGGCTGTTAATTGAAAAGCAGAGTGTTAATCTTCCTTTTCTGAAGCGCTCATAATTACCGCAGCTCAGCGCCGTCTCCAAGATTAAAGTCATCTGAAAATCTCCCTCACCTTCATGAAAGGGCAGAAACAGATGCTCACTTTCTCATAAACTGTGTGTGGTAGTAGAGCATAGCTAGACAACTTATTCTGGCCAAGACATAAAACAGCCATCTGACTGACACGTATAATTGACAAACACAGTTTACTTTTACTTAAAAAGGCACCCAATTTGTCATGTTACAGTTCAAAATACAGTTCACCTAACCACAATCCAGACCTGAAAAGATCCTGCAACAAATCATCGACTCGGAAAAACCCTTCTCTCCAAGCTAAGGACGCCCACGAGGAGATTCACATTTAAAGTCGACAAGCAAGTACCTCCAGATTCTAAAGCTGAACTGGTGCATTAAATTAATGATTCATGGTTCGTTCAGGTCAGGTCTTTTGAAGTGCATATTTTGCTAGAAATCATGCTCATCATTTCATTCTCTCTTAAAACTCTTTCTCTCTCATTTCCTTTCTTTCTGCAACATGTATGAATGTTTGTGTGTTTGTGTTAGAATAATCAATAAAGCCTCTTGTAGATTTTAAAAGAAAGTGTCTTGTATTATGTGCTCGAAAATGTAATGTCTTAAACTGTCGTTCCTGTTACTTAGCTATTAATTAGTGTTTTCACAATAGTTGGATATTCACATCCGCTACAAAAGCTTATTACGGTCCGAGCAGATGAACGCTGGACGATTCAGTTGCTCTGTCGTGAACTAAATGACTCTTTATAATTCCCTATAATTTAATTATTTCATTTGAGCTGATTTGTTCCTACATTGTCAATGTTTTTATCATTCATCACCTGGAGAAAATCACTATGAAAGTTGTGGAGTGGACCCAGTGTTTCCAAGTCTGTGGATTTCCAGCGGAATTTCCCACTGTATTTTAACACTGTTGCTGCGGGTTGTTTTTCATGTCCGCAGGTTGAAGCGACCCCAAATAACATGATATTAAGCCTCTGAAATGTGAATTTTACCAGGGGAATCCCGCCAAAAATGCGGATTTTACCCCCTGAAACGTGATTAGGCTAGTTTTGAGTATTGGGTGGGTTTTGTTGTGAAAACCTGGCAACCCTGAGTGGACCAAAGTCCCTTTCAAGGAAAGTCTGTTCGCTTGGCGGCCATATTTGGAAGGAGCGCTCAGGAATGTCTTTTGAAAAAGCACAGTGCAGAATGCGAGGGTCTCCAAACACACGTGAGACGTGATGCAATAATGCCAACTTGCTAACGTAAACAGAAGCTTGCAATGCCTGCCCCGCCTCCGAGTTCTTCTAATTGGTCCACTGTTTTGGATCTGACATTGATGAGCGGCGCTACTTGTAAAAGTTGAAATTCTTTTAACTTGACACTCCGTCTTAAAAACGCGGCGCTCGTGTCTAACGGCAGCTGCAGTGATGCAATGACTTCATCAATCATCGATTGGCTCTTTTACTTAGAAGGCGGGACTTAATCCGCCATGTTTTGATTGAGATTTCTCTATATAGTTCATCTGTATGTAAATGCAGGACTCCTTAAACACTATAGAGCAGCAAAGAAACATAGATGAATGAGAAGAAAGAGTGTGATTAAAAGCACAATGGGTTATTAAAAGCACAATAAACGGCGACAGAGAACTGAATTTGGTACTGACAGGTGGCTTTCTGTGGCGCACATCCTAATTCATTGTATGCTGAATTCACTTTTGCACCTTATTGTGCTTGAACAGTCAAATACACACATTTATGTGTCAAAATGCCCGTATTGGTGAGAATTCAACAGTTGGGCGGATTTATCATTATATTGGATCCATGCATAAGGTCTTAAAGTGACAGCAGCCTCATCTAGGCCTGTTGTTATGTTAATCAAACAACAAAAGAAAATCATTCACTGCTCTTGACTGAATATCTTCCATAGCTTTATTAAGAATCTGTGTATACTGTATGTAATTCATACAGTGCAGTTCATATTATGAAGTAAAAAACTGTGTATAATACTTTTTGGTTCAAAAATCAACTTTTTCCTTAATCTGAACTAAATACAGAATACTACTGAATACTTCATGTTTATTAAAGTAAATTTCTTAAAAACGAAATCTTTGTGTATCATTATTTCAAAGAGGATTTAGACGTGTTGTGGGTTTCAAACATGTTTTGAAAGGAGAGAATAGTTCCCAGTACACTGCAATAGCATGCCAAATTCCTTATATTTATTTAAACAGCAACATTCAGTCTTAAGACAATATAAAAATGCCTGAAGTAATCCTGCTGTATATGTAGCCTAAATATAATTTGATAAAATTTTAAAGCTATGGGTAAACCATCAAGGTGTGTCGTGTTTATTTGTTCTCTACATATTTAATATATAGATTTTGTTTTGTTTTTAGGGGTTCTTGTTTAAGTAACTAATATGCTGATAAATGAGACCTTTTTGTAAAGTGTTAGCAATATTGTTTTCTTGCACAAGGTTGAGCTTTGAAAATGACAATCTCTTCATAAAACATTTATTTTACTTCGGCTTTATGAATTTGTACTGTAATAAATGAGATGCTAATTTATGCATGGTGAGACAACATGGCTGTGAGTCATTGGAGAATCATGTAAACAGTAGCGTCTCCTGCCGCGCTGGGCTGCTGTCAGTCACACACGGAGCTGCCGGATCAATATATCGCCCTGACGGAACTCCAGGGAGTTTAACTGACAGAAATGATGCCTGCAACTGAACTCAAACGGAGTGCTGGAACTCTCTGCATCTCATTCAAGAACTCAACATGGTTCTAGAATTCTCTCTGAATAATTATTATACACTTTTTAGGTGTCAATAATGTGAGTACCAAACTCTCCGCTAGGGTGTTCATGGCGGTTACCAAAGCGTTGCTTTGAGTGGTTGTTTACTAGTCAAACTTTTTTTTTTTTTTTTTTAAATAGGAAATATACTAAATATGTCTTGATTTTATGACGGGTTCAGACGATCTGGAGCTGGTTAATCTTCCAGTTACCAGCTTTAACCGCCACGCCAGCCAGATGTGCTCAGTCTGAGCTGTGTTGCAGATTTAATGTTTTCATTAAAAAATACCCATTTGGAACACCGGTTTGTCCTGTCTGACCTCTACACACGCTGATTTAATATGCTAAATTGCCACTCTTCAGCTTGAGTGTGTTTGTGCTAATTAGAGACAGGGCGAGTGATAATTTAGTATATGATAATTACATGTAACACTTATATTAATAGAATGCATACTCAAGTTCTTTTTCGTTCTTCGTTTAGGGGTAAAGTTCGAAATACGTGAGCAACCATAAACTGTTATTGAACATCTGACACAGCCCATACTGCTGAGAGTGATGTTTCGATGAATATGTAAATATGTTGTGCGCGCATTCCTCTCAGTAACAAACACTACAAAAATGAGGAAACGGTGAGCTTTTTTAATATAAAGCATAAGAAAATCATTTGATCATAACAACATGGGTATGTTAGCATGAGCTCTTCAAATTAGCACTCCAGTAAAGTTGCATCACGTTTATTTATATGGCATTTTATTCAGTAGATTGCTTAAAAGCAAACAGCTTTACAGTATGGAATATGAAAAACAGTGCCTCATTTCATCAGAAGCACTATAAAACGGCTATCCAGTGTGTTCATGTTTTCACCTGTGGAGATCTTACCTTTTTTTTCCTGCGGAAATCTTACCTTTACGAACTCAACAGACGAAATAAGTCAGAGAAGAATTCCTTGTGAAAGAAGGCGGAGCCTCAGCGCACACTTATTACGTTATCGTCACGGACAGATGGTAGTACGAAGGTGTTTTGCAGCTGGAGCGAACTTTTCCTGAGAGTTCAAGTTCGAGTTAGAACTCCAAAAACGAACTTCGTTTTGTCTGATTTTGTTCGAAATTATGTCAAATCAGGTCATTCTTTGATTTTGTTTGAAGTATATATTGGGGCCTTTAACCAAAGCGTGTCTCCGCAGCATCATTAGCGTTGCTGAATGAATCAATAGGCTTGATCGAGATGCATCGTTTGGAGAGCATACGACTTCTTATGCTTTTGAATAGCTCTCGCAGTACTTTGATGTCATACGCGGAACCGTCTGCGCAGCGCCGGTGCATCTCGAACAAGCCTATTGTTTTTGAGCGAATCATTTAAGTGAATGATTCAAATGACTCAGTCATAAAGACTCTAGTAAAGTTGGAGCTGTATATCATCAAAAATGTGAATAAAATATTTGCATTCACCAAGCAGGGATTTTTTTTTTGATAATTGTGGCTAATTGATTATAATTCATCATTATCAAAAAGCCATTGGTGACATGTTGAGTTATTTTAAGCATATGCATGACTTGTGTGTGACATAGTATTGTGATAACCCATGTTCAGTTCATTTTATTGATTATAAAAGATTGAAAATCAGTCTAGGTGCTGAGCTCGATTAACAGAACAGTAACAGAACATGCATGTTTTGATGAGAATCACAGCCAAAATGCTGCCCAGCAAATTGGCGGAAATGTTTGGAGCATCTGGGATCATCTGAAGTGGAGGAACGTTTGGAGCTCTTGATTGCTGATTAGGGAACGGGAGAGAGAGATCAGAGAGTGTGCGCTGCGGCCATGTGTCTCGCACTGCTGTAATTAGCAGCTGTGTCACAGAGCTCAGGTGCTGCGGAAAGGTGCCAGAACCCCCTCAACCGCACCGGCCAGAGGTCCAGCTCTGCGGCTTCAGAGTGACAGAGACACCCCAGCAAATTATGAGCTCCAGAGCCCATCATTTACAAATCTGTCTGAACTGGACTATAGTTCCAGCTTCCTCTACACCCTTACCAAACCATCTTCAACCAGTCTATGCTGGTCTTAGGGTACGTTTGCACGATGATGATGTGCTAAAAACGGAAAAGGTTTTCGTTTGCGTTTTTTAAAAAGGTACAGATGACAAAGTTATCAAAACAATCCCCATTCACACAGACTCGCAAAAACGACCATGATTGCCAGGTTTTCACAACAAAATGTGCCCCATTGCTACTTAAAACTAGCCCGAAACTTGTCCAATTGCTTTTCAGGGGGTAAAATCCACATTTTTGGAGGAGTTCCCCTGGTAAGATTTTGCATTTCAGGGGCTAAACATCATGTTATTTGGGGTCATTTCAACCCACGGCAACAGTGTTAACACTATTTAAAACAGTAGTGTTAAATTCCATGGGAAAACCTCGGACTTGGCAACACTGAAAACTACTAAACATGCTGTATTTTGCTGCGAGGCCAGTAGTTGGCGATGTCACTTCGTAAAGAAACACTACGTGCCTGAACACGTAATACGCATGCGCATGACGTCACTGTTTTCACAAATCCTCGTTTTTGTAGTTTACACTGAGATGATAATGGTATCGCTTTCAAAAACTTTTCGAAAACCTGTTTTCAAAAGTTTGCATTTCAGGCCCCCAAAACACAGTTATCATGTAAATGAACACCCAAAACACATACGTTTTTCATTTTTAGGGGCCAAGCACTGAAGGTGCGTAGGCACCTATTGTATCCGTTGGCGTTCCTATTCTTCTTCTTTTTCTTCCATTTCTTCCGCTCTATGGCAGCCCAAAGAAACGCTTACAGGAAAGTTATGAAATTTGGCACACAGATAGAGGGCAGTCTGAACTGCGTCCATAGGAAATCTAACTCAATCCCTCTAGTGCCACCAGCTGTCCAAAGTTGCACTCATGTTTATGCTAATAACTTTTGACCCCCCCCCCTCTGATTCAAGACACTTTTTCTGCAATTATTTTGTATTTTTTCCAAAACTCCTCCTAGGCCATTACTCAGATTTTCACGAAAATTGAACCAGATTATTTTTAGACCATGCCGACAAAAATTTATGGAATTCAAGTCGATTTCTCAAACCGTTTTCGAAAAACACGTGAACAAATTTTACGTAGTGCTTGCGAAAATAGACACAAGGCTGTATCTCAGCAACACGTCATCTTATTTAGACCAAACTTGGTACATGTTATCACAAGCATGAGCTGAAGCTACATGCAGCGTTTCGGCGAAGCGCCACCTACTGGTCTGGAGATACAAAAAATGGCTATTTTTGCTTATAACTTCTGAACAGTTTGTCCAAAAATAAATGTGGTCTTGTTAGATTCAGCGTCATGCAGAGTCAAATGGTAGCCATTTTGGCCGTCAGCCATTTTGAATTTTGTGCTAAAATGCTGTATCATATCATTATGAAACTCGGTATAGGTCATCAGCACGATGCCCTGAAGGAGCCTTTGGACCTTCTTGTCATGCCTTTTTTATGCTTGCAGCTATATTTAGTTGAAAATGGTGTTGCGTAAACGGCCCCTTAGATGGTTTACTTCACTTGCCAGATGAAGATCAGTTTAAACCAGCTAAGACCAGAAAACCACATTAAGCTGGTTAAAACATTTTAAGCTTGCAGCCGAAAGAAAATCAGAAATGATTCAGTTGATTTCAATGTTTAGATTAGACTTCTACTGTTCTTAAAATAAGCTTATTATAATCCGTTTTTGGTCTGCATGATTTGGGGGGGGGGAATTTTTTAATTTTTAATGGTGATTTCCATTTAAAATTCGATAAACAAAAATTCCAGGTTTGCTTTTCTTGTTTGTAGGGATGCAATAATTATTATTATTATTACATTTAAAAAAAATTACTAAATAAAACCAGAATATGAAATATTTAATTATAAAATAAAGTATTTAGGAAAATATAATAATAATATTTACATTAAAAACTGTAAAATTACAATACTAATATTTATCTTCATTTCTAAATTTTCAAACTTTAAACCATCAAACCATTTCATTTTGACAGAAAAGGAGAAAGCCCTTCAAGTCACAATGGACAAATTGGACAAAAAATGGACACTTTTTTTTTCATTTTTTATGGAATATTGCAGTATTTATTATAAATGATTTATTTAAAAAAAAATGCATGTGCCCTCATAATCTTTAATTAAAATATTGGAATAAAATAGCAGGTAATTAGATGCTCACATGGAAGAGCACGGTGCAGCGCATATATTTATTTAATTTAATCACAGCTTTTGCAGTTTAATAATGGCAGTAAGCCATATCACGATTTCGGTTTTATTTTGATTAATCGTGCAGCCCTAATTAAACACAAAAATATCCTAAAAAATACCTGTAGCTTGTTTACAAGTGACTAGAGACATTATTTAGCCCATACTGCCTTTTGACAAGGCCTCCAGCAGTTTTGCAAGACTTCACTAACATGGAGACATTTTTCATTCTGTCTACAAAAGTATAGCTAGGTCAGAAACACACACAGACATGTCTGTCTATAATACAACAGGATGTTTTTAGCAGGCTTAGGCATGTAAGGCCACTGACTCTTATCGATCGAGAGAAGATATTTGGGTATTTTGTGTTTCGATTTGGGCTGAGATAACAGGAAGTTCAGAGTATTGCCGTAGGACATTAAAGGAACCTCTCCACCCCCATACTGGCTCGTGGCCCTTTTTGGAGGTTACGGCAGTCATTGATTTAATAAAAAAAGGATATGCTGCTCTCTAGAGAAACACTTGAAGCTTTTAAGCAGCCGAGAATCGGATTCTGCATTTTTTTAGCCTGAAAGTTAATCGATATATGCATTTAGATTTATCACTCAAGAGTCCAGAACTAACAGCAGACATTTGGGTCAAACAGAGAAAAAGTTTTTATTAGGGCTGCATGAGGATTCAAAGTCCTCTCTCTCTCTTAGTTTTTTAGTTCAATGCAAGTCAATATTTCATTTGATATACAATTTGTCTAGTTAAATACATATGGGACCAGTGTCGGTAACAGGTAATCAGATTACTTTTTCAAGTAACTAGTAAAGTAACGCATTACTTTTTCAATTTACAACAAAATATCTAAGTTACTTTTTCACATTTATTGACTGACAGCGCTCTTGCCCCCATGTTGAGAGAAGTAAAGTGCCGAGGTATTGTGTGCGCTGTGTAAATATGATGGTTATTGTAGTTATTATAATTACCGTTATGTTTTCGACGTTGTAGAGAGCGATACATAAAACACATTACCGTTCTGATACATCGACTTGTAGACGACCACTCTTCCTCTTCTTCTGAATCGGTTTCTGGTTCAAACATATATGGCTGAATTAAATATTTCCACTTGCTACTGTGTAGCGTTTACTATAATTGACCAAGTGGATCTCTGAGCTGGTGTGAGTGAGTAGAGGCGGGGACTAATTTACATATTCATGAGTATGGCGTATACTAAATGAAGCAAGGGTGTAGAGTTACATTTAAGCTATTTTAAGGCATGAAGAAATTATTTTCACAGGAATAAAACATTTAAATATGTCATTAATTATAATTACCAAATACCCTAAAATAGTATTTTTTATTGTGTTTAGAAGTAAATATAGACATTATTATTTAGCTAACAAAAATATGTTCTAAGAATGTTTTGCAAATGTTCCAAATAGTTAAAAATGCCCACTCTTCTGAACATTTTTTTCTTGGATATGTGAAAGTTAAAGCACCATGAACATTCCAATTGATAATTTTGCAAACATTGTGGGAACATTACTTTTTAATGTTCCAAAAACTTTTAGAAAAAAGTAGTAACATTTGAAAAATGATAGACGAACATCCAACTAAAGCATTTCATTCTTGAGAACTTCGAATGTTACTTGAAGACCGTTTGTTCAGAAACTTGCCAGAATGTTTTGAGAACGTTACCTGTTAGCTGCGATATTGCTTGTTCTCCAGTTGGGTTCTTACAGCATATGATATTTAATAACATACATAAATCACTTATTTCTCTAAAGTAACACTGTAACAGTGACACCAGCCCATAAAGTACATTATTCAATGTCATATTATAGTATTTTATTTTTTATTTTTTGTACTGTTTATTATTTCTTTTTTCTCCTCCAAAATAAGCCCCTGGAGTCCACAAAATATAGCATATAGTTTCATATTCTAGCTGTCTAGAAGTCTGAGTCATATAGACTTTTTCCTTGGTGTAAATCTGGACACTACTCATGCCACTCTGCGATCAGATTAGTTAAGGTGTCAGTATTTACTGATTAACATTTATGATGACATTTTATTTAGAGTGTGTTGACTAACAGTATTTACAGTGTTGAAGGAATGAATTTGATTGGACCGTGACCACTGACCGCAAAGAGCTCTCAGGACAGATGCTGGTTGTGTGTGTGTCTGTTGAGATCATTCTGGTCACGGCTGATGCTGCAGTCTTGCATGATCCGCTTGTAAATCACATGGACACTGAAAGATTAAACATGATGGTGTGTGTGTGTGCCACTGCAATAAATGTCAAAGTGTGAGTCAGATGCGATGCTGTTTTAGTCTAATGGTAAAGGACGTGGCGGCTGATGGAATGGTTGCGGGTTTATTTCCAGGTGTGGGTGACCCTGATCTGTTCCAGGAGTCTGGGATTGAATAGTTTAAGCGCTGATTGCTCTTGCACACAACAGTAAATGTAAGAGTGAGAGTAATATGGGAGCCGCGGCAAAGGTTGTATGTTCAATTCCAGAATTTAGTGACCTGGAAACTGAATTTAGACACTAAAGGGGCAATTCACTTAGAATGAATTGCTCCTGCTGATAGCGCTGTCTGTGATGTCTTAGCATGCAATTCACTAAAGGAATTATGCAAATCAAAAAACTGTTGAAGTCCATTTACACACCGCAGTTCCTCAGCTTTCAGGCCACACCTCACCAAAGAACTCAATAGAAGCAAGCAGAAAATGAGTAAATAAAGACATTTGGAGATGATTTTAAGCAAAAAGGTTGAAAACCCTTAAAGTTGTAATTAGATATAATTGCTTATAATATAATTTCATTATAATTTTTGACCGAGTTTTGTAACGATATGTCAATGCGTTCAGAAAATATAGCAATATGCAAAACCTTTGCAGTTACAGCTTTGGATCTTTTTTGCCAATTTTAATTTAAATGACGGCCATGTTTTTTATGGTACACCAATGTCATAATGGACTAAAATAGCAACTGAGACAAAGACACTGTATGTCAATTTTCAAGTCAATCAGACCAACGGTACTGTAGTTTCATGTTTTGTTCAATTGTAGTGCCACCAAGTTCCACCACTTTTTTTTTTTTTTTGTGTGTGTCCTTATGCAAGTGTTTCAAATTTGGTAAAAAAATATCTAATTTCGTTTAGGAGTTATACACATTTATATGTATGAACACATAAAAAGTTACCCATGCGTGACTTTAATTGCATTTTTTTTTTGCCACTTACAACCAAAATTTTGACATTTGGCCATTGGTGTTTAGTCAACGACCTACGTTTCC
The DNA here is from genome assembly GCA_037101425.1 of Elopichthys bambusa. Lineage (NCBI taxonomy): Eukaryota > Metazoa > Chordata > Actinopteri > Cypriniformes > Xenocyprididae > Elopichthys > Elopichthys bambusa. The sequence continues at coordinate 4,021,334 of CM074455.1, forward strand.
GATTTTCCTATGGTAGTTTCGTCTCGATCAGGCTAACAGTTTCGAAGATATTCTCTAAAGTTGTTTAAATGCTAAATCACTAAGTTGCACAAACCAGAAGGTCAAACCTAGCATGTTTTGGTATCGTTGGACTGGTATCGTGAATCGTTTGGTATCATGAATATTTGATTTTACCACTAGGTAGCACTGGCTTGAAACTTCTCAGGCTCCTTCAGGGCATCGTGTCGATGACCCATACCGAGTTTCGTAACGATATGCTGATGCGTTCATAAAATACAGAATTGTACTACTTACAAATTCAAAATGGCCGACACCCAAAATTGCTGATATGGGAAAATTCATATCATTTGACTCGGCATGCCTAACGAGACCATTTTTATGATTTTTGGACAAACCATTCATAAGTTATAAAAAATAGCCATTCAAAAATAGCCATTTTCCATATCTCCGGACCAGTAGGTGGCGCTGCGCCGAAATGCAAAGAAAAATTATTTTGTTTCTAGCCCTTACGGTTCAAAAATTATTAGCAAAAATTTAAGTGAAAATTTGGACAGCAGTTTTATTAATGAAATATTTATGCCTGTTTAAAATGCAAAAAGTTATTCGAAATAACAAAGATTTTAAAGAATTAAAGAAGTTAATTGAATGTGTGTGTTTGTACAATACACACGTTCAAAAGTTTTGGGCCTTTTAATAGCTGCATTTATTCAAAGATACAGTAAAAACAGTAATATTGTGAAATATTAGTACAAATTAAAATAGTTGTTTTCCATTTGAATATATTGTAAAATGTAATTTATTCCTGTGATCAAAGCTGAATTTTCAGCATCATTACTCCAGTCTTCAGTGTCACATGATCCTTCAGAAATCATTCTAATATGCTGATTTGAAGCTCAAGAAACATTTCTGATTATTATCAATGTTGAAACATTTGTGCTGCTTTATATTTTTGATGGACAGAAAGCTCAAAAGAACGGCACTTATTTAAAATAGAAAACTTTTGTAATATTATAAATGCCTTTAATGTCAATTCAATGAAACCTTTTAAAATAAAAATATGAATTTCTTTCTTAAAAAAATCTTACCTACTCTAAACTTTTGATCTGTATATACTTGCACAAAGTACTAGAGAATAATTGTTCTTTTTGGACCTAAGAAAGAACTAAAAAGCCTTTTGGTTTTAATTAGAACCTTTATTTTTACCAGTAAAGGTGATGTGATAATATGCAAAACTTCAGAATTTCTTGCTGTTTTTGATGAAATGTAGTTTGACAGTGGTAATTAAGAGCTCTCTGTAGCCTGAGGATTCATACAGTATGTCATTCCGCAGTGAAAGTAGCTGGCAACTCTTTTATAGATGGAGACCTGAACTGAAACTTCCTTAGATCATCAGCTACACTGTATAAAAGGGAATTATATTGGTAAGAAATGCAAATTATTGTAAAACCATATACACATTAAACCACGACCTGCAGTATTCCCCCGAATGTTATCCCAAACAGAGTCTGCAACAAGCAATTTCATACAGCAGAATATCACTGAAGTCCCTCTGGTGAAAATTCAGTTAATGTTGTTTATGACTGTGTGGCGTTTTAACATGATTTATTGTCATTCAGACAATAAATTCGAAAAAAAAGTTTCCTAAAAAAAAAAGTTAGCTAAATTAGACATTTCTTTAATTAAAGGGTTAGTTCACCCAAAAATGAAAATAATGTCATTAATTACTCACCCTCATGTCGTTCCACACCCGTAAGGCCTTCATTCATCTTCGGAAAACAAATTAAGATATTTTTGATTAAATTCGATGGCTCAGTGAGGTCTGCATTCACAGCAATGACATTTCCTCTCTCAAGATCCATAAAGGTACTAAAAACATATTTAAAAAAGTTCATGCGAGTTCAGTAGTTCTACCTTAATATTATAAAGCAACGAGAATATTTTTGTGCGCCAAAAAAACGAAACGATTTTTCAACAATATAGTGATGGCCGATTTCAAAACACTGCTTCGGAGCTTTATGAATCGAATCAGTGACTCGGAGCGCCAAAGTCACGTGATTTCAGCAGTTCAGTCGTTTGATAGGAGATAGGAGATTTGGTTCCCTTAAACCTGACACATACACAAGCCTCTCTTTTTAAACAGATGTCTTTTCTACCTTCACACACACACACACACTCTCACACACCAGTGTGATATATGAGGAACAGAGCTATCATTCTGGCAGGCTACTCACCCACAATTTAATTGGAAAACATGGCTCATCATTTAAACGAGACATTCGTATGGTTTCGTCCGAATGACAATAAATCACCATAACTGTCCCATTTTCAGCTCTATCCATTTTTAAAATGTGTCACGTCTGCACAGGTCTCGGCGGTCTCGGGCCCTCCAGCGATATGAAGATCCCATCACACGAAATCCATTAACCCTGCACATGCTCAGCTTTGAGCCTGACAGAAGAATATCAGGAGCGATTGAGAGAGCAAAGGCGGTGTAAAGAACAGCTGAAAGGTACAGGCTCTCAAATGATTCAATCAAATCAATTCACAAAAATTCATACTTGGAATTTTAAAGTGCCCCTATTATGCTTTTTCATGCATGACAAATGGAGTAATTGTCTCCTAAAAGGAAGAACTGATTCTGAACAAGTCTTACTTCCTGCTCGAAATTGTAGGTTTGTTACAAATTTGCATAATGCCAGCCTGTGGTCTTCATTGGCTGCCTGTGAACAATATCTATTTTGCTCTGCCCTCAACTGATACAATAAAACTAACTCCATCGTAACTGTTAATATCACTGTGTGTGATCCAGCTGAAGTTCAGATATGGTAATGGGTGTTTCGTTTCTGACACGCACTGTAAGCAGTCGACCAGTCACAACAGAATGGGCCGTCTGACCAATCAGAGCAGAGGAGGCTCTGGAAAGGTGGGGTTTAGAGAGACTGAATCCTTTATCAAACCGTTTCAGACATTGAGAAAAGAGGTAATGCTACACAATGTATATTATGAGAAAATTTGTGTTATTTGACCTTGTATGCATGTAAACCTGTTGTAGGAAACTCCAAAACAACATTAGGAGCCTTTAAAATAGAATAATAGAGGCACTTTAAAGAGATAGTGAATGAAAATGAACCCATGATTTACTCACCCTTAAGACATCTTCAGTGTATATGACTATCTTCTTTCAGATGAACACAATCAAAGTTATATTAAATAATGTCCTGGCCCTTCCAAGCTTTATAATGGCAGTGAATAGAGGATGAGATTTTGAAGCCCAAAAAAAGCATCCATCCATCATAAAAGTAATCCACGACTCCGGCGGGTTAATATAGGTTTTCTGAAGCAAAACAATGTGTTTGTCTAAGGAAGATATCCATATTTAAAACTTTAAAACTAAAATAACTAGCTTCCGGCAGACGGCCTTACGCATGTCGACTTGCGCAAAAAGAGTTAACACTGACGCGATGTAGGAATATCGTAACCTTTCACGGTTCAAACAAATAGTGCTGGCCAACAATATATCATATACACCTAGGATGGCTTGAAGGGGATCATTTTCATCATGGGATCATTTTCATTTTTGGGTGAACTAAGCCTTTAAATGATTATTCAGTACATAGAAAAGTCAGTGCAGACACATTTTAGTTTGGCTTTTAGGCAGATTATTGAGTCATAAAAGTATTTTTAGAATTGGATCACGACCAAATCATGACCTGAATCAAATCAAATCATGAGGTTCATAAAGCTTCTCACTCCATTACAGGATAAAGGTGCACTTCCTGTCAGGAACTGAACCCAGGTTATTTTAGTTCCAATGTGTTTGACTAGTAAAATCACCAGAGGAAATTGAATCTTATTCCCCTCTGTTGTATTTTCAGCTCTGCCGCATTGTTTCCTAATTATCTCTGTTTTAGTATTTGGATCTGATGAAAGCCGGAGGCAAAAATAAAATAATCAGTAGCATGTTTACTACAGAAGAGGAGATTTAAAACAAAACAAAAACCAAAAAAAAAAAATAACCCTGCGTGGTAAATAATATTCAGCCGGAAATTTAAATAACAGGCTGCTCTGACGATTGATAGTGTTGTCCAAAAATATCACAGCACTAGAATGCTTCTATTTCGCCTTTTTCTAATTCAATACATTGTGTATATATCTATATAAATCACATGTAAACCTAAAAATAAACAGATGTGTATATATATTAGTCTATATATATTAGCATACACACATTATATTATCATCATAACATTCTGAGTTGAACTGAAAAAAATACATGACATTCATATTGTATTATATTAGATATTTTTACGTTTTTAATCACAGTTGCAGTTTCTGCAAAACATTTAAATATAAATCATAATATTTCTTTCTTTTAAAAAAGTTTATTTTCAGGTTTAAATTTGATTTTAAGTCACAGGTTTTAAGTTTGCCTCAGACTTTTAGATCCCACTCTATATAAATACATAAAATACAATCGTTAATTTGGTGAAATAAGAAAGGAAATCACTCAAATCCCCATATAGATATAAATATGTTTTACATCAGCTAAAAAAATTATGAGATGACATATTTTATAAAATAAATGTCTGTATATGCATTAGTTTGATGTCGATATAATAAAAATGAAGGTTTTGTACAGCACGAGACACTGAACATCATACATATTTCCATATGAAAGTTGTGTGCTCCTGATTTTTCAGACTGAACTCTGACACGCTTGACACACGTACTTGTTTCTTCCTCCTGAGACCCGAGGTATCGAGCACATTAGCTTCTGCAAGCACTGTGAATGCGTTGCGCTTTAAACACCGCTTGTTGCTATGACTACAGGTTGCCTTCCAGCTTTTCAGACGTGCACCTTTCAACCTACTGAAACCCACCGCATCACATCAGAGATAAACTTTGTATCATAGCTGAACTGATCAGCTTCTTTTAGGCCAAATGTTCTCTGGCTGTAATCTTAAGAGGGGTGTATTTCTATCCCACGGCTCAGGACTGCTGCCCTCTTCAGGCAAAAACATACTCACTGGGTTTGCGCTGCTGCCACATCTGTGGTTCAAAAGCAGCCCAGTGCCCAGAGAGAGCATCTGAGGACATCACGAGGAACAGCTGAGGTCAGGTTTCTTAAAAAAAGAATAACTAGAACAACACAAGCCTTAAATAAAGCAGCTCAGATATGTGTTTCTGCTGAGGCACAATGAATGACCAACTGGCCCTTAAGTTGGCTGATTGGTTAAAAACAAATTCTGGGTTCAGTTTCTCTCAATGTTGATTACTACAAAAATAGCTTCAACATTTCAAGGTTACGGTGAGGCACTTACAATGTAGCACTACCGAAATGCTTCTATTTTGCCTTTTTTTTGTTTTGTTTTGTTTAATACATCTCACACACACACATATAACAGGGCGATAAATTAATCGCACATCAAATTTTCCTGAGAAATGACCCCCAAAAGATAGGTCATTATTGTGTTAAATTGGACGACTTATGCCCCTTTTCACAAGATGTAATATAAGTCTCTGGTGTCTCCAGAATGTTTCAGTGAAGTTTCAGCTCAAAATACCCCACAGATCATTTATTATAGCTTGTGAAATTTGCCTCTATTTGAGTGAGAGCAAAAACACGTTTTTGTGTGTGTCCCCTTAAATGCAAATGAGCTGCTGCCCTTTCCAGAAGATGGCGGAGCTTTAACAGCTCATGCTTCAGTTGCTCAACAACAAAACAGGAGAATCTCACGCAGCCAAAATGAGGATTGTCAGTAACGGTGTTCAGCCTTACATTGTTCAAACCAGAGTCGGACCCTGATGGAGAGACTCAGGAAGAAGTTACATATTTTAGGATGTTTCTGAATGGTTAGTGGATAAATGTTTGTAGTTGCTGTGGAATTGATTCAACTCATCTACTAGCATGTGCCGTCATGTTAATCTTTTGTGCAAATCCAGTGTTGAATTGACCCTCGTTTGTGCAGGGTAAATGCATTCATGCCACTGCTGAGCTGCAATAAACGGTCAGTAAATATATCCAAATACCAATTCAGATATATATTCAGTACAAATGTGTGTATTATTTGAGCTTTGTGAGTTGCTCTCATCAATTTTACATTTGTTTCAGGGTTTTTGGTGTAACATTTTCATGGCAACAAAGTTGACATTGGATATAACTTGGCACAGGAAAAGTTGATACATGATCTTTTCACACTAAAATCATGTTAACACGCACTTGTGCCTATACTATTGAAACAGTTAATGTTTACTCATTTGCTTCCATTCCCTTTTATTGTAAGTGCCTTCCTGGACCCAGATTTCTGCTTTTTTAAAGATAAGGAGGGACAATTGGATTAAAAAAAAAAAAAAAAAAAACTTTTAGTAATCAACATTATGTCACAAATGCAGTCAATTTAACTTGAACCCAGAATATTCTTTTAAAGATCTGGACTGAAAAGGTTGTAGGTTGAAACGTCTCAAGTGACAATGAACTTCACCAATTGGTGGCCAATCACTATTGAGCTATTGCGCAAGACAATAACCCCTGGGTATTTGTACGATAAGTTGGTTTGGAAACGCAAATGTCCACTAATGGAGTAATAACTAATCCAAACATATCCTCCAGCATCAACGCTTCCCATGACACTTTTTTTGCTAGCGCTTGCACATGTCACAGCAGTGCTCTGTCTGAGTGAACAAATACTCATTTAATCTAATGAGCATCTGAAGAACAGTCTGAAACACACCCCAGAGAGCAGAAAACACATCTGAGCACAAGTATTACTCATGCGCTGGGAGAGACTAAAGCACTTTAAAAGAACAGGACAATCTAAATTTGAATCAGGCTAACAGATTAAAGCAGAGCAGTTATTGATGTTTGGCTTCTGAAGCCCAAACACACTTTGCAAATACTCACAAATCCACCTCCGTGGAGGGATTTTAGACAGAAGATGGAATTGAACAGCAGGGTAGTGTAAAATTCAGAATTTAATAACTTGCTCCCTTTCATTGCTCAAATGTTTGATCTGAATAAGCCACACCCCACAGGAAGTTGAATTAGAATATGAATGAAAGGAAGAGGAATTTACTGAATTTCATTTCAAAGAAATTCAGCAGTCACACATCAGAGGACTTCCATTAGTCGAATAAAAGTTTTATAAGTCATAAATAATCACAAATAATTATTCCGTATGTGGAAACTGATCATTTTTCTAAGCAAAAGTGCTGTTCAAACAATTAACACGCGAATCAAAATGTTTTTTTTTTTCCAATAAAGCATTAAAAACAGTTGTGGGAAAAAAAAAAAAAAAACTCAGATCCAGAAAATATAATATAATATACCTGTTAGAAAAGTCGTAGTCGTAGGTTAAAATTATTTCATTGCATTATTTTATTGCACATAAAATATATATATATATATATATATATATATTAGTGCTGTTAAATCTTTTAACCCTTGTGTATTGTTCAAATTTACTACCCTCTCGTTATGTTTGTTTTTTTTTTTGCATAAATCTGTTAATCAACCTCAGTCGTGATCAAAACTACTAAATGTTTAAAAAAAAAAAAAAAAAACAGGATTTTTACTCTTTAATTGCCACCGATTTGGGGAAAAAACACACAAAATGACTTATTTTCAGTATAAAAAATGATTCTGGACTGGATTTTTTAAAAATCTTTTATCACAGTCTTGGGCATGTCAAAGATTAGTAACAACATTGGCTTTGATGCATTGTTAGTTTTTGTGCAGCATCAGATTTTAATTTTTTCTCCCTCATTTACTGTTCATGGCTGTTTTTGCCCCATTGACTTCCATTATAATGACATTTTTTGATTGCAAAGCCATGACACCATATAATCATGCATTCTGATTGTTGGTGGTTTTCCCTGTTGGGAAGAGGTAAAATTTGTAATTTTTACAATTGATCACCAGGTGGCACCATTAACCCTTTAGATAGGCCTGTGGAAAAAAAGAGCTTAGTTTCTGGCTTTTATATGGAGTTATATGGAGTATAACAGCATATTATAGTGTGTGTGTGTGTGTGTGTGTGTGTGAGAGAGTGAGAGTGAGAGAGAGACCTTTGTGCACTTACCTCGATGCGTCTGAGAAAATCAAAATATGCACCTCAGCTCTCAGAACTACATGGAGTAAACAAAAACAAAGTAAGTGTATTTATGCACCTGCTGCCTTTTGATGGTGAGAAGTACGGACAGTGAAATGCGTGAAATGCTTGTCTTTTCTTGATGGTAAAACCTTAAAATCCTTCAGTGATACAATTTTCCATTTTTTTCTATTTATGAACATAATCTATTATGAACCAAAATGCAGCAACTCCAGTTTCTCATTGTGCGGCACCCATGAGGTTGGTCATGCTGACAATGAGGTCAATCATCTCCTCCATAAAAAAACAGACTGAACACAGAATCCATGTTCTGGACCCTTGCGATGGCATAAAGGCAGGAACACACCAAGCCGACGGTCGGCTGTCAGGCAGTTTTAATCGCAGTTAATCGCGATTAATCGCATCTAACAAAAGTTTGTAAATGTATAATATAAGTGTGTTTGTGTGTGTGTATATATATATATATATATATATATATATATAATATATACACATATACATACACACGTGTATGTATACAAACGTTTATGTTAAATGCGATTAATCGCGATTAATCGATTTGACAGCAATAAATAAATAAATATACACATTTTGAACATATGCTAAATGTAAAAAATGTACTTAATTTCCAATCTTAAAATAATACATTTTGGGTAAATGCAAAAATGCATTTTTAAAAAATATACTTGATTTATATTTTATATAAACAATACATATAACTGAAATGATATACAAAAAAAAAAAAAAAAAAATTTAAAGACAATTTCTACTGGTAGTCAGGTGTTTTCACATTAAATGTGTTCTAAAGAGGTGTAATGTGATAAAGTGACAAGCGAAAAAAGAAAGAAAGAAAGAAAGAAAGAAAGAAAGAAAAAAAAAAAACTATGTCCTCCATGCAAATCTGAGTTTTTGTCCTGACTGGACAGGACATTTAATCAGTCATCTGGTTTCTATTTTTGCATGTAGAGCATTTCAAGTCACTTATGATTTTTTAGGATGCTGCCTTAGAAGGCACACAAAATTATCATGGCCTACTGAACTCTGTGCTGCTGATAACACAAATAAACGGATCGTAGTTCGTATGTGAAAGTGACTCTAGAGCATCTACGAATGAAATGAAAATGTGAGGAAAAGTTATGCAAATCTCCTGCACTAAATAATGGATATTCTGATTACATGTTGAACTGAAGCTCTGCCACCTTCTCCGGTTGAGGTAAAACTGTATTAAGTGCACGTATAATCTCTGTATCCATGACAATTCTGCTCCAAATCCTGAATAATAGGTCTGTACAGGAGCATTAGGGATAAGAACGTAATGCACTGCGTCTCAGAGCGAACCCTCCGCTAGCCTGAGAGCATTCAGGGTTTAGGACACATTAATCTAGCATTCTAAAGTTACACAAACAGATGAAGCACGCAGAAACGCTTCATGAGTGCACTTAAACAGAGCCTAATGTATCCCGACACAGGCCTCGCAAAAATAATGCTACAGTGTGTACAAAACAAACAAAAAAATCCATTAATGCAGAGTACATGGGAGTTGCCATCATAGAGTATGGCCACCGCAGGCCACAGCGGCGATCCTGTGGGATTAGGAACAGTGTGATATCTGATAGATACTCCTAAAATATTCTGCTTTATCTGAGGGAACAGCCACTGGCCCGACAGCGCCGTAGAAAGGCGAGAGTTTGTGCTGAGATTTGGGACTCTGATGCACTTGAAAACCATACAGGCTTATCTCAGTGTGTGTCATAGAGTATATCCTGGGCATCAGTGGATCTGATGAATGACAGATATATAGAAAGTATTCTTATGAAGTTTTCTAGGCCACTACAGGGGAATCTCAGGCCAAAAAGAGAATAAAAACTAGTGCTCGGTTTCAAAACCTAGTGAGCTCTCCCGACATTAAGCCTGTTCTCATATATATATACTTAAAAATACACTGTATATACACTATATACAAAAAATACACTTCCAATCTTAATATAAATATATTTACATTACATCAAGCATAGGTGACGATCAAGCATGGTCGAGCACCCACGGAAAAACACGAGATATTCTCCACTGATTTAACCATAAGAAAACGATTGCAGATTTCAGACACGACTTTCTTTTCATTTTTATAGTTCATTTGAGGCAGTTTCTATGGCGCTTGCAGGCGGATTTCTTTCATTCTCGCACAAAACGCGCGCTTTCAAATGGTGGTCTCGTGGCTCCGCTCTAGCTCAGATTGTGCGCTTTGTGCAGCTGCACTCGTGAATCTCTACTTGCTCTTTTTCTAGAATTGTCTTCCCTCCTGGATTTAATGTTGCCAGAAGCTTTCAACCACCAGACTTTCACGAGTGACTGACGAAATAACACAGTACACCTTTAAATTACAAAGAAATTATGGATACACCTTTGTTTCATGAGATAGCATTTCAAGCTGATTTTAGTCGGCAAGTCCTCTGATTATTTTGTTATTTAAGTTATTTTTGAGCTAAGTGCTTATTTTAAATATGTAGGCCTATTTATTCAATTTTATTTAGTGAACTACTACTGATCATTCGTTATATCAGCGAGAGCACGACTCGCGACAACGCTATGTTTCCATTCAAAGTTGCGAATTTAACTTGTGCGCAAACTTGGAATATCGAGATCAGTCTGCTGGTTGGTCCAGGTATGCCGAGCCACCGCAAAGTCACATGACTTTTTTGATGCACATCAGGGAATTGTGTTTCCATCATAGTTTATGCGCAGGTTTTCGTATCGCATAAAAAAAATGTATCCTACCCATTTGAGCGTATACGTTTTTATGCACATTTTTAGAATTTATGCGCATCTTGGCGAATGAGAATGTTAAAATGTTTTAAAGGGCATTTGTGGCGTATGTGTATAATAACTTAGCCCAGTTATCATTTGGTCATGGAAGCAGAGGTAAATAAAAAAAAGTGTTTTATATTTGATTGGTAATGTATTTGCACGTTAGGGTGTGTGTGGGGTGGGGAAGCGTGAGCACCCACCAGCAGAGACATAAATCTGCGCCTATGACATCAAGTACAAATATATACACCGATGGCATAACATTATGACACTGATCATCTCTTCATCACGGCACCTGTTAGCGGGTGGATATATTAGGCAGCAAGTGAACATTTTGTCCTCAAAGTTGATGTGTTAGAAGCAGGAAAAATAGGCAAGCGTAAGGATTTGAGCGAGTTTGACAAGGGCCAAATTGTGATGGCTAGAGGACTGGGTCAGAGCATCTCCAAAACTGCAGCTCTTGTGGGGTGTTCCCGGTTCTGCAGTGGTCAGTATCTATCAAAAGTGGTCCAAGGAAGGAACAGTAGTGAACCAGCGGCCAAGGCTCATTGATGCACGTGGGGAGCGAAGGCTGGCCCGTGTGGTCCGATCCAACAGACAAGCTACTGCAGCTCAGACTGCTCAAGAAGTTAATGCTGGTTCTGATAGAAAGGTGTCAGAATACACAGTGCATCACAGTTTGTTGCGTATGGAGCTGCATAGATGCAGACCAGTCAGGGTGCCCATGCTGACCCCTGTCCACCGCCGAAAGCATCAACAGTGAGCATCAGAACTGGACCATGGAGCAATGGCCTGGTCTGATGAATCACGTTTTGTTTTACATCACGTGGATGGCCGGGTGCGTGGGGAACACATGGCATCAGGATGCACTATGGGAAGAAGGAAAGCCGGCAGAGGCAGTGTGATGCTTTGAGCAATGTTCTGCTGGGAAACCTTGGGTCCTGCCATCCATGTGGATGTTACTTTGACACGCACCACCTACCTAAGCATTGTTGCAGACCAGGGGTGGGCTAAGGGGGCTGGAGCCCCGAATGTTTTTCCAAAAGCCCTGAATCTTTCAGGTTTGAGGTTTCTTTACAGTGCTGTCAAAATATCACTTTTCTAATCTCTCTATTAAAATATGTTAAACAGTTTAATATCGCTTTTCTACAGTTTCCATACACTGACAGCGCTTTTTTCTCTCTTCTCTCCGAGTTCACGCACACCGCAGTTGTACACAGACACGCCTCCTGTCACTCACTCAGAGCAGCGGCAGGCCTCGACTCTCGTTCGTTCCGGTTGAAGGGTTTTTGTTATGATATAACAACTGATATGACAACTTTAGCACATTTGTCAGCTAAACATTCATTCAGTGTTTCCCATTAATTACCCTATGCCGCCATTGGTTCATAATGAACCGAACATTTAAAACATACATAGCCTAAATGGTCTCTAACGTTGTATTTTGCCAACGAACTAAAAACCGTGATATGGCTTTGTGCCTTTATAAAACAGCAAAAGACAACGATTAAGTATATGCACCCGGACCCCCCTAGAGGAGGTACACCCAACAAAGTTTAATAAATTTCTGAGGGAAACAATGTATATTTTATGAACTTTACTCCAGCATACTACTACAAAATTCCTTTCATGACAGTAAAGCTGTTAACTGAAAATTAAATTGTCATTGGACAAAATAGATTTGGGCTAAGCCCTGAATGTTTACAATGTCTGGCTCCGCCCCTGTTGCAGACCATGTGCACCCTTTCATGGAAAGGGTATTCCCTGGTGGCTGTGGCCTCTTTCAGCAGGATAATGCGCCCTGCCGCAAAGCAAAAATGGTTCAGGAATGGTTTGAGGAGCACAACAACGAGTTTGAGGTGTTGACTTGGCCTCCAAATTCCCCATATCTCAATCCAATCGAGCATCTGCAGGATGTGCTGAACAAACAAATGCAACTTGCAGGACTTAAAGGATCTGCTGCAAACATCTTGATGCCAGATACCACAGCACACCTTCAGAGGTCTAGTGGAGTCTCAATGTCATAATGGTCATAATGTTATGCCTGATCGGTGTATATATTTGTATATCGTTCTTTACATATACAAATATATCGAGAATATTAGATTCTACAGCACTTCAGACATCATTCTAAAGGGAATATTGTCCAGAAAAGTCATGTCTTTCCATGACTGGAACAGAGGCTAATGAATATTGATTATTTTTAAACAAAATTTTGGGATAAGAGATAATTTCCTGTAGGTGCATGTGCTCAGAGCATCAGCTGTGCATCTGTTGTGAAATGCCAATTTAAAACCCAGTGTAAACTCCATCGGTCTGACCGTCAGCCGCTGGCCTGGAGCCCGCAGCGCAGAAAAGATGTAAAGCAGCCAGCAAATATTGCCAAACAATAAACAGCACGAAACTAATGTGATTTCAAATGCCACGTTTGTCCCTTACAGCTGAACTGATCCATGAAAATGCTTTTTGTCACGGCACAAAGACAATTTGACAGTATTGATAGAGCACTTTATGAGGATAATCATAATCTGGTTCCTGTTTTTGAAAGGCAATCCATGAGGCATTTTTGCACTACTTAGATGACAGCAGATATAAGGTTTTACTACAAAATCACCTGCAGTAATCGATAATCATAAACAGACTGCATGTAAAACGAACCAATAGCGTTGTTAAAGGAAAAGTTCACAATGAGGCGAAGTATCCCGTTTAAATGTGTTGGAGAGAAGAAAAAAAAAACATGTCCAGGTGAGCGGGATTCCTAAGAGAGCAGGTGTCTACTCTGAATGCGATCATTTCTGAGGCCAAATACTTACTGTGACCGAGAATTCACTGCCATTTAAAAAAAAGTGTTTGACCAACAGGAAAGGCCAACAAAAAGAAAGCAGGTAAGGCCTCTTACCTTTCCGCAGGGTTAGTCAAAGCACACGAGGCTCAGTGTTTTGCAAGAGCTTTGTGAGCGTGGCAGGTGTTCATCATCTGCACAGGTGTTGTGCCTCTTTCTCTGACAGCACCAGCTCTCAGCTTTAAATACTGACATCTGGACTATGAGCGCAGCTGAGCTGGCTTCAGATGTCGTTCGTGAACAATGCCGTCAGCCTTTTTCTACTCTTTTTAAAACATTAACACTTTAATTTCTCTTTCAGTAAAGTCAACATTAGGGTTTACACGACAATGATGTACTAAAAACTGAAATTTTTTTCCGTTGTCAAAGTGATCCCCCTTCACCCGGATCTGTGAAAACAACTAAAAACTAGGGCTGCTCCCAAATAAAGATGTTTCTAGGCGAATAGTAATTGTTCATTTAAGCCATTAGTCGACTAATCGCACGTTTATATTAATTTAATATATATGAATATATGCCTCGCACTCAAGCGTACGCAAAGCACTGGTTGGAGCAAAGCACTGGCAAAAGTAATGATTATGAATGTGTCTGGAAAAAATAGCAAGTTTATCATTTTTATGAATAAACTAGTGTTTTCTGAGTTACAATGGCTGCAAAGATGAAGTTGACGATGCTGACTCATCTCCGCAGTAATGCGCCTATAGTGTGAAATGCACCTTTCATATGGATTACATAATTAGAGAGTAGGCATATATTTGTTTTCGATTCAAATTGGCTTGTTTAAAAGTAGTCGTTTCAGGCTTTCTATAGATATATTTCTCATGTCTTTGAGGCAAGTATACGCTGGGTTTCGGTTCATTTATGTGACGCGCTGCTGTTCAGGGAGACCGAGACAGCAGAATGCGCATCCTGTTTGTTTTCTTTATTTTACAAAAGCACAGTGTTTTGTTGTTATTGTGAGTGTACACAAATAAACGTAGACCCTTTACAGTTTGAAATTATATATATAAAAATGACAGAGTGCAAGTGATCGCGCCGGCGTCACTATGTTGTGCAGTAAAGTGTGCTATACTTTAGCTGCCTTCCCCACTTCGCACAAACACTTGGATATATAATAGCGCACATTTATCTAGGTTAACGTTAGAGCGAGCAGCCATGTAAAGTTACTTCTATTTACATGTTTAAGCCATATTTGAGGTCGATGGATAATAAGCAAATGTTTGGATTTTTTTTTTTCTGCGACTAGACAACTAAGCCGGCTAAGCTTCTTCTAGTCGACTAACAGTTAGTCCATATTAACAGTCCATACTAACAGTTAGTCGACTATTAGGGGTCAGCCCTACTACTAAACATGCTGTATTATTCATGCCAGGCCAGTAGGTGGCGATGTCACTTAAAGAAACACTATGCGCCTATAGACTTAACACGTAATACGCATGTGCGTGACATCACTGTTTTCACAAACTGTTTTTACAGGGAGACGATAATGGTATTGTTTTCAGAAACGTGCACTTTGAAAACTGTTTTCAAAAGTTTGCGTTTTCAGGCCCCCGAAATGCTGTTGTCGTGTAAATGAATGTCCAAAACGCATACGTTTTCAGTCTTTAGTTTAAAATGGTGTTGTGTAAACGTCTCCTAAGTCCCATTCAGATGGGACTAGTTTTCATGGAGGACTTTAGAAAAAATTGTGTTTTTACAGATGTACTTTGTGATTTTACTTGTCTAAATCTGCTGTTTTTCCTCACACAACCTCAGAGCAAATTACCTATTGACTCAACAGTCCTCTGAGAAATCGAATCCCATCTGAATGTGAATGTCTGTGATTGTCGATATTGTATTATACTAATGCTTCTCTTTGTGTGCTTTTTTTTTTTTTTACCTGCCTGAGCTACCGATTGCACACCAGTCTTTCACATGCTTTCATTTTAATATGGATGGTATCCTGCAAAAAAATAATAATTTAATAAATATACCCAAATTTGGCTTATGGCATAATTGTCATTAGCAATAAAAACAACAAAGAACAAAACAAGCTAAGCTAACAGCTATTTCACAGAACAAAGGATGATAAAAAATAACAGACATGCTTGTCATAAGTGAATAAAAAATATAAATTAAATGAAGTAAGGTTTTATTCTGTCCAAAATACTTCCAGCCTTAAGATTAATTTTGGGTAAATGTGAAATGTAATTTTTAAATACATATTTTCTGAAATATAAATATATTTAGGCTATATATAGGCTACATATACTGTATTTCTGTTATAAATAATAAATATAAATATATTTACACTGAAAAATGTACAAAAATAATTAACTAGTAAGTAACTAAATAAAAAATCAAACATTTGTGTATGTAAATAATTTTTTTATTCTATTTTAGCTATATATATATATATATATATATATATATATACTAAAATACATTTTAAATCTCTATATATTAATATATTTAAATTATTTTAATATATTAATATATAGAATTAATTAGATCATATAATTATAAAAATCTAAACTGAATGAAGTAATTTAAATTGACCCTCTTTTGTAATTAAGTAAAATTGTCTCCTTTTAATACAGCCTTTAAAATGGCTGCGGTGATATTGGCTTTTCTGTTCTCAGGAGGGTTTCTTTCTCTTCCTGCATGTTAATCTCAGATTATTTCATACAAAGAGAGCAGGTCAGACCAAATGAACATGAATCATGAACATGAATCCTCTTTAGAGCTCAACGGTAGAATAAAAACAGATCAGTAAAAAGTGTTGTAAATTCATCTTGTGTCTCATAGCGATCCGGCAAACTCTGAAGCACATTTAGTTGAATGAGAATAGAAATGTGCTTATCAAGACAGATGCACCTCAATTCAGTGGAGCTGTACTCTTTTAAAATGTCTCAAAAGTACAGAATTAGCTTGCGCTAATACTCCCAAACAAGTCTAGAATGTTCTCAAAGTTTCTTAAATTGCTGCCAGGATGGTTGTAGTTGGACCTGAGGTATATAGTTGGCTTTAAAGACAATAGATGTGTAATTATATAAAGTTAAACACCTACCCTGGTTTAAAACACACACTGGCACTTTGATTTTACCTCTCCCTCTCTCCTCCATTAGATCTAGCCTCTTTACACCCGTTCATTCATCTTCTAGTCACAAATTAACATAATATTAACATAATTAACATGCGTGTGTCACTGACCAGAGGGCTGTTAAACATTGTTCACGCATCTCCTCCAGCATGTTTGACATTTTAAAGTGCTGAGCGTGTAGCTTACAGCACAGGTAGCGCTACACACGGTCAGTAATTATGCTGTATGCTAGCCTCGGGTACAAGAACTTTGGAGATAATTAATATATTAAAATTGCACTCACATACTCTCCACTACACCCAAATGATTACAGAAGAGAATTAAAAGATGAAATTCATAGAGGTTTTGAAAGGACGCCCCTTCAAATGCATTCATGAGGACAAAGGATACTGGCTAATGTTAGCAATAGCATGCTACTTGTGCTATTTCTGCAGTATGAAGTATTCAAATCCTCCTGGGAAGTCCTGTTTACGACGTCAAGTGCGGGGCTAAATGTGGCCCGAATCTGATTTTTTTTGCCCACATGTGACTCATATCTGTTTTCCTCATGACAGTGTGAACAGTACAAACCACACGGAATCTGATTTTTTTCAATTCCGATTTGTGCCACTTCCATATGTGGTAATTCATGCGATTTTTATGTCACTCGAGATCAACATTCGTCACGATTCTGGGAGTTTATTCAAAGATTTTACATACCCAACGTTATCAAGACAGTCAGTAGAATAATGTACGAAATATGTACGATAATTATCGTATTTGTATGATAATTGTGACCTCTGTACAATGTACGATCAATAATGAAAAAAATCCCATAATGTACGATAATTTCAGAATTTTGTGACACTTCAAATGATGGTCGTTGTAAGGGCTTCTATATTCATTGATCTAGCTGTGGATCCTCTACGTCATGATTGTAAGGAGAACGTGAGCGTTGTTAGGCATGTCTTCCATCTCATCTCATGTTATGTCTTCTTGACCAATCATTGTGGAGAATGACTCTCTCTCACGAGCACAAGTTAACGTTCTTTCCCCAGTGCTTAGGTCAGTTGTTTCCCACCAAGTTATTTATCTATTATGATAATTTGCAGGTCATGTCAAAAAGTTGTTGGTCTAGATAAGTAGCTGTATTCTGTACGTTTGATTTGTCAAGTCACCGCTATTTATATAGCGCTTTCTACAATGCACATTATGTCAAAGTAGCTTTACAGAAATAGAGGGACCGTAATTTTGGCTGTACAGCAGCTAAAATAGTGTCATTGTCCAGCTTAAGTAAGTTCAGTATTGATTCATTCCGTCGTAAAAAATAATCATTTATTAATTTAGTTAATTTATCCATACTAAAAACCTGTGTACGATAAAATTACCATACTTGGAAGAAAATTAAGCTTCTGGTACCATACTTGGACATTTCCAATCTGGCAACACTGGTAGAAGGGCAGTGATGTTTCAGAACTCGTAAGTATTACAGACAGCTCTATAAGTAAGCAAAACATGGGCTTGTATCATAAAAGTTTCAAAACTCTGCTCTTTTTTGTCACATAATTTATTTTTCATATTGCCTGCGCATAATTTTGCGGGCTTCCGCGGCAGATTACACTATAAATAAACGCGTAATCGCCTATTTTAAAGCCCTCCGTGTTTATTTCCGTATGACAGCGCGCGGTGTGTGTTGCCAAGTCCGCGATTTTACGGCAGAATTGGGTTACTTTTTCACTGTTGCCGCGGGTTGTTTTGCAACTCCGTGGGTTGAAGCGACCGCACTAACGCGATATTTAACCCCCGGAACGCAATATTTACCGGGATTGTTTTAGACTAGTTTTGAGAAGCAATTGAGTGGATTTTGTGGTAAGACCTCGTTCTTTTGCGCATGAAGGTCAGTTCAGAACCATGATCTGTTCATACTGGAAATCCGATATTGGCTACATTTAAAACAACAATAGCTGCGTCTAAAATCGAATACTTCTCTACTATTTAGTACACAAAAAACAGAATGCGAACAGAGTAGTATGTAGTATTCGAAAAACAGTAGGTGAAAAGTACCCGGATGACTTGCTACTTCTGGCGAGATTCTGAAGTGTGCATACGATGGACACTTTACTATCCTATGAGGCCACGGGAGAGGATTTGTGAATGGAGTTGAAGGGACGTAACTGACGCTAGTAAGTCATGTGACAGTAACAACATGGCGGACGTAGTACATCCGAATTCATTCATACTACACACATTCGTAATATATAGAACGTACTTATTCAATTGTCGTAAAGTAAATTTAAATTCAAATGTAGTACCTTCTCAATTTTGGACACAGCTAATGTGAACAGCTATACAAAAAAAGCATTAAGGCTCGCAGTGTGAACTTAGCCTAAGTCACTTTCATCGAAGCAAGATGGTGGTGTAACTTTTCTTAAAGGGATAGTTCACCCAAAAATGAAAATTCTGTCATTAATTAGGCTACTCACCCTCATGTTGTTCCAATCCCGTGTTTGGCTTTATATAAATTGGATGGTTGTGTTTGTATGTGACATTTGCAGTGATCTGCAGTGACTCGTTTCTAAAAATATATTTTAGGTGAGGCTTTGATTCTGAGTTTTCTGTATTGACAGGTGGTGGGTGTTAAATTCATGCTGTGCTATTGTCTGTGATATTTAAAAATCAGTGAGAAGAAGCAGGTGAGAATGTTACTGACAGAACGACTGCACGCATTTCTAATTTAGCTAAGACTTTTATAGCAAACCAAACATACAGGAAATATCGTTTCTGTCAAGAGGCCGTCTTTAAATCCTATTGATATGCATGATGACGATAAAATAAAAGCTTTTAAGATTTTAAAGTGTCTTTTGAGGGGAAATGAGCACCCTTCAAATGGATAATTACACCTTAATCTTCGGTTCTATAGTGAAATCGTGAAACGCGCCTGTCAGAGGAAATCAGAAATGAAAACAACATTGAGAGAGGGAATATAAGATGTCTCTGTTTGTATGCGTCAGTCAGCATCCAATAAACCCAAAACAGTTATTTTCTATTCATTAGATAAATTAGTCGGAGTGCCTTATTCTGGGAGTTTCCGGATGATTCTGCATTTCTAAAGAAAACCATCATTTTCTCTGTCTGTCTCCTGTTTTCCTCTTTCAATAAGTGATTACAGCATTATTTCCAGTACTACGAGGTGGTGAATTTATTTTTATACTCTCTAAGCCCTGTAAAGTCCTCTAGAAAAATTCTACAGAATGCATAATATATTTTCTGTGCATTCCTTGATATAATCCTGGTCATCTACCAGCTCTAACCCGGTTGACCATGATCCCACCAGCAGGTACTCCAGCTGATCAACCTAAACCAGTTAGGAGCAGATAATGACCATGGTTAAAACCAGCAGAAGTATTATGTTCTTTCTCTCATTAAGCTTCTAATAATATGTTGTTCTACACAATCGTCTCCTCATCTTTAGTGATTTTCTTAAGCCCTGTTCACACATACAGTGATTTTATCGGCGGAGGTCATGAGGTTGCTATACTGTATACTGTTGGTCGCTAACAGGCACTTAATGGGATCTTTACAACTGGTCATAGTGAAAATCTGATTACTAATGAGATGAATTTGCTATAAAAACTAGAATTTTGTTCTATTTTGATAAGAAGCACCCAATGACTTAGTCATTTTGTTGTGGCAAATCACTGTTAAGAGCAAACACACTTTTATAATGATAAAATACGAAACATTCTCATTCATTCTTATTAATTTTCTTGTTCAGACCTTACATATAACTTTGCTGGTTAATTGTTAATTGCGTTACAAGTAACGCGTTATGTAATCAGATTACTTTTTCAAGTAACGCATTACTTTTTCAATTTACAACAAAATATTTAAGTTACTTTTTCAAATATGTAACGCAAGTTACTTTTTTTCACATTTATTGACTGACAGCTCTCTTGTCCCCATGTTGCATTTCCTTCAGCCTTAGGCTTATTCATTTCACTCTTGGTGTGAAAGGGCCTTAACATTGGCCAAAAATATAACTTTTTTTTTGTTGTTATTAAAAAACAAATAAGCAAGCCCAGCCCAGCCCAGGTAAGAAAAAGTAACGCAAAAGTAATGTAACATTACTTTTCGTAAAAAGTAACTAACGCAATTAGTTACTGTTTTAGGGAGTAACACAATATTGTAATGCATTACTTTTAAAAGTACCTTTCCCCAACCAGTTTTGGGGTAACACATTACAAGTAACTCAAGTTACGTAATCAGATTACTTTTTCAAGTAACTAGCAGGAAGTAACGCACCGCAACTTTTAGGGAGTAATGTAACGTTGTAATGCATTACTTTTAAAAGTAACTTTCCCCAACACTATTTACATTGAGCATACGCCAAATATTCTTCTGCAGAGCAAAATAAACACAGCACATTTTTGGTAAAAAATCTCCATAGATTGTTTAATACAACATACCATATTTTCAACAATTCAACATCAATAAAATTGTGTTAATTAAAAAAAAAAGAAAACAAAATGCATATTACTTTTATTGCACAGAACAATTTAAACATTTTTCATACTAGATTTTTTCACCTTTTCAGGTCTTTTTCCATTTTTTCTTTAGTATAAAAGAATATTATGGACCACATTAATGCACATCTTCATCCTGGGCTGAATGTCGGAGAGGGCAGAGGTCATATAAAGATTTATTCGACGTAATAGGATGAAAACAGCAGGTAGACCACAGAGGCAGAGGATCAGAGAAAGACTCAGGTGTGCGTGTGTGTGCAAGTGTCAGATTAACTCTTAAGTGGATCAGTAAGGGTTAAACCATCTGTGCAGCTTCTCCATCTGCAGCCTCAGTCAGCAGTACAAACCACTTAGCGAGGCAAAACCCATCTATACCGGAGCAAAATCCAGTGCATAAACACAGCTCAGTGTCCTTCCATGGAAATCACCTGCCCTGCTTGGCCCAGATTAAACACACACTTAAAACGCAGCTGGGCTGTGGAGCAAATTCATTAAACCATTGCATTTCATCTTAAAAACCATTTTAACTAGCCTCTGTCTAGCACTGCACCATTGTGCTTTCTTGTCAGCACAAACAGCCTACTTTCAATTTACTCCCACTTCTTTATTCACAAACGTTGCCTGCCGTGATTAACGTGCCGCCATTTCCGCCTGTGGAAACAGATGCTAAACAATGCTATCATAGAGCACTCATTCTTAGTATAGATATCTGTCATCGTAACAAACCAGCACCGTCTAAGTCCTTAGATGTGCTGGATAACTTTGAAATGGTTTCTTTGGGCACCAATGCTTCATATAATGTAAAGAAAACTAGATTTGTGACTGGTAAGACAGGTCTAAGACCACAAGACAGGTGTAAGACCCAAGAGACAGATCTGAGAGCATGAGACAGGTGTGAGACTCAGCAGCGGCAGCAGGTAAAGGTGATTGAGTGCTGTCGAGCATATTAACACTCTCACCTTTTTATGAAATGATTGATTCTGTTACAAACTCACTTGCTCTCGCACATACACTCTCTGAGATAGAGCTATACATTCTCGGTTTAGCTTCTCAGGCGAATAAAACTTTGAGGGAGTTTGTTATATGTGCCATTAAATGGGTTTAAAATCCAACCAGGCAAAACAGAAATTCTCACTGCGGGCTACAGTGATCATCTCTACATAAAATTAAAGCAAAACACACAACAAAAGTTACATAATTACCGCCGATTTCACTTGCCTAGCCATTAATCCAACAATAAACAACCTGTACTTATCCAGATGCTTGAGTTGTAATATCCCCTTGGCTTATTCAACAAATGCATTTAAAATACGGATCCAAAAGCAAAATGAGAACCAGACAGCAGAGTACAGATACAAAGAAATGAATGTGTGGTAAAAAGTTGCACTATACACACATTTTCTATGGCAGGAATGGAAATGCAATCTATTATATTCCACATTCTGTTGTTAGACACAATGTAGAAGACAAATTTGGGCAAATTCAGCTGTTAGGCTTGTTAAATGTGCTTTTCACCCCTGATTTATCTACTGTTATTCTTTCATAAAACTATTCATTTTAGTACAAAACAAGAAATGAATGGGTTAAACGAATAAACAAATGAACAAAAAGGATGCAGGACAGCAGGGAGAAGGATGCTCTGCCTTTGCATTCTGGAGGTTGACAAAACATTTTGGAGGTTCGGTTTTTTCCTTTTTTTTTTTTCCCCTATGTTTTTTGCCCATAAAAATCCACAGGAACTCAAGTGTTTTAAAACAAAATCCTCTCTCAAAGATATTGGTCCCCGTAGGCTGAGTTTAAGCGGCATCACAGAGGAGTGTGTATGAGGACATTTTCCCCCTCTCATGTTCAATATTGAACAAAAGCACCGACCCCAGTGCCGCACATCCATCTTTAGAAAGGGGGAAAAACACCCCTCCTCTATGGGGAGCTCGTCAGAGCCAGAGGTTGTTCAGGCAGGGAATCTCTTGTTTTTGTCTTTATGAGTTTTTGAAAGGGTTCTTTTGAGCTCCCTGGTTGGATTATATCATTTTCATGTTAAATTTCCGAGGGGCATCGGCGCCGCTGCTGCTCATCCCAGCGTCCGATTTGCGCGGGACGTACTCTATCTCAATGTTGTGTTTGCTGTTTCCTTTGCCTCTGCTCCAAAGAAAGAGCAGAACCAGGCAGAACAGAACCACACCCAAGAAGGAGATGAAGCCCATAGTGGTGGCGATTATTAGTGTCTTTATATCAAACGGGAACGGGACTGTTGCTCTCGTTCCATTGGCTCCGTTGTCGTTGGGTTGGTTGGAGATAAACGCCAAGGTCTTGTTGGGTTGGTTGGGCCAGTCTGGTGAGTAACTGTGGACGTGCAGGTGGGCCAAAGCAGTGTCATTTCCACCAGCATTGCTGGCAATGCACACATAAGTCCCATTGTCCTGAATCTGAGCGTAGCGCACCTCCAGGGTGCCATCTGGGAAAACAGTGAGCCGTCCTATCGTTTTTGTGGTGATGAACTGTTTTTGTGGGGAAAGCCACATGATGACGGGCGTCGGGTCTCCGTCCGCTTGACACACAAAGTGGATGGTGGTGCCTTCGTCAACGAACTTCTGCTGTGGCTTCCGGTCTCGGATCCTAGACTTGCGACACGTGAAGTAATTGGGCTGAAGCACATCAGGAAAATCCTTGAACTCTTTTCCTTGAACGAACTCGGGTGAGGAGCAAGTCGGCTGCTGGCGGTTGAAGTTGAGCCTCCAGCGGCGGCGGAAAACCCAAAGCAGACGGCAGTCACAAGCCAGTGGGTTGTCATACAATGCGAGGGTCTCTAGGTTCCCCACCGAATGGAACACAGCCTCCTCCAGGGTGGTAAGGGCATTGCTGGAGACATTAAGGACTTTCAGGTAGTTTAGTCCTCTGAAGGAGTAGGGCTCGATCATTATCAGTCGACCGCCCACCAGGTGGAACTCCTGCAGTCTGAGCAGGTCATGGAGCCGGTTGCCCTCGATCATCTGGATGGGATTGTAGGACATGTTGAGGAAACGAAGATAAACTAGGTGTCGCAAAGCCAAATACGGAATCGACGTCAAGTTTGCATTAGTGATGGTTAGGGAGGTAAGATTCAGTCCATACAAGCAGTTGGTGGTCATGGTATCCAGGTAGGGCCAGTTGGCGATCTCCAGGACTTTGAGACGGTAGAGCCGCTTGAAGCTGTAATCTCTGATGCTGTTAATGTTGAGGTTTCTCAAGCGCAGCGTAACCAAGCTGTGCAGATGCGTGAAGGCCTCTGTCGGGACAGAGGTCAGGTTGCACCTTTCTAGCGTAAGCTGCTCCAAGCTACTGAGGCCATGAAATGCCCGGTGGGATATGAAGACAAGGTCATTATCCCCAACCTCCAGAGAGCGCAGGTTGTAGAGGTCCTGGAACATGTAGTCCAGCAGAATTACGATCTTATTTTCACTGATGTCCAGCTTTGTTAGGTTACTGAGGCCTGTGAACACTCCCAACTGGATGAGCTTCAGCTTGTTGCTGCGCAGTCCCAGAGTCTGCAGGCCGTAGAGATTGTTAAAGGCGCCAGGCTCAATGGCCGAGATGGTGTTTTCATTGAGCTCCAGCTCTTCCAAGTGCGGAAAGGCAGAGAACTCATCTGGGTTGATGGTTTTGATTCGATTTTTACTGAGGTCCAGGAGTCGTGTTTCCGACGGGATTCCCTCTGGAACGGACATCAGCTTCTTACGGTGGCATAAGACAGAGCGCTCCTGAGCGTTGCACTCGCAGCGTGATGGGCAGCCCGTGGCAGAGCCAGACAGCACTGTGCCCAGCATCAAGATTAGAATGGGCTGCCAGCATGCCACCAGGAAGCTGTGCCCACTCACTTCCCCTGCTACCATCCTACCGGTTACCTGCACAGACGGAGAAAAGAGAAAGAGAGCACTGAGTTATAAAATATTAAAAAATTCAAGGCATCTAAATCAATAAACAATTATACTGCACAATATATTGACTAAACCTTCTAGTGTTATTTTCTTTGGCGAGCAGAATATAGCTCTAAAACACAGAGACTTTTTTCTCACAATTGTAAGTTTATGTCGCACAATTCTGACTTTGTGTTATAAAGTTTAAACTCGTGATTCTGACTTTATAACACGCAATTGCGAGTTTATGTCACGCAACTGCGAGAAAACAGAATTGTGAGATAAAAAGTCACAATTACCTTTTTTATTTTTTATTCAGTGGCAGAAAAAGGCTTCCATAGTTTCATTACATTATAGGCTCAAAAAACTACTGCACCAAGGACTGATGGATTATTCAGAACTGTGAAGAGGAAGAGCCAATGGCGTGTACTTGCATAACTGCACAAATTGGCACTTTTGGATTCGATCTCCTTTGTTTTGACCCTGGCTAGTTCAACTTCAAAGGCTTTTAACACACAGTAGCACTCATGCTAACTGAGCTCAGGGACTTGACTTGGAATCCATTGCAAGGGTTACATCACCATCATAAGATATTTATGAATCCTCTAAACCTCTGGTGCACCTAACACAGCTGAGTAATGAGTTAGAAGGCTGTTGTCACAACCTGACTTTTCTCTCTAAAATCTTGTGAACGTTCACACTTCCATGTATGGGATCCATCTGAAACGATGGCACAGAGGCACATGTGTGAATTTATCCACAATTTTCAAGGAGAAATCCACTTCACAGGAAGTCAGCAGGCGCACACATAAAACTGCTAGCGTATGCCATCTGCAAGACAGACTAAAAGACGAGACGATGGTTTAAGACAGATCTGAAACACTTTCTAATATCTTACTAAAAGACACGCTGACCATTTAAATCTGTACCGAGAGATTCTAATGCTTCCTGAATAGTGTTAATTTTGCCAGATATTTTTTAATTGAGTCTTAGTCCTGTGTCAAATACACTTTTTAGTTTTTATCATGTTTAGTCAGTTGACTAAATGTCTGAGCAATTTAGTCTAGTTTTCATCAATGAAATCACATTTCCGTCATGCTGCATAAAGGTTAAATTGATAATCCCAATAATTTTGCTCAAAATTATAATCACGATTGTAGTCATTTGAGAAATGTATTTTTACATTTCATCAGAATTATTGCACTTTCACCTATAAGCACAAATCAAGAGGATTTCAACCCATACGAATGGTTTATTTTATCTCATCTAGTTTACTGATCTATTAGCAAAAAACAGCAACAAAAAAAAAGAAGAAGAAAAAAGTATTGTCCCACAGATGTTGCATAAGTGCAGTTATTCAGCAAACACAATCGCAAATAGTTGAGAGTTCCATGCTTGGATTTATTACAGTTCATCACTAAGGATTGATCGCAGATTTAGTCGCAGCAAACCGACTGAATGACACTTTCATTTTATCATTTTTTTCAGTGTTTTTTCAGATCTGTAGTGTAGAGAGCGCGTGCGAATGGTAAATGGTAAAGATTTCGTCTTTTTTCATCAAAGAATTTGCGTGCGATTATTTTAATCTCTATTTATTTTTCCTGTGCCTTATTTTCCGTCTCTTTCACCACTGAAGGAATTTATGAACACGAACACGAAGCTAATCTGTTCACAAAACCTTCTTAACTTCTATTTCTGCACTTTAGCTTTTATACATGTTTCAGGGGGAGGTGTAGCATCTGTAACAACTATCCAATTAGAATATACATTACATCATTATATAATGCAAGAATAATAAGTCTGTATATGGTCAGTTTCCGGCGGAAGGCACCATTCATCCCAGAACAGCCTTCTAGGCCCTTCCAAATAAACAAAGAAAAAGGGACCTTTTCTAGGCTGCTTTCCAAGAAACACACACACACACATACACAGTGTACATTTAAAACAGATGTGTGATGAAACAAGAACAGCTCTTCTCTCACACTTGCAGGTTCAAGGTGCAGTGTGTAAATTTTAGCAGCATCTAGCAGTGAGGCGAACTGCGAATTGTAAAAACAAAAAAAAAACTTTTTGTAGTAAAAAAGTACTACTACACCACATAGTGACGAAACGCACTCTGTAGAAAAGTTTGTCCATTTAGGGCTACTGTAGAAACATAATGGCGACTTGATATGTAAAGGGACCTGCGGTGTATGTAGATAGAAATGGCTCATTCTAAGGTAATAAATCTATAATGGTTCATTATGTAAGGTCTTTATACACCTCTGAAAACATAGTTATGTATATTATATTGCATTTCTGTCAACATATCCTCCTAAAATGTACGCACTGCACCTTTAAAGACCAGAGAGAGAGAAAAAACAGGGAGAAACAGAGAAAGAAATTTATCTTTAAATATACTAGTCCAATTTATCGTTTTAACAAACCCTGGTTTCGAATGCTGCCATCCGAACCCTGCTGTGCGCCAAACAAGACCGAGACTGGACCGAGACCGCTGAAAAGATGGGTCTCGGTCCGCTTCCAAACAAACTCTGGTGCGGTTCAAATGATATATGAACGCAGCACGGACCAAAGATATGTAAACGAACCAAAAACAGAAAGATGAGACCCTAAAAAGGACAGAATGCTCACGCATATTGTTTTTTTCTCGTTACAGTCGTGATGTTGGCTCTCACTGTTTGGTGGAGGTGTCAGAACTGTGTCTCCTTGCAGTAGATTGTTTTTGTGTGTAATGGAGGGATTCCTGCCACTGTTTTGACACATTTTATAAGCTCTTCACGAATTCTCAGCTGGTCAAAATACCACCATATGTAGGTTACGCACATACAATGAGCGCATTTAGCCCAGCACACAGCATTGTTTTGGATGTTCGGTAAGTTCAGTCTCAAAACAGGCAACACGTCATAAACGCAGACCAATCATATTGTGAATGTGTCCCTGTGCCTTTAGGTTCGGTGATAAAAATGCTAATCTGAACACTAAGTGGACCAGGACTAAATGTTTTTTTTTTTTTTGTTCTGGACCAAACAAACCGAACTACAAGTGTGAACACACCCTAAGAGGAAGCCACATTGCTATCTATTCATCCAAATGTAACCTCATAAGGGACTCATTCTCATTCGGACTAATTTGGTGTTAGCATGTTGCTAAGCTAATAACATGATACTTTAACACACATAGCACACACAAAAAGTAGGGTAAACCGATCAAGTATTTTTTTTAAATACTTTTCAGTATCTCTTGCTTGAGCTGCCATCTTTGGATTTTTCACAGAGCTCATTGTAGTGAATTCTGGGATTGCCTTATCTGGTAATGATACATACAATGCTGCTCTAGAACTCAGTTAAAAAAGCACCTAAGGAAGATGGTAAATTATTCATAACAGTTTTTGCATAGAGAGCGCATCCATAACGCCTTAATATGCTCTCTAGGTAGGCAGCTCACTTGGTTTTGTAAAAGAGCTCACATCTCCAATGAACGTCAGGTTTACACTTTTTTTTTCTTTAGCTGTCATGCTATTCTCTACCAACCTGTCGTGACTCTGATTACGGTTTCATAACCACCTACACAGTACTGGAATCCTTCTATTAAGAACATCAAGGTTCATGTTCATTTCCTGTTTGTGTAACACAACATCCCTGTCGCACGACCATAAATAAGATGTACAACTTGCATTAGGAATCCTGACGCCAGTGATGATTGCTTTTGCCCTGAAAGACACTGGTAAGTATTATGCTTTGTGATGCTGATATCAGTGATCCCCCACAAGCAAAGGACTTTTCAGTTCAAAGAACTTATAGAGCTTTTGTGATCCTTAAAATTGCTCTTTAGGGTATCACAAATCTTACAGCACAATGACCATTAAAAAGAGTCATTTGTGTGCAGAAGAACTTCTCCCACCCACGCAAACACAAAACACACTGTATATTTATGTAGAAGAAGAGATTCAAAAGCATTTCTGAAGAGGCCAATTTAGATTTTTGTTTGTAATTTGCTGATTTGTCATGAATAAACTGCAGTGATCTAACTGTAAGCACCAGTTGTTCATCAGGATCAATAATGAAGCCACTAAAGGGTTGAGTTTAGCTGGAAGCATTCAGCATGTGGCCCAGAGGCACTGTGTTAAACCGTTAGCACTGTTGAGGGGAGGCTGGGTTCAGTTCAAAGAAAATTAAGCAGCCTACAGTGTGTGCTGCCAAAACCTGAGAACATATGGAAATGTTCTTCATATAAAACTGACGTGAAAAAACGATCACCGCTTTCTGGTCAGCAGACTAGCAGACCAGACTGGAAATCTTATCAAATAGCATTATGTATTATTTCACAGTGACAAAGAGAAAATAAATGGTTGACTGACAAGCCCTCCTACATGGAACCCATGTTGTTGGGATCTGTGACCTTTATTCCCCCTGTACAATTACAGAAAAGTAGCATGAAAAGTAATGCAGTGAGGTAGTTTGTACTGCAATGTAGTGAATTATTCAATGAAGTAATGCTATGAATTTGTGTGTAAAGTAATGCAGCAAACTAGTATGTGAAGTAACAGAGAGGTAGAACACAGTAAGGTAGTGTAAACTAAAACAATGAAATGAGGTATTGTGTATTGTAATGCAACATGGCAAGGCAGTTCGTAATAAACATAAAGTGGCTGCATCTTCTCTATTCTGACGTGATTGTATTTCCATCTGTTGCATCATTTACTATTATATATTTATGATACATCTGAATCTATAACAGTAAGACTGTGAATTACTGCAGTCTGGAGCAGGACGGTGTTTCCCAGCGGCAACAATCCCACTTAAAGACGACAGCTAAATACCTGAACAGCAGAATCCTCCTCACATCTGTCACTGCTATAAGAACAGCACGCTAAGAGTCTAATCTAGTTCAGAATCAGCCCGTTCACTAATCCTGCACACACAGGCGCACCAACACATATTCAGGTGGACTTGTTTCAACTCAGCTTTATGTAGGTCAGTTCGGCACACGGACACCTCACAGGACAAAGTTAAACACACACTTGGACAAGAATAACACAACTCCAGCTCATCCGTAAATCAATCTGATTAATTGACTTAATGAAGCTCTGCTGCTACTATGTAGAAGACTGAGTCTTCCAAGTGACTAAATCTCTTGAATCCGTTCACCAAATCATCAAGTACAGTTTTGTTTGCCAATTCATTCCTTGGCCAAAAATCGCTCAGCTTTTAATTATGAATTAATTAGTATTTCTGCTTTTTTTTTTAAATGGGTAAAAAAAATCTCAATTGTTTCTCCTAGTAATAAGAATAAATTGAGACTATTACCATCTCTTGCTTCATGCTTATACTGAGAAAAAGATCCAAGTAATGTCACACATTTCTTCTCTAGAGTTTCAGAAGAAATCTCAACAATGTCTAAAAATGTGCTCAGATTTAAAAGGTTAGTTCACCCAAAAATGAAAATTTCTGTCATTAATTACTCACCCTCATGTCGTTCCACACCCGTAAGACCTTCGTTCATCTTCAGAACACAAATTAAGATATTTTTGATAAAATCCGATGGCTCAGTGAGGCCTGCATTGACAGAAAGATAATTTACACTTTCAGTGCCCAGAAAGCTACTAAAGACATATTTAAAACAGTTCATGTGACTACAGTGGTTCAACTTTAATGTTATGAAGCGACAAGAATACTTTTTGTGTGCCAAAAAAAAAAAGAAAAAAAGACTTTATTCAACAATATCTAGTTGTTGATGGGCGATTTCAAAACACTGCTTCATGAAGCTTCGAAGCTTTATGAATCTTTTGTTTCGAATCAGCGGTTCGGAGCGAGTCGAAACTGGATATATCGCCCTCCGAAGGGCACTTCGGAGTGAAAACAATAATGGCCGCCATATTGAAGGGTCGTTCCAAACCGAAGTGCTCAAAACTGGACACTTCAAAGGGCCCTTCAGAATGATTTCGAAGGGTACAACTGATGGACACTTCAGGCCCCCATGATCCTTTGCACAGGGAAGTTGTTTGTCGTCACAGAATGGATACAGGAGGCTCGGAGTTCGATTTTACCTATAAATGTATGTGTAGTATTTTTCTATACTACTGTAATATTTATAATATTTTTTAATATATACTATTTAGAGTTAGATGTGGTACATTATTATGGTCAAAATGACATTGTACTTCAATAAAAATACTTTACAGCTCCCTTTATCAGTCTATTCAAATGTTTCAAATACATAGACACAATATACAATATGGTGCGATAAACCAAAAATAAACTAACGTTAAACAAAAGACGCAGCTTGCACAATCTACTCGTCTTTGATTGTTTCGTTAAGATGACGCAGAAGTGCGTTCCAAAAAAAGTGTTTTTTTGACCCCTACACCTACATCGAAGCTCTCACTCCCTTTGAAGGGATTAGGGCATAGGGATGAGCCCTTCTGAATGGAACGCAGGGTGTATCAAACTGCCAGAGTCACGTGATTTCAGTAAACGAGGCTTCGTTACGTCATAAGTGTTTTGAAATTTCAATGGTTCACCACTGGGGGGCAGTTTAACGGACTGGCAGTTTGATACGCGCTCTGAACCACTGATTTGAAACAAAAGATTTGTAAAGCTTTGAAGCTTAATGAAGCAGTGTTTTGAAATCGCCCATCACTAGATATTGTTGAATAAACCACTGTAGTCACATGAACTGTTTTAAATATGTCTTTAGTAGCTTTCTGGGCATCTGAAAGTGTTAATGATCTTGCTGGCAATGGAGGCCTCACTGAGCCATCGGATTTTATCAAAAATATCTTAATATATAATTTGTGTTCTGCAGATGAACGAAGGTCTTACGGGTGTGGAACGACATGAGGGCGAGTAATCAACGACAGAATTTTCATTTTTGGGTGAACTAACCCTTTAAGCTCAACCAAAGGCATGAGTTTTGGGCAGGGCTATCTGTTTGTCTGGACAATGGAAGACAAGGCGAGTGTTCAGGAAATGTGTTTCATAATTTTTAAAACTGCATTGGCCACAGAAACAACACATGGTGAAGTGTGTTGCTTCTCCCGAGCTATAAAAAAGCAACATCTGAGCAACAAAAAAGTCAGTCTTTGAAGGAAGAAACAAACAACCACCAAATCAGTCGCATCTCCGTGCTACAACAAAAAGGCTTCATTTCAATGCAAAACAAGTGTCAGGAACAAGATTGTATCGTTCACTTGAAACATTCGTGAACAGAACAGTGTTCAAGACTGAAACAAGTCTAGAACTCAGAAACACACACACACACTCAATCCATTTCCTATGGTCCGTGACTGAATCTGCTCATTTATTTGTTGCACTTGCTGCAGAATCACCAGAGTGTGACTGAGTGTTCCCTCATTAGAGACCCTTTCCTCGCCTTTCTGCTGTTATTCCATCTGTAAAGTAACTCTGGCTCAGGGAGTGCAAGCAGCAGGTTTATATTCAAAGCTTCAGATCTGCCGCTGACCTTCTAAAAACATCTCCTCCCAGAAAAACCAGCTCTATCCTACAGCCCTAACAGCTCCTCAGAGCTCAAACATCTCCGGTTTCACTCTCTCTGCTCTGTCATTCTCTGTTTTTCTCTCTCTGAGGGGAGGGAGACACATTGACCCTGAAGCTGCAGGAAAAGAAGCATCAACACAAGCCCAAGACGGCAGCTGGAATCAGGAATAACGAGGTCCAACACACAAGACATCTCAGCGCTGAGGAATCAATCACACGGGGCAGGTTTTGTCGCTGGATGTGAGATTACAGTCTTACAAACAGGGAAGACACACACAAACATAAGCTAGGTTGCAAACCCTAGCCTCACTGTCTGTTGTCTACAATGGAAGCTTGCTTCTGGGGCAGCAACCTAACATTAATGGAGCCTCGTAATAATTGATCTGATACGCTCTTAATGGGCAGAAACTCCATTAACAATTCCTCCCTGGCCATTAAGTGAACTGACTTGCCTTAAAGGGACACAGTTGATTCCAATAGAGTTTGATGTTAGCATGTTGCCAAGCTAATGACTTGAAACTTATACTTACATTTTCTAAAGTTCATTTAAAAATGAAAATCACACTTTTCCTCATAAATTTGAGGTACCATTAATTCGGTACAGGGCCCCATGATTTCCACAATATGAAAATGGGAATGGAATCATGGAATCCAGTCAAAAAAATTTAATTTATTGTATGGCAGAATTTGTAGTCTCACTATATAAGGACACTCCATTTGAACCATCTCCAGAGCTGCTCTGAGATTCACTTCATGGGTATTTCACCACTTCACTTGATAAAACTTTTAAATACATACAATAATAACAGATTTAATAGGGTCCACGGGGCCATGTTGGGCTGCTTTAGAGAAGAGGAAGAGTTGTTGAAGTAGAGAGTTGTTACCATGCCGTTATTTTACGTCGGACTGCTTCACAAACGAGGGTCAACTCAACACTGGATTTGCACAGAAGATTAACATGACGGCACATGCTAGTCGATGAGTTGAATCAACTCCACAGCAACTACATAAATTTATCCACTAACCATTCAGAAACGTCCAGTTTCATTCTAAAAGTTGTAACTTCTTCCTGAGTCTCTCCATCAGTAACACTGTTACTGACAATCCTCATTTTGGTGCGTGAGATTCTCCAGCTTTGTTGTTGTTGAGCAGCTGAAGCGTGAACTGTTAAAGTTCCGCCCTCTCTTGAAAAGCGGGCCGGGAGCAGCAGCTCCCAATCATTTTAAATGCAAATGATTTTGCAGCTCATTTGCATTTAAAGGGACACACACAGGGTTCCCACGCGCCTCGAAAGTACTTGGATTTCAGACACATGAATTCAAGGCCTGGAAAGTACTTGAAAACAAATATTGGTCCTTGAAAGTGCTTAAATATAAATTTTGTGAAAATTATAACACGCCCCCCCTTAGTTGTAGTATTTTTGTTTTGGAATATTATTATCCAAATGTGTTTTCCACTGCGGTACTTCTCCTTGCTTGTTATTAGTTTTGGACATTTGAGCTGTGACACTTGCTGTGTCCGAAATGAACATTCTTATAGGGGTGTGCGATTTTGATCCTGGACAATTAAAAGGTCTCCACGATCTGCTTTTGAAGAAATATCTGTGTATTGTAATACGGTGCTTTCTATCAGTTGCAGTGCTGGCGCCGCGACATACATTCACATCACATGTACCACACAGTGGTAGAGTTACACTCACGGAACACTGCAGTTATTCACAATCACAAAAGTTTATTATCTGAATGAGTTTTATAGCCTTACCAGTTAAACATTTTATCTGCGTGGTCTGACATGTGCTTTTCTGAGCGGATACACACGAAGCGCGCACATTCTAAAAGCCTGTCAAACACCGCATTTGCTGGACAAAGTTATCATTTGCATCTTATTTTGCTAATACTGTCAAATACACACAAGGTTTACACCATCGGTTAAGTGTAAAGTGAAAGTAAACAGTTGAGAGAAAATCGGATGCGTGTCAATATATTAGATGCGCACATGAGCCTTAAAGGGACAGACAACACATGCTGTGACTTGTCCTTAAAGGGATAGTTCAACCAAAAATAAATTCTGTCTTTATTTACTCACTCTAAAGTTGTTCCACTTCCAAACCGGTATTAATTTCTGTCTTGTGCTGAACACAAAATAACACATTTTGAAGAACGTGGATAACCAAACATTTGCTGGTACCCATTGACATCTATAGTATTTTCTTTAATCTATAGAACTCACTGGGGACCAGCAACTGTTTGGTTAATCACATTCTTCAAACAAAAACTTGTATGTTCAAAAGAAGAAATTTATTCAGGTTTAAATCAACTTAAACGGTGAGTAAATAATGACAGAATTTTCTCTTTTTTCCAATTTCTTTAATACAGTAGCTTTAATAAGAAACTTATAAATTAGTATTTTTTATCTTAATCCACAAAAGTCTGTCATTCTAATTTTTTTATATTTTGTTACCTTTTAAGGCTACTTTTTTAATATATAGGGAATTAGTTTGACTGTACTGCTGTATAGTACTGTACTCAGCAAAATAGTAAAACCAACATGAAAAAGATTTCTGATCAATTCATGAATCGTGATATTTTTGCCATATCGCCCACCCCTAATTATTAATAAGAATATTATGCATATTATGTTGAGTTAGTTTCCCCCAAGGGGGCGTTTTCAGTTCACAATTGCGAGTTACAAAGTCAGAATTGCGTGATAATAAAGCCAAAATTGTGTCTTATAAAGTCATTGCAATTCTGATTTTGTTTTTCTCAAAATTGCTCATTTATATCTCTCAATTCTGACATTTTTTCCCCCTCAGAATTGCAGGTTATATTATATTGTTTATATCTATATTATATTGTTTATATATATTTATATATATATATATATATATATATATAGTATATATTCTGACTTTTATACGATCTACATAATCTTTTTTTCACTCAATTGCCAAATTTATTTTTATATGTTACTAAGTAATGATTTATAAAAAATGAAAACCAAAACTAGTGTGGAATAATTGTTAACATTAGGGATAAGAAAGCTGCAAATGGTTTTAATATATTTTTTTTTAAATTAATGTACAAATGATTCTGTACCTCTTCCGAGTTAAAATGTACTGTAAGAGGTCTTTCATGACGCTCCATATGCTGGGATGTGAATTTGATAGGTGCTTTAAAAAGTCCTTGAATCTGGTGTTCATAAATGAGTGGGAACCCAAAAACAACGTGTTTTTGCTCACACCCAAATAGGGGCAAATTTGACAAGCTATAATAAATGATCTGTGGGGTATTTTGAGCTGAAACTTCACAGACACATTCTGGGGACACCAGAGACTTATATTACATCTTGTGAAAAGGGGCATAATGGGTCCCCTTTAAGTAATCTGTATTGTTTCACTGTTTTGAGTTCTATGAACTTGTTTCTTTTAATTTAGACAATCTTAAATTTACCTGAAACTGGGCTAATTACCAACATGCTTTTCCATGGCACTCGAAAGGGAGATTAAATGCAAAAATTTAGTGTTATATGATGTTTTTGTGCAAGATTAATGTTAAGTGGGAGATGTAGTAGTGTTTAATGTTTTGCTATGCTAATTTAGAAGAGTTTCTGTTATGTGTGTGGGTACAGGTACAGGTACAGGTATATGCTAAATATTCTATACTGTTGTACTCTTTCAGCAATTGCTATGCTAATATTATCAAAGCATTATGTTACCAATTAGTATTGGCTGAATTAGCTAGTTATAGCTAGCTAAATTTCCACTACTAAAAATACTTAAATTGAGATGACATGATAAATTAAATGCATGAATTAACTTACTCAAATTTTTCTAGTTAAGAGCAATTAAAATGTATGAGTACTGCCAGTTCTGCTTACTTAAACTTTGAATTTCTTAACTTAAAAAAATTGATGTATCTGTCTAACCCGAATACTTTTTGCCAACTTATTCGGGTTTACAGTGTATAGCACACGCAAATACTGAGTCAAATAGTGCATTTTTACCTAACGAATGTGTCTACAATGCTTCATCCTGGGTGAGTGTGTTCAAATCAACCTAATTCTGACAACTTAACAAGCTTTGTTTTGAAATATGGTAGCTGGCTTCTAGTTAGTCATTAGCTGATCAACTAACTATTATGTAGCTGGACAAGCTAATTACCAGCTAACATGTTCCAAAACATCTACCTGGATTTTCCAGCAGGGAACAAACTGACAGCAGGGACTGACAATGATTCAGTCGACTTTTACAGGTTATGTACTGAAGTTATGTAACACATATGTATGGAAAGAATGACGTCTATTAAAGTAGATTCTGAAAAACAGCAGCCTTGTAAAAGGACACCAGCGGTCACCTCGTTCTAGGTCCCACATTAAAGTAACACCTGTCTGTGAAAACATATGCGCTCCTTCCCTTTCAGGTAAATAAATTTCTCTCACGCTCATTTTCTTCTCTGAATAAATGAAAAGAGAGCTTTGGGGAACAGTGCATGAGTCATACACAACTACACACATGCTAATAGGATGGAGTCCTAGTGTGTATTATGTATTATACAACAGTTTTCATCAATTTAGGGCTTTTCACACTTGAAATAGTTAACCCTGGTCTCTCTAAACCCTGGGTAAATGGAATCCTGGGTTACCTGGATTCCGTGGGTTAACATCCTTATTTGCATATTTGCAGAGTCAGAGTCATTGATTGGACGAACGCAGCACACAACCTGTTTACATAAAGGCTCTAGTATAGCGCATCCTCATATTAAATATTGCTGACTGTACTAAGTTAATATACTGAATGGATTTTTTCAGACTATAAAGGAAAGTATAAAATAGTTTCTCTTCACTCCAATTGGAATTTTCTGCCACCATTTGACATTTTTCACCTGAAACGCTGAAACTATATTTTAGTGCTGTCAAGCGATCAATCACGAATAATCGCATCCAAAATAAAAGTTTGTGTTCACATAATATATGTGTGCACTGTGTATATATACAGTCCAACCAAAAATGTTTGATATTTTTGATATATTTTTACTAGTGGGTGCAGGACACTATAGTTCATTTATGTAAGTGAGGATAGCAAAATAAAGTAAACTGTGACATATCATCATCATCATCAATTCTTCATACAGTGGACTACCAGTAAAATTGATAAAAATCTGAGACCAAAAATTATTCAGACACTTCGAACTGACCATGTTTTGCTTAAGTGTTATCTGACATAATTAAGATTAATTTTTTCTGACAGTTTAACTCTTTAAGATCTTAAATTATACTTTAATGAATAAACTGTATTAATGAATAAAATGATCAAGGTGTCTGAATACATTTTAATTTGACTGTATATATATATATATATATATATATATAAATACATCAATGCTGATAGGAGGGGTCAAGTGGTGTCAGGAAGGGAAGGGGGTCAGTTAAAGAGGGAAACCTGCTGGTCATGTGCATGTGAATTTGCCCATGACGCATCAGACTGACATCTTTGTTTGGGAGATGCCATGCAAACAATCAATTTCCCAGCATGCATTTCTGCATCACATCTGCAGGCCTCCTCCTCCTGCACACAGAGCATGATTACCGGTTTGAAACGCAATTTCATCCCCACATAGACTTGATCAGATGTAATTTGAGGTTTCTGTAGCTATTAACACTCTTTATGAATCTAAAAACACATTTTCTCCAACAAATTGAAACAATTTCCCAAAATCTTGAGAATAAAATGATAGCTAAGTCTACATGCTTTGGGTTGCTACGGGCAAGTCTGAGGCCTTGCCCACACTAAGGGGCTGTTCACACAGAACACATTTTTCTATTCCAATGTGCTACTTTTCCTTTGTTTTTCTATGTAAGCACACAATCGACGGATGTGTGTGACCGTTACTCTTGTCTCTCGCATCTTTTGCAGCGCCTCGCACGAGCGCTGTGTTTTTAAGACGCCATGTTAAGTTAAAAGAATTTCAACTTTTACGCCACTCCATCAATGTCAGTTCCAAAACAGTGGACCAATCAGAAGAACTTGGAGGCGGGGCAAACGATGCAAGCTTCTGTTTACAGTAGCAAGTTGGCATGGCAACTGTTTTATTTGACGGCAACATGGCGGAGGAGGCCATATCCAGTGTGATTTTTTTTCATCTAATGATAGCTGCAGATAAACTCTTGACAGGGTTCATATAAAACAAACCCAGAAATTGATTTAGTTTTGTTTTTCACACACACACACACACACACACACACACACTTTTCCTTAATAACCGTGTTTCTTCTTGTCAGAGAGGACTCATTACAGAGTGTCATTTTAAAGAGCTCTTTTAAATTCACGCTGTACCGCCTGATTCACTCTCGGCTCTGATTTAGATGAAATACAGTCAGACCTGCATCACTAACAATTGGGAACAACATCCGAAACTCCAACATAAATGTGTGAAATGACAGATGACAGATCTGACACTCTTTCTGTAGCTCTGGAAAAGCTCCTCTTTTTCAGCGCTGGTTCAAGTGTTTTAGTCAGAACATGTTAATGCCTTGATGCCCATCAACAGTATTGATCAGCATCGATCGACATTCCCTAAAACGTCAGACAATCGCTGATGAAACTAGCTTGAAGTGGCTGTCGGATTTAAGTGGTTTCTAGCTGGTCATTTCTGGTATATATATCAGTGGACCTTGTTTCACCCTGGTAGACCATCTTGGTCAAGCTAGTAAGGGCTGGTAGATAATCTTAGATCTGCAAAATAAACTGCTGCAGAGTGTGACAAACCAACTTGATCACCTTAAGGAATATTCCAGGTTTTGTTCAAGTTCAGCTCAATCAACAGCATTTGTAGCATAATGTTGACTACCACAAAAATGAATTTACACATGTCCTTTTCTTTAATCCCCTCTTTAATAAAGTCAGAATTGCGAGTTATAAAGTCAGAATTGTGAGATATAATGTCAGAATTGCGTGATAAAGTCAGAATTGTGAGTTATGAAGTCAGAATTGTGAGATATAAAGTCAGAATTGTGAGAAAAACACAGTTGTGAGATATAAAGTCAGAATTGCGAGTTATAAAGTCAGAATTGTGAGATATAAAGTCAGAATTGCGAGAAATAAACACAGTTGTGAGTTATAAAGTCAGAATTGCATGATAAAGTCAGAATTGCGAGTTATAAAGTCAGAATTGCGTGATAAATTCAGAATTGCGAGTTATGAAGTCAGAATTGCGAGAAAAACACAGTTGTGAGTTATAAAGTCAGAATTGCGTGATAAATTCAGAATTGCGAGTTATGAAGTCAGAATTGCGAGAAAAACACAGTTGTGAGTTATAAAGTCAGAATTGCGTGATAAAGTCAGAATTGTGAGAAATAAATACAATTGCGAGTTATAAAGTCAGAATTGCATGTTATAAAGTCAGAATTGTGAGATATAAACACAATTGCGAGTTATAAAGTCAGAATTGTGTGATAAATTCAGAATTGCAAGTTATGAAGTCAGAATTGTGAGTTATAAAGTCAGAATTGCGAGTTATAAAGTCAGAATTGCGTGATAAATTCAGAATTGCAAGTTATGAAGTCAGAATTGCGAGAAAAACACAACTGCGACTTATAAAGTCAGAATTGCGAGAAATAAACACAGTCGTGAGTTATAAAGTCAGAATTGCGAAATATAAAGTCAGAATTGTGAGAAATAAACACAGTTGTGAGTTATAAAATCAGATGTTGCGAATTAACTCAAAAGGGAAATCTTAATAATTATTCATAACTCATTATGATTATTAATTATGATTAATTATGAATGTGAATCAGTTAATCAGATTAACTTGATGTAGCTACATTCAAATTAATATTACAATCAATTAACCTGTTGGTCCAGTGGACACTCAGTGTTAATTGTTTATTAAGTCTAAGAAATGTTCATTTCCAGGTTATGGAAAAACAACATTCTTATTGTACAGTACTACTCAGAGCCTGTAGTCAGGATCTAAATAATTTAAGAGGCAATTTATTAGCAGACGGAGTCAGAACCAAATATCTATTGTGCACAATCTTTATTAACTAACTCACAAACACATAACTAAACTAACAAACACATAACATACACGCAGGTCACACACATACGTAGGTAAAAATGAGCAATGATAAATCGCTGTTTAGTGTTCAAATGTACGATACTTGCAAGATGCCTTTAGTCTGAGGAGCATCGGATCTGCAGGCTGATGAGAAATCTTGATGATTCGGTCTGAAGTTGTAGCCAGTATCTTCTGCGTTGGATGAAGTAATATGAAACAACTTAAGCTGTTAATTTGACTCTTAGTGGGGAAAAAGTTCTTTCTCTCTCTCATAGATGAACACATGGCCGGATTGCAGGCCTAGGCCTACAGGCCTTGCAGGTCCACAGGCCTTGGCCTGAAGAGGCCTGCAGCAAAAGGGGGTCTCTTCAGTCGTCCAAGAAGCAAGAAAAAAAAAAAAAGAGAGAGAGAAGGAGGGGCATTGTGCACTGGCTTTTAACCTCTGGTCAAAGTCACACCTCTTAGGGTTGACCTGACCAATGAAGATGTTGTATTCCGGGCGACAACACGCCTCCTGTCAGGGCTTTTATGATTGAGCAAGATTAACTGGCTGAGTTTTTGAAGAACAACTATTAAAGATTCTTGTAATACTGATGTGTTGCACAAATATCGACATATCGCATACACAAGCATTTAAATCTTCTCGATACGAACCCATAGACACAACATGGCATAACTGAAGTTACCTTAAATGTATCATAAACATGTGAATACAGTAATAATGGATACCATTTCCTGGGGATATGCATGTTAATTTATAGAACAGTCTGCCTATAAATGAATGCAGGAAAGTCTGTTTTCAGTGGGAAAGATGCAGGTTTTCTGTGTGTCTCTTAGTCTCTGCTCTTCCATGTGGCAACCAACATTCTTTAGCGCAATAAAACTTGTAACTGAGAACTTCTCGGGGGATGGGGGACAGACCCCAGAGTGAGCTTTAAGCAATTATTGGTTAACTACAACAAATAATTGTCTGATTTGTCTCGTTACATCGTTACACAGAATTGCAAGATATAAACACAATTGTGAGTTATAAGGTCAGAATTGTGTGATAAAAAGTCCGACTTTTTCCTAAGAATTAGACTTTATAACTTGCAATTGCTTTTTTTTAAAAAATTGTTTATATCTCACAATTATGAATTGCAATAATCCTTTAATTTTTTTTTATTCCATGGCGGAAACAAGCTTCCTTAACAGTTTCACACACCTGTGGAATTTTGTGTGTGATATCCAGTAATTTACCGGCTGTTTATACCTGGTCACTTCATGCGTTTTCTCTGATCGAATAGTTGTCCGGTTGTGAAAAAACCAGGTGTAAATGCCCTCCGAAACGCTTTGAGACGGATTTAAATCTGATCATTCAAGCTACTTCAGGAGGTGGTTTGAGACGCTGCATCTGTTCGTTGAAGCCATATATGTCAATTTTAATCCTCCCAAAACCACACTAGTTTCATGTCAACAAGGAAAAACCTAATGAAAGGTTTTCATTGGCTCAGTGGAGACAGAGTATTTGTACAAGATCAATCAAAAGTGTACTGGAGCATATATATATATTTGTCTTTTTTGAGTCAAAGATGCTGGAACGACATTCCGAATCGGTACGGCTCAATCGTACCCAGAATATTCCTTTAAACTGGTGTGACCCGGGTTTGTTCCGGCAGGGATGCGGTTCATAGAGCCGATAGTCTTCCTGCGAATCCATCAGGGAGTTTGTGTAGTGGAAACTGAACTATGCATTCGACTCAAATATGGAAAGACTCTTGATATCACACCGTCATCCATCAACAAGCTTCCTGTCTGTGATGTTAGCTGTATCATTGTCTCTCTATATATCTGAAAATGGAGCACAACCACACCCCCTCCTTTCTTTTTCCTCTTTAACACTGGCTTGCAGGGATCACTCACACACACACACACACTTAGCTCAGTTTTCACCAACAGTTTTCTGTCTCTCTCAGTCAAACTCATGAATCGTGTTCTGTCTCCAGGCGTCTGCCGCACACTCACCGTCTCCTGAAACACAAACCCTCGGCTGAGATCACATGATCTCTGTAACTCCACCGCCTCTACAACGCTCTTTTCCTCTCAGCTCTCTTTCTATTTCGGTCGCTGCCGATTGATCTGAATGATTCGGAGAGGAGAATCAACGACGTAAATCAATTCTACAGAACCACAAAACACACACTTACACACTTCATAGGCATCTACATAGGTTAACACAGTACACTGTGCCACGATGAAACGGACCTCTTTCACCATTAGAATATGTAATATGCACTACAGTGTTCATCAATAACAAAATTACTGACAAAAATGTTGATCAAAGCTTTTTTGTTTTATTTCGGCACCAATATCAAAGGCGAAGCGAAAATTTAATGATTTTAATTAAAATATTCTGCTGACAAAGATATGATGAGAAAAAACACGGCAAGATATTAACAATGTACTAAGATTTTTTTAAAGAAAGAATGATAGTTTGAAATAATACAAACAAAAAAAGGCGGGGCTTAGCAAAGGTTGCTACTGTATATGTAGAATATACAGACCCTTTAAAGGGACAGTTCACTCAAAAATGAAAATCAACCATTTACTCACCCTCAAGTTGTTCAAACTTGTATGAGTTTCTTTCTTCTGCTGAACATAAAAGAAGATATTTTGAAGAATGTCGGTAACCAAACAGTTGATGGGCCCTATTGACATTCATAGTATTGTTTTTCCATACTATGGAAGCCAATGGCTTACTGTCTACTGTCTGGTTACCCATTTTCTTCAAAAATAGCCACCATGCTGGCAAATGAGCAATGAGCAAATTATCAAAAATGAAATGTTATTACCATTCTCTATTAAAAAAACCTTGATGTATGATTTGTTGACGCAATCCGACAAAAAATGACTGAGCTACACCTGTCTGAAGTCGATAGATTCAGTCAATTTTGAGGAAGTTTTCTGAAGTTTCCAAAACAAAATCACTAGCCATACCTTAAAATCCCTGGTAATA
Organism: Elopichthys bambusa; assembly: GCA_037101425.1. NCBI lineage: Eukaryota > Metazoa > Chordata > Actinopteri > Cypriniformes > Xenocyprididae > Elopichthys > Elopichthys bambusa. The sequence continues at coordinate 4,065,111 of CM074455.1, forward strand.
CCACCAAATCTGGCACAAACCAAGTCAAAATCCATATCTATAGGAAGAATTATATATTCAACTTTTTCCCCCCTCATAATTCCACAATTGTTTGATTAACATTAATGAAACAGACAGCCTATATATTATTAAGACCTACTGTATCACATGGATGTAATATAATGTTACAGATGTTTTCCCCCAAACATTCACTTAAGACATAACAGATCATGTTTGCGTGAATACTTGCCAAGACAGATTTTTGAAATACTGTAATTCTGCGTATATGTGTATATTGGGATCTCGCGCTGTCTGAGGCGTCTTTGTGCGCGCTTCGGATCTGTTAGTCAGCGTGAGTAAGATCGTTTTGTTTACGTCAGTGCAAGTTTGAAAATCACATTTCATTGGTTCAGACTCATGCCATCGAGAATTTGCAATGAATATTTACAAAGTTGGAATGTTGCGCTTTACAACGATACCAAACTTGTGCTGAGGGGAAGCGCCAGTCATCCAGAAGCAAGCAGAGAAAAAACTGCATTTTTCATGGACAAAGGAACGGTACTCCTCTTAGAAAAAAGATCCTTTTAGATGTTTAATTGCTATTTGGAACACTGGGATCTCTAGACGAGGGCTTAATTAACTAATTTTTATGAAAACCTCAAATTTGGCCAAAATTGACATATTTTTGCTTGTTTTGCCTGGGGCTTGAAATTAGCCTGTGCACATTCCCACTCATTTAGCCAGCACGGGTCACATATCTTATTTTGTGTTCAGCAGAAGAAAGAAACTCATACATGTTTGGAACAACTTTAGGGCGAGTAAATGACAGAATTTTCATTTTTGGGTGAACTATCCCTTTAAAATGGATGTGACAAAGCCTCCTCATCTGCGATTCTCCTGGAAACATGAATTATCTGAGCTGTTGCTCTCGTGCAGATCTGGGCTAACTGCTGGTGCTATTGGCATATTTACCCCACACAGTAAATCCAACAGGACTGCTGATGAATAAACAAATCCAATTAAACAAAGCGTTAGCCTGGGAATGCTTACCTCAGCCTCTTCAACACACCTTAATCGGAGCTTTAAGCAGCATTACTGCACGACTCGACTGTCCTGAAGAATTTATAACCACTCTGAACTCAGCTCACAAATGCCAATCGCCTCAAAGATACACACACAAACACACGTATACACACACTACATTGTACACTCACACGTAAACCTGATGGGTGTTGCTATCTCATTCAGCAAGCAAAACCAGCTGCTGAGTTTCCATCGATCTACTGGCCTGAGAGGAATACTGATTATACACACACACACTGCATTCTGGTCCCCAACACAAACTCGAAAAATACTTAACAAGCTATGGCTATTTAAGTACTCACACTCTCTGCCTCAGATTTGCATGTTGACAGAAGCCCCGCCCACGGACATAATAGAAGCCCCACCCACATTTACAATACAATACTGCCGTCAGCGACAAAACAAGCACTATCAAATTACAATACAAGCACCACCCACATTAACACATTAAGCTCCGCCCACTCACAGTCGATTCACAAATTTTGTGATGACAGTGGAGGTTAAAGCAAAAGATATCGCTTGTAAAGACTAAACGAAAACCATTGAACCTGCAGAACCAGCAGCACATCCAAGTACTTCCCTAATAATTTTAGAAAACATTTTAGTCAAACTGAATTAGGTTACAAGGAATAGTTTATCTGGAAATTAAAATTCTGTATTTAGTCTTATGTTATTTATAATCTTATTTTCCTCCCATTAAAAAACAAACAACAGCAAAAAACATCACCAGTTAAATTTGGATTTTTTTTAAATAATAATAATAATAATAAATCTTATTGTATAAACAACAAAAAGCAGATCACCAGGTAAATTCTGCAATTTAGATTTTTATAATAATAATAATAATAATAATAATAAATCTTATTGTATTTAGATTATTATTTGGACTCTCTCTCTTCACACACACACACATATGTATATAATTCCAATTTACTTATAATTATAATTAATAATGATAAAAAATTATTGTGTTTAATTTAGATTGCCATTTGGATTATTTATTTATTTATTAAAAAAATATGATAATATAGATCAAAATTTACCTTTCATATTTTTTTATAATAATAATAATAATACTGTATTTTATTGAAATTATTATTTGGATTATTTATTCATTATAAAATTGTATATATATTATATGTATATATATATATTATAAATATATAAAAAATTGATTGTGTTTAATTTAGATTGCCATTTGTATTATTTATTAATTTATTTTAAAAAATATATGATAATATAGATTTTTTAAAATTAATTTTTTTTATCATTATTGTGTTTAATTTAGATTGTCATTTGGATTATTTATTTATTTAAAAATATGATACTATAGATTTTTTTTAAAATCAAATTTTCAAAATCAAAATTTACCTTTCATATTTTTAAATAATAATAATACTGTATTTTATTTAGGTTATTATTTGGATTCTTTTTTTATTTATTAAAAATAAATATAATATATTTTTAAATCAAATTCCCAAAATCAAAATGACTATGTAGGTTTTATAAAGTGGCGTTAATAAAATAATTTTTAGTTACATCATGTCATCTGAGGTTATTTATTGCCTATATGATATCGATTAAAGGTGCAGTGTGTCGTCATCTAACGAATTGCAATTTAGAGAAGCTACAGTGGTCAACACAGGACGAAAATGTCGTAGACAGCAGAGAGTAGCCAGTCAAGCACTCTGTAGAGCCGTTTATACTGTAGAAACGTGACGGTGCAAAATGGCGACTTAACATGATCTGCAGTGTATGTGGATAGAAATGGCTCACGCTAAGGTAATAAAAACATAACGGTTCATTATGTAAGGTCTTTATACACCACTGAAAACATAGTTATGTATATTATATTGCATTTCTGTCAATAGATCCTCCTAAAATGTACACACTGCACCTTTAAGTTTCATTCTAAAGTTAAAATTCTGGTATTGACTCAATCCTACCGCCCAGTCACAATAAAGGCGCTGCCCACAGACAGACGAAAAAACACACATCCACAACACGAGCACCACCCACAGCCCAGGCCCCGCCGCACGACTACCTGACATTTCCAAGTTGTCTTCCATTGTGATTAACATTTACTCAGCAGGCCTTGAGCATCTTCTCCCTGCAACACTAATGAGCTCTGCTGGCTCGTTACTGCCAATTCATTTCCAGAACATCCTCCTAGTCATCATAAAAACATGAATCCAGCGTTCATGTATCATACATAAATGCAGTTTCATGTTACTTTATGGAGACTTAGTCTTGAACTGTATGTAATGTCTTTTTAAAGCGTAATATGATGCTGCAGCATTAAACATCTGCTGGAGAATATCACTAATGTAACAATGAAGAGAGGAAGAGTCTTTTGACAATGCACAGGCAAAAATCCTGATTTCCAAAATAATTTAATTTGGATGCACCATCCTTGACTGTTTGCTAAACAGACAGCAATTTAAATTTCAGGAAACTAATGCAAAACTAATGGATAAAATAATAGTTATTCAGTAGGGCTTTTCTCCTGGGCAAAAAGCATTTCATTTAAAGATTAGCAGTAAGCTGCTCTATTTCTCTCTCTCGCTCTGACTATGAGACAGTAAGTGATTTGACTTTAAAGAGCCAGGGGTAAATGAGCATGTGTGTGTGACACAGGAAGTAATCAACAATAAGACACAATGGCACAAACTCCTCCCGCTCATCTGCATAACGGCCCGCTAAGAAGGCAGATCTCTACACTGCTGTTTAAACTCTTGTACGACGCAACTCAATGAATCCAACTTTTATCACAAGTTGGATTTTAAAAGTGTGTGTACATAAGAATATCAAAATCTGCAGACACAAATTAAACACATAAGACATTTAGATTTTCTTAAAGGGACAGTTCACCCAAAAATGACAATTCTGTCATTGTTTACTCCAAACCTGTATGACTTACTTCTGTGGGACACAAAGGGAGAAAATTTGAAGCTTTTAAGCTTCACAAATGACACAAGAATTAAAAGAATCTGTGCACTATATTACAATGAATCTTTTCAGTTCATAAGAGAAGTAGAACTAAGTCTGATTAGTGAATGAGTCATTCTTTTGAACAATTTATTTTGTATTTATTTATTTACCTAAAATTACTTTCTATACATTTAGCCAAAATTATTTTATATTCAACTCTAAAAGTAGACCATACAACATAACCATTCCAATCAGTGTCTGATTCATGAATGATTAATTCTTTCAAAACAAATCTTGTCAATGAGTCAGTTGATTTGGTTCACAAAACCAGTCTGAATGATTCATTCACAAACTCGACTGAATCACTGATCCAATAGCACTTCTTAACAACTTAAAATCTTAAAAATAAAGGTTCTTCATTGGCATTGATGGTTCCAGAAGAAACTTTAACATCTATAAAAACTTTCCATTGCACTAAAGGTTCTCTATAGTGGAAAAAGGTTCTTTAAGAAAAAATGGTAACTTTACCGATTTTCAACCCACTTTGTATTGTTACAGTGTTGGTATGTATATGTAAATGAACAATGTTTATTCGTCCTCCATGTTACCTGGACCGAGAAATTCATGTTTATTTGTCTGAAAAAGTCTTTTGACAAGACTTTCGTGAAATCTACAGATCGTACTTCCACATTTTTATATCCCAGCTCACAGACAGTCGGATCGACAGAGGGTTATTAACAGAACAGTTATTGTAAGGGTAGTATCGTATTTTGTCTACTCTTTTAACAGCATTATGGGAAAAATAAAAGACTATGGCAACAAGCTTTCTTATCTGTGTGCGACTGCATTTTGCCTCGAGCGGAACTGACCGTTTTCCCCCTTTTTGGCCTAAAACACTGTGTTCGTGGTCATTCAGTTTGAAGTGTTGACTACAAACATGGAGGTTTTTCAGATTTTCCGTCGCCGCGTTCTCTCCATATTTACGATTCTTTGCAGCATTTAGAATGCCTAAAAAAGCGCAGGTTCCTCACTGGAAACTGAAAGTAACTCACTTGCACTAAACATTTTACTCTTTGAATTCTCACACCCGGGAACAATACTGTCGACACCGATGTGACTAAAAGTTTGCTAAGAAGTATTTCCTACTAAAGCAAGGCACTATTTGACTCTGGAAAGCATATCCATAGCAAACTTGTGGGAGTCGCCTAGGACGGCAACATGCCCAGTGCATTATGGGTGTTGAAGTTTTCCTACCTATTTGGCAAAAGGAAAAACAACAGCCTTTTTTTCTCTTTCTCTCTACTCAGGTAGCAATGATTTCAAAAAGTTTTTTTTTCTTTATACTGTATAGGCAGCCAAATTTTATTGAAAGCTCATTTTTTCAGCGGTGAAGTAAACCTTTAAATGTTCACTGAAAGGTTCTTTGGGGAACCAAAAATGGTTCTTTGATTAAATCACTGCGAAAACCTCCTTTTGGAAGCTTTATTTTTGTGTGTATGTGACAACAAAACACTCACTAGCCAGGTTTCCATCCAAGGATTTGTTTTGCGCAAAAAAAAGGGTTAGCGCTTCAAAATGTTTCGCGATATAGCTGATGGAAATGCCAGTTGTCGATAAAATTTCTCAAAAGTTTTTCCATTTATCTTTAGCACCTGAATTCTGTCAATACTTTTTGTTGAGAAAAGGGCTTTAACGCAAATAAATGTGGTGTCACATGGCAGAATCAGGGCTCGTTCACACAGGACGTGTCTTTGCATCTAAAAATTATTAATTTATTATTATTATATAATAATAAAGGAATAATCCAGTGCTCAGGAATGGTTTTTTAAAAAAAAAACAGTGCAGAATGTGAGGGTCTCGAGATGTGCTTTTGAGACGTGATGCAATAACTAAAATAACAGAAATAGGCAAACAGCAGAATAGATAGATACTATTTTTGACATGGAAAAAAAAAAAAAAAAAAAAAAAATCGCACTGGCTATGGCCTTCTTCGCCATGTTGCCGTCAAATAAAACAGTTGCCATGCTAACTTGCTACTGTTAACAGAAGCTCACAACGCTTGCCCCGCCTCTGAGTTCTTCTGATTGGTCCACTGTTTTAGAACTGTAAAAGTTGAAATTCTTTTAACTCGACACGGCATCTTAAAAACGCGGTGCTCGTGCGAGACGATACAAAACACGTGAGATGCGAGCGTAACGGTCATACGTGTCCATCTAGCGCTTTTACATAGAAAAACAATAGAAAAGAAAAACAATATACGCCCCTTAGCCTATACATGCAGCCTCTGCGTTCGTGGTATTGCTACCATTAAAGCAACATTTTAAATAACATTATATGTGAAAATAATGCGTTAAAGTGAAAAAAAATCTTCTGACTGAATCTTCATATTACTTTTAACCGACACTATTTAAATAGTCGAGACCTATAGCGTTTAAAGGGGAGAAGTTTTAAACTTAGTTTTTTTTGCCATTATTGCCATATTGAAGTCTCCTGTGGCTTACTGCGCAAAGACATATGGAAGCCCATTGTTGAGTAAAAAATATATTTCTGTAAGTCATAATAATGAGAAACTTTATCATAATTAGAAAGTCTTAGTATCTCATAATAATGAGAAACTATAATTAATATTGATCATATTCAGGGGAAAAAAATCTCGTAATAATGATGAGAAACCTTCTCGTAACTTTTTTCGTAATAATGAGAAACTTCTACGCATGCGCAGAGCAGCGGAGCAGAAGGGCGTGGCACGCTAGCGACATCCGCTGGTCAAAACCGTGTAAAGGCGAGAACACGGCACGTTCTGCAAAAGTGTAATCTATATATCATAAAATAACATTAATAATAAATCATCAGTGTATGAGACAGTCTTTTATTCATTTGTATTTTTGTGTATGAACAAGCAGCAACACAGTAATGGTGATCCATGGATTTCAAACCGATAAGACAGCACACACCTCCGAACACGCCATCAGGAAAACTGTCTACAAACATCTGCTAAACATATTTTCAAGCAGTCTTAGAAGTCTTGCATAACTTACAGTCTTAGAAGTCATAGACATCTTAAAATGTGTTTTCTGTATGTCTAGGCTAACCTACACATCAAATAGCCTAGACATATCCGCGAAATACGTGTTAATATTAACACATAAACCTAAACATTTTATGAAGACGTTACACAACGATTAAATGTCATATTCCTTTGTTAATTTTGTGAAGTTCATTCAACAGTTTCCACCGGTGAGCACAAGCGGGAGTCGGTCGTTACCAAGGTAACTGCTCTGCTTCTGCTTTCCACCTTCTCATGCGCATGGAAATGTATGGAAGATATACTGATAATTTATAATTGATGTTATTTAATAATAGGCCTACTGAAGATTGCAATTTGTTTTGCAGAACATGCCATGTTTGCTGTGTTCTCGCATTTACACGACTTTGACCAGCGGATGTCGCTAGCGTGCCACGCCCTTCTGCTCCACGCATGCGTACAAGTTTCTCATTATTACCAGAAAGTTTCTCGTTATTATAAGAAACTAAGTCATTATTACGATTAAGTTTCTCATTATTATGACTTACAGAATATTTTTTACTCAGCTGTGGCAGAAACGGGATTCAGACACGTACCTGGCTGTTTGATTTTTTTTAGCCCACGAACTGAAAGCCTTTCCATTCTCACCCATTTCGCTAAGCTAAGCCCATCTCCGTTAATTTTTTACACTTTTATCGATCTCCAATACATCGGAGCCTTCCTGCAACTGTGTCCATGCTAGCTGAAATAAAGTTCTAGCTCAGAACGTAGCCTGACATGCACTTCTCCAATACTAAGCGGGAATGGAAAACTTTCCCTTCAGGCTTTGATCACATCCCCCTCAGCAGGGTGAATACGCCTCGTCTTTCCTTAATTTAAGACCCATTAAAACTAAAATTAAGACATTTATTACACTATTTGAGAAATGTAAGCCTATTTACGGCCTTAATATTATGAAAAGTGAATTTAAGACATTAGGACAGGCGGGAACCCTGCAATTGACGGAAATCCGTCGCAGCGACTGAGAACTTTAACCCATGTAAGCAGTACTGGCCAATTTCAATTGTCTCATTAATCTGTACATTTCACAAATATTTGGGATACAAAAGACAGGAATTTGCGATATACGCAAAATGATGTATGGAAATGGCTCAAGGACAAATTTTTTCTTTTAGCAAAATAAAACTTGCCGCACAAGTTTTATTTTGCTAAAAGAAAAAATCTGTCCTTGAGCCGTTTCCATACATCATTTTGCGTATATCGCAAATTGCGTATAAAAAGATTTATATGAAGAACTTTTACCGACACCATTTTATCGGTAAAAGGCCAACTGGATGGAAACAGCCTCGAGACAACAAATTTCGCAAATTTTTTTTGTGGACATTTGCTTTTGTCAATAACAAAACATCACAAAAAAAATTGGAAACTTAGCTAATGATATAGCACAGAATTCATATGGAACACTTTACGATGCTTTCGCATCCTTTTTGTAAAGCTGGAAAGCTTTTTTTAGAATGACATTGGGGTGAGTAAACAATGACAGAATTTACATTTACTAGTAAAGTATTACAGGTAAATGACCCTTTGCTCCCTGAGGATTGGTGATTGCAGTCAGATGCTGGGTATCCTGGGAGTTAGAAAAATTACACAGGGTCACCTTGTTGGCTTTACAAATGAAATCACACCACACTGTGCTGCAAACGTGTTCATCAAGAAGCCCAGTCACACAGCTTGAGTTTAAAGCCAGAGAGCATCTACTACCAAATAAAACATATGAATCAGAGATTCATCCAGGCCCTGACGGAATGACATTGCTCGTACCTATTTGTACATCATATTATTTGCACACTGGAGTAATGAAAGTGATTTCCGTTGACACAAAGCGAATTGATTCTCCGCCGGTGCCTTTACTGCACCGTGAGTGCCGTCGATCACGCTGATTACATTTGTAAAACCAGCGATCACAATGAAACACACATTATGTTTTTCGATATTCGAGAGAGTAAATGTACAGGGTCAAACGTTCGCATGGCGGTAAGCACAAGCGTCAAGCCTGCTTTTTCCACGTGGGTGTAACAAATGGCGAGTGCGCTCTTCTGAGCCCTGCGTTCCAAGTTTTATGTGTACCCAACGTTTATTCACAAGGCCCCTGAATTCATAGCTCACACTGAGGAAGTGATATTTGGACCAGTATTTCTGCGGGAAATCTTTCAGCTCCTGTGAGATTTATATGAAGAACTAATCCAACAGCAGCAGACATAACGGATAACCCACACACACACACAACCCAATATAGCCCGAGCCAGCTGGGTTGAAATTGCCCAGACTGATTTAATATTCTGTGTGGACAGAGATACCACAGCACCTGGCATCAAATTCTCAATTCCAAATCAGATCAATTCAGAAATCAACTTCACTGAATGGCACAGTACTTATTAAAGACAGCTGCTCAATCTAGAGTACTCCAACCAGTCTTTTAGATGATTCTACATCACTGTCCAACCATCTAAAGCCTTTCTGCACGGAGCTTCACTAGCATCACAGATTAGCAATTCACTTTTCCATTAAGAGGAAACATTTGCCCTCTAAATTTTAAAACCTTCTAAAAATGTTTCTCACAACAACTCATATTTTATGCATTAATATGAAGGCCTTAAATAGAATACTACAGTAGAACCTACACTCTTAAAAATAACGGTTCTTTATGGAATCATGGAACCATATGTCAATAAAGAACCACAAAATGTTCTTTATAGTGGAAAATGATTCTTTCTTTTCGCTGAAACGTTCTTTGTTTGTTTTTTTCGCAGTGAAAAAGCTTTATTTTGGAACCTGTATTTTTAAGAATGTATATCAAACTGTATTACAAATCAGGTTATTGAGAAAAAAAATCCATTACAGGGGCATATGTTTCCACTTTCGATGGCATTTTTTTGAGGCACCCCTTAATTTCTGACCATGTCAAACTCATTTGACAAACTGTGTGGTGAAATATGTGTTGTTTCTTCAAAAACTACATAACAAAATCATTAATCCAGAGGAAAGCTTCCCAGACAACACTGACTAACCTAAATGCCTGTTCTGAATTGTCTGGGATCTTGACAATATGAAGTCTGCCAAAGATTTAACAGTAAAATTACATAATGTGATCATTTTTATACGATAAATATAGATATATATGAATTAAAAGAACATACATGAACATAGTTTACTGATGCTACTTTCATTTATACATAATATGCACTGTTAAATATATATTAATATATGTAAGATACATATAATCACATTTTGGCTATCACACACTCGCGCGCGCACGCACACGCGCGCACACACACACACACACACGCGCGCATTTAAATCTAAAGCGTTGTGAACTTACAGCATCATGTATCGTTGCAATAACACATACGCGGATATGTTCATCTTATAAAACGCGACGATCCGTCCAGAAACACCGCTGAAAGTGCTTATATCCGTGTATGTTAAACCGCTCATATGATCACAGAGAATCCCTCATAGGCACATACATATAAACTCTCTTCATAGAATCACAGATATCATCATCATCTCTCGGCTGATCGATGAGTTCAAGAAGTCGCACAGATATTCTGATATCCTCCGTCTGTCCTATTAAAATCACAGCAGTGATTCGGTCTGCAGTCTGGACTCACCCAGCGCCGAATGAGAGCACCTCACACACACGCGCACAGCACAAGTGCGCGCACTCGCGCGCGTCTCCAGTCCAGTTTATTCAGTCTTCGAAATGTCTCTGAACAAATAAACTGCAACGAAGCGTGCGTGGATGTGAGGGAGATTCTCACGCAAATACTGAGAGAAATATGACTCTTCCTCACGACAGTTTACCATGAGAGCGACATTTCCCGCCAAAATATCAGTAAGTACAGTTAACACTGGCGATATTGAATCTATAAGAGGTGTCAGGAACCTTTCAGATATTTTAATTCAGTTTATTTCAATTCAGAGTATTTGCTGTGTTTCCATGGTAAATGCTTTAAGGGGACTTGCATATAAGACATCTACATTTGTTCTTAAATAAAAACAAACAGACCCTTGAAGAAAACATACCATGATGGTAATATCACAGTATACTTTAAAATATAGTCCAAACCTGTAAATATACAGTGTACATTTATTCATTCAGCAGATGGTTTTATCCAAAATGACTTGAGAATAATACAAACATTAGCAATTATTGAGAGAGCGCTAAATAAACGTGGTAGCTAATCAAACTGTAGTAATGAATATTCAACTGTTTCAGCCACATGACCTTTTCCTCACAGCTGCCATATTTATGACCAAAAAGCAATAGGGGTGAATTCAAAAACACCCGAGAAGCAATATCAAGAAAAATATCGATCACTGGTTTTGAGCCGTACAAGTCTCAGGAATAATTTATAGGCCTACAGATCTGTAGTCAGCACAAACATTGCCAAATCCGACACATGCCAATTTTTATGTATACTTTTAACTACAATCCATCTACAGCGGGGAACATTGGGCATTTAAAGGAAGCAATTCTCCCGAAAATGAAAATCTGGTCATTTTTATCACCCTATTGTTCCAAAACCTGTATGACTTTCTTTCTTCTATAGTACACAAAAGAAGATATTTTGAAAAGTGTCTTGGTGTATTTTTTGTTCCATTCTTGGTCAAAACAATGACAAATGTCAAAGATGTCTGAGGTAAAATTTTGTGTGACTTCATATTTTTATATGATTAATATATAAAAGTACTATGGTATTACCTTCTGAAACCCTCATTGTACCAACCTTTTTTTTAATATGGAAAATGTTCAGAATAATCATTCTTTTGCTGTTGTTGACTGTAGTACCACACATGAGGTCAAGGGGGCACTGTTGCTCTCAGATGGCTGTTGCCTAAAAAAAACATTTTCCGGGCACCTTAAGCATCTGCCTGAAGAAGCTGTTTGAACACAATAGCTGTGAGCAGCATAAACAAACGGCCTCCCATGACATAACAGCTGTCTGTTTAAATTCATAGGGGTCAGTGCACATCACGCGCACCCATAACTGCATTCAGTAAATGGGCGGCCCAGGATTTTCAGCTCCTCTTGGCGTGATAAATCAGATTAAAGCTGCGTTCAGGAGATTTTCCAGACAGACGTATGCCTGGATCGATGGTCTTATTCCGACTGGGCTGCATTAACAGATGAGTTATGAGAGATTTCTGCAGACGCCACAGGTATGCAGAGTGTGTGTGTGTGTCACAGCTAACAAGCCTCAAGTTCTCAAAGTGAACTTCCTCTCATAAGATGGTGAAAACAGTATTAATTGAAAGGTTGAGAGATGTGTCCAGGATCCAAAATAGACTTTTTGAGTAAATTTACCAGCATAAATATTTTTTATTTTTATATATTATAATTTGCCTTTTTCACATCACAAATGTATGGAAAATTGTTTCCGCCACGGAATAAAACAATTTAAAAATTGCGACTCCCCCCCCTGATTTCCAACTTTTTTCTTGCAATTGAGAATTTATATCTTGCAAATCTGACTCTCACAATTGTGTTTATATCTCGCAATTCTGACTTTTTTCCCTCACAATTACAAATTTATATCTTGCAATTCTGACTTCTTTTCTTGCCATTGCGAATTTATATCTTGCAATTCTGACTTTTTCCTCACAATTACGGATTTATATCTAGCAATTCTCACTTTTTTTCTTGCAACTGCAAATTTATATCTCGCAATTCTGATTTTTTCTTGTAATTACAAATTTATATCTCGCAATTCTGATTTTTTTCTCGCAATTGCAAGTTTATATATTGCAATTCTGACTTTTTTTCTCTCACAATTGTGAATTTATATCTCGCAATTCAGATTTTTTTCTCGCAATTGCAAGTTTATATATCGCAATTCTGACTTTTTCTCGCAATTGCGAATTTATATCTCGCAATTGACTTTTTTTACACTCAGAAAAAAGGTTTAACTGAGTTTGAACCCTAGCATTCTTGACTCAATTTTAAAGAAATGTCTTAAATGATTTTATATCACTCATGTTTAATTGGTAATTTAAAAAATTAGTGACAGAATGTGTTTGCAAGCAGTTTTAAAAGAAAAAAAAAAGAAAGAAAATTAATGAATTAGAACTAAATCCATAAAATGATCCCATGATGGGAACCCCTAAAAGGTTCTATATGAAGCGTCTGACAGGTTCTATTTAGACCTTATCTTCTTAGAGTGTAGGAATCCTAGATAAATTCCTTATGGTACACTGATATAAAAGCAGCTAGAAGACAAATGAGTCACGACAGATGTTTCTCTAGTACACAGTTTCTGTCTTTCATTTAAAACACCCACATCACTCAGAAAGAGTTAAACTATATTCTTAAAATTCAACTTAAACCATGTAAAACAGTTTTATTTACTCGCCAAAGCCAATTTCAACTCTCATTTGGTGCTCGATGTCTGTGTTGGTTTCTCCAGCTGATTCTTTGTGACTGGGGAAAATGAGACCGACAGGAATAGAGCCGTCAGCCGGGAGAAAACAAACATCAGAATGGCATCTTCCAAACCACATGATTTATTTCACAGTTAATGTTGGAACAGCATGACAAATCTGAATAGTTTGTAAGGCACAGGACGTTGTGATGAGGGCAGACGCATATTAAGCCTAATCTGACGTATGAGCGACACTTGATATGATCTACAAGTCCAGTGTGACACAAACTCCGTCTGCACACAGAGTGGCTTTCAGTTTCAGAATAATCCTGAGCTTTTGCTCTCTCTATCTCCGTCTCGCCTCTTTCCAGGGCTAGAAAGGTCAAAATGACGCACAGAATCCAACACAATACACTCTGGTAGAGAAACTAATGGCTTCTACTGACATAAAAGACAGACATTTGATTATTGTCCACATTGTGTCTTATTCTGGCCTGGTCTCGCATAGCCAGACTTTTGACTAGCAGCATAAATGATTCTGTCCAAGAATCGCCCATCTGACCAACATGCCGCTATTCTAAAATAGATTAATAGGCAGTCGTGAAAAAAAAAATGTTTCAATAATAAAATAATTATACAATACAAATAATAATAATAATAATAAAAAATTAATATAATGAGTGTCAGTATGCAGGTAATGTTTAAATAATATAATAATATATATAAAAAAAAAAAAATTCACATAATGACAGCAGTATACGCTGGTAATGTTTAAAGGGTTAGTTCATCCAAAAATGAAAATTCTGTCATTAATTACTCTCCCTCATGTCGTTCCAAACCCGTAAGACCTTTGTTCATCTTCAGAACACAAATTAAGATATTTTTGAAAAAATCCAATGGCTCAGTGAGGCCTGCATTGACAGAAAGATAATTTACACTTTCAAATTCCCAGAAAAGTACTAAAGATGTATTTAAAACAGTTCATGTGACTACAGTGGTTCAACCCTAATGTTACCCTAATGAAGCAACGAAAATACTTTTTGTGCGCCAAAAAACAAAATAATGACTTTATTCAACAATATCTAGTGATGGATGATTTCAAAACACTGCTTCATGAAGCTTCGAAGCTTTATGAATCTTTTGTTTCCAATCAGTGGTTCGGAGTGCCAAAGTCATGTGATTTCAGTAAACGAGGCTTCGTTACGTTATAAGTGTTTCGAAATTTCAATGGTTCACCACTGGCGTGACTTTGGCAGTTCGATTATTATTGCTGCCTCTAGTAATTATGTGTCTAATTTTTAATTTCCAACCTATTTTGGGTTCATTTTAAGCCAGCCATATAGTAATTTTTAAACAATAGTTGGGTTAAATAAAACTGCCCAGCACGTTGGGCAAACATTTAACCCATCCACTAGATTAAAACAACCCGATCGCTGGGTTTGTCCATTTTCAACCCAACTTGGGTTGTTTTTAAACCTAGTACTATGTTAAACATGACTTCATTTCCAGGTGGACTACTACAAAAACCTGCACACTCCAAGAGGTTGCGTAAAGCAGCCAATCAGATTTGAGCTTGTCAGATCCAGGAAGCGAGGGAGGGGAGTGGAGAGAAATGGCTTGACTCATTTTAGCTGGGCTCATACACAATACACTATGTTGAGATATTTCTCTTTGTATTACTGATGGCATTTCCCAGCCGCAGGCTGCAGTGCAGAGACAGCAATAGCTACTTTAAAAGATGTTTCCAGCACAGCACTCATCTCATCTGGAACCAACAAAATCTCATTCTTTTGTTCTGTATTCTCTTGCTAGGCTGGTAACAATCATATCTACCCACACGGACTTAGATCACACACACACACACACACACACACACACACACCCTGAGTCAAGGGCTGTCAGGATTACCAGCATCTAATTTTACGATCACCAGTTCATGGTTAGAGAAAGTGGGAGCCTACACTGAAAAAAAAAGTGAAATACACATTTCAGAACTATATTATGTATTAACAATCATAATTTTAATTATTTATAATGATTGAAGTGAGTAAATTAAACCTCATCTAATCATGTTCATTTTACTTAAACAATGAACACATTTTTTCCATTTATTCTCAACAGATTTATAACTACACTTTATTAAGCAAGAATGTGTTACTATATACTTCACATTTCTGAAACACTAATCTCCATGATGGCAGCTTCGAAATAAACACCATAATTTAATACAAAATAGCACAGATAACACCAAACAGAACTGTAAACACAACTATAACCCTTGAAAACTCCCCACAACTATTTATAGACCTTACAGGTTCCCATTCCTTGCTAGAGTCTACTTAATTATATATGTGGGTAAAATAACCAATGGCCGCACCCCCAAACACAGTGGCCACACCCCAAAACACAGTGACCACTCCCCCAAAACAATGCACTGACATATTAACTTAAATTGATTTACATTAGCCAATTAAGAGCACAGATAATATATTAGTATTTTGTAAAATGAACAGGAAAGAGGGCAATCTGTAAAAATGCATTTTATCAAGGTAGTCACTGAATGGAAAAACCCCTGAACTAGTTTTGGAGTGACCTGTTTTCCTCTGTCTCTGAGGGCACCAGTCAGGTTACAGAACATAATATGTAGAGTTTTGTGTCCAGAGAATCCAGTTCAAATCCTGCCTCCAGACCTTTCAATGATTAAAACTATCTGAATAAAAGAAATCATACACTCTTCCACATTAGGTCTCAAAACCACTTATTTCTCAGTCTTACAACACATGCTGTCAAACTCTAAGCCTCGACAGTACGGTGAATTGTTTCAGTAAATCAGAAGAACACAAGTTTGTAACCTTTGACTGAGGGTCATGAGGTCATCGTTAGGGTTTACCTAATCAGTACTCACTGACTGCCCACGTACAAGCATAATATTCAGATTTTGCACTTCATGAAACACATTTTCACCCAAACATCAAAGGCAGCAGTTCTCTAAGGAATGTGCTCTGCATTCAAACCTTACAACAATAATGAAACCCTACAGCAATAATAGTCACAAGACTGAAGTGATACATTAATAAACTCCGCTGCAATGATATTTTACAGTATTAAGTAGTGAAAGTGCTGAAATCTTACTTCAATGAAACCCTACAGTAATGAAAAAACCATACAGTACATCAATCTTAATTGCATTGGGACTGTAAAGTAGTGAAAAATTACAGTATTAAAATAGTACAGAAATCACACTACGCCAAAACTCTATAATACTGTTATTTTTACAGTGCTTAAACTCTACAGTATTGACATATGAAACAGTAAAGTACTGAAATATTACAGTATTAAAATGCTACAGTTCTGAAATCATACAACAACACTCTATAATACTGAAATTTCACAGTGCTATAACTCTACAGTACTGATTATACTGTATTATGTAATGTACTGAAATATTACAGTATTAAAATGTTACAGTAGTGAAATCATGCAACAAAACTATAATACTGAAATTTTACAGTGCTTAAATTCTACAGTATTGACATTTTACAGTATTGAGACTGTAAAGTACTGAAATACAGTATTAAAATACTACAGTACTGAAATCATACAACAAAACTATAATACTGAAATTTTACAGTGCAAAACTACAGTACTGACAATTTACAGTATTATGTAAAGTACTGAAATATTACAGTATTAAAACGCTACAGTACTGATCATGCAACAAAACTCTATAATACTAAAATTTTACAGTGCTAAAACTCTACAGTACTGATTATACAGTATTATGTAAAGTACTGAAACATTACAGTATTAAAACGCAACAGTACTGAAATCATACATCAAAACTATAATACTGAAATTTTAGTGCTAAAATTCTACAGTACTGACATTTTACAGAATTGAGACTGTAAAGTACTGAAATATTACAGTATTAAAACGCCACAGTACTGAAATCATACAACAGAACTCTATAATACTACAATTTTACAGTGCTAAAATGCTACAGTACTGATTATACAGTATTATGTAAAGTACTGAAATCATACAACAAAACTCTTTAATACTGAAATTTTACAGTGCTAAAACTCTACAGTACTGACATTTTACAGTATTATGTAAAGTACTGAAATATTACAGTATTAAAACACTACAGTACTGAAATCATACAACAAAACTCTATAATACTGAAATTTTAGTGCTAAAACTCTACAGTACTGACAATTTACAATATTGAGAATGTAAAGTACTGAAATATTACAGTAATTAAATGCTATAGTACTAAAAACTTTACAAAACTGCATAAAGTACAAAAATGCATCCAGTACTAAAAACCTAAAGCACTAAAACCTTACAAAACTAACACCTGAAATCTTACAGTACTTGTATTAAACCCTGTTCAGCTGTAGTGCTGGGATGAGAATTGATCATGTAGCATCTGTGTGGAAACCAATAACCTATTTTTATCCTGCATCTCAATTACGACTTCAGTAAACAGAATTGCCCAGATGAACACTCAAAGTAAGATCAATTAAAAACACTTAGCTCATGAACAAGGCAAATTAAAGAAATGTATGGCAGCAGAATATGAATGGACAGCAGAATTTGGATGCAGATCAGCTTGGAGTTTGGCCGAAAGTTTGGCGTATGTCTCACCACCATCAAACCACTCTAAAAGAATAAACCAGCACAGGCTATTTTACAGATCAATGACGTTACATTATTGCAAAGTGTAAGTATGCATGCATGTGTGCATTCTCCTGTACCTTCTAAGTGGGTTCATAAATATCTAACGCTGGTACAATATTCCTGTGGTAAATGTGAGGATAGATGGATTTTTTTCCCACAAATTCTTTCTACACATCTCTCAGACAGATAGTGTTTCTATAATGCCATGTACACAAATCAGATGCAGAACGTAGCTGAAAACATCAGATCAGCATTATAGAGTAGAGCTCTCAAATTACCAAATAGATACATTTTACAACCTTGAATTTTGTCTATATACATTTATTGGCAGTTATTGATGCATGGAAAGACCTTTTCAGAGTTGAGTGACTCTCTCCCTCATACACGCACTGCTCTGCATGTTTAGTGGACTAATGATGCCTGCAATGAACTGTAATTTGCTCCTCGAAGATCAGGCAGGTAGCAGTCCTATTAAGAGACCAGAAACATCACAAGCCGGCTTTGATGTAACGGTCAGGTATTTAAATTTATAAGGATGGGGCGTTTATCATCCGAAGGAGCGTCGCCTCGACTAGTGCACCCAATGTAAGATGGCTTTGCTGATTAATAATGGAAGCAAAATCGCTTCCCTACATAATGCATTACTTGATGTTCGCTATATAGGGAATACTATCAAGTCAAAATCAAGTCCCGCCATACATTTTTTCTTGTTTGAGAAGCCGCTTCGCTCGGATATAAGTCAAAATAAGGAAGAAAAAACTAACACAACTTCCATTTCATGCAGACTTAAAAATATATTGATGGAGAAGGTCTGTCCCAAGGGAGCATTAAAGTTTTGGGTCCTTGGCATTAAAATGTTTGAAAAAAAACTCTACCTACTGTGCTTTTACATTTATAGTTTAGGCCTTTAAAATACATATTAGGCTACTTCATAGCAACCCTTAAGAGAGGGATCACATTAAATGCCAAAGCAAATCTCAGAAAATAAAAATTGATTTGTGGTCTGGATTTAAGGATAAATTAGCAACACTTTAGGGGCCGTGTGTGATTATCTCATAGTTTGAAACCCCTGCCATAGGGAAAACTACACTGGTAAACACTGGTATGGAAATAAGCAGAAAATCTTTACCAACAGTGTGTTTTCCAAAGGGCCAGGGAACCAGCTACAGGTCATGAGGAAAAACAAAGCTCTCAAAAAAGTGTTTCGGAGGGATCATGAGGTTGTTTGATTGATTTCCTTTAGGTAGATCCTCCCATTTCATCCCAATAGACAAACTCAGTCTAAAGACAATTTAATTAAGAGGCAGATGGCAGCAGGGGAGATAATCCTGCAGAGTTTGATGTAATTCGGAGATGATTAAAAACCCATCGCTGCATTTCCCAAATGGAACGACGGCCTCACTTTGACCACACCGAGGGTGCGAATCACAGATTTACCCACAGGCCCCTCCTGCGGCTGCTCTAATCAGCTGGACTCATCTGGAATTACCACTTGAATTTTCCACAAGAAAGATCGAGTCAATGCTCCCTCGTGACCCAAGGAGGTACCTGGGAATTCTGTTCCTACACAATAGAGCCATTTTAGGCAAATGTAATCACATAGCTGCTTGAATAATGGCGTACCTTTGCTTTGGCTTCATTTACACTCTGCCGTAATGTCCATATGATTAGCAACATATCACGTAGAGTCTATTTTCAGGCAGGATATTTATAAAGCAAGAATATTTAAAGCGGTCACAGGCTGGTTTGGATCCACCCCAGATTTATAATCACTGCTGGAAATCTAGAACCTACATACTACAAACTATTTGTCACCATATTATTGTTGGATCACTGACAGCGGTGATTAAATTCACAACAAATTTTAGCATTTAAGTGCTTCATGATGAAAACCAACACAAGTGTTTTGCCTTTCACATCAGCAGAAATTATGCACATTTTCAGCAAGTGAGTTAGAGTATGGCACATTAGGGAAGAAAAATCACATTATTAATTAATATCTCAATTGTTTCTCCTATAAATCAGTGAGATTAAATGGAGCGCAAACATTTGCACATGTCTCCTGCTCTTCAGAAAAATGCCCTAATGTGTTTGAGGAGAGATCTCAACAAACTCTCAGATTTGCCAAGACACCAAAGTCTGTAATCGAAAGTTAGGCCCTGTTTACACTTAAGATCGGATGGTTTGGTCGATCGGATCACAAGTGGATGAGGGAGACTCATACTCATTTGCACCTGGTGTTTTAATCTGTCTCTTTTGTCCACTTTCAACCACTTCTGTCCTTATTTCTTCGAGGGGAAGGTGTATGGGCGAGTAAATGTATGGGCTTTTTCAGATCTTTCAATCTAATGGACAAAATAAGCTTGAGCAACTTACATATGAATGCGCCCGGAGACGACGGAAAACATATGGAGAGCACCAGCTTTCGTTTCTGCTCTGATAGCTGCAAGATCACGCCGTACGCTGTGAGTGTGTTAGAAATCAGGAATGGTTGTGCCTGGCTAGCGTGCTTTCCATAATGTTTACGCATTAGGTCAGTTGGCCGAGAGTAAGGGGCCGCTCACATACCGTGTCTAAAAACGCGTGGAAAGCGTGGCCGCACTGCATTCTCCTTCTTTCCAAAGCGCTTGCGCTCCCGTGGCGTCTGTCTTTGCTATGCAACCATGAACTGCGCTCTCCACGAGGAGTAGGAAGTTTCAGCAAAGGATAAATTGATTTCTAGCCATTGCATTAGCTTTACTACTAGATATATTTATGGAGATGAGTTGCGACCGTGTCGTTTCCATTATGAGCGCACCTGCCGCACAGCTACATTTGAAATAACTGACTTGCGCGCGGAAAAGATGCGATATGTGAACGGCCCCTAAGGTGGTCTTTAGTGGCTGTTTAAATGCATTTGACCCTTTCCCGATCCCGTCCCACTCTCTCTTCCACTTTGCTTCCTTTCCACTCTATACTATCCTATCATAATAAATGCAAAAATCGCCAAAAATAAATATTGAAAAAAAAAGTTATATATATATATATATATATATATATATATATATATATAATGGCTGGAATTCCATTGATCATTTTCTGAAACTTCCTCGTTTTCATGGAGAACATGTTTCATGATTGCTTAGCAATGGCAGATGCAGACACCACAGAAGCGCAAGCTCCCGAGCGCTTTGGAAAGGAGAACGTTTTTGAACCGTTTTACCATTGCCCGTCCATGTTGTTTTTAGTTGTTTTGCTCTAATTTAACTGCACCAAATCTGGAGATCTGCCATTGTAGCAGCCAACGATTAGCAGGGAGAATAGTCAAATTGCCCCCTGTAGAGGATGACTAAAGATTTGCTTGCAAAATCTCACATTACATTTTTTACTCGAGTGTATGCTTCTGGATTAACAGGTGCTCGTTCCCCCCTTAATGGGTGTTGGCGCCCCCCCCTCGGGGGGAGCGTCCCACAGGTTGAAAAGCCCTGGTCTACACCACGAATGCAATCCGGTCGAATGCGTTTTCAACTACCTCTGGAAGTGGTCGAAAGTGGACAAGCTCAAAACGTTTTACACCCAGTTTACACCTGTATTTAGCGTTGTCGACCAAAACGCATCTTAATACCAGGTGGAAACATGGCCTTAGAGGATGCAAACATTTTTCAAGACGAAATGATCCATCCACGTTCATTTTATAGCTCTGTTTTCTTGCTGTATGTCAACAATTCTCTCATTTTTGTCCAAGGAATGAGGAAAAATGGTTCAGTGAAACATAAATGAGCTTTTGCACATTACTTCAGCAAACATTGCCATGGTGTGCGTTCTCTGAGAAGTCTGGTCACCAGTTTCCCGTTCCAGCTCACATTACCGCCCTCCAGATTCATGCATGTGCGGTGTAATCTCCAAACTCTTTCCGTTCCCCTCACCACCGGCTACAAATCTCCTTCCCAGCAGCCTCCTCACCACCCGAGAAATGTCTTCACACTGCCGCCTCTCAGAGGGAAAAGACTGACCTTGACGACAAGTCCCCCCTCTTAAACGCAGATTACACCAAATCTTTCTCCAGCACACACGCTTCCAGAAATCCATTTTTCCACCTCTGATGGTTTTATATCTCAGTGGCAGCTATTCAACAGCACAGGACATTCAGATTACAGTCAAATTTACTGTGAGGCAGCATAAACACTTCTTTATCTCATTAAGCATGCATGGATTCATGAACATGAATATTCAAATGTTCATATGAATATTCACAAAGTACCGCTCAGTTTCTCAACCTTTCCTCTTTTCTTCTTTCTTCAGTCACACACACTAATCTCATGCATAAACAGAGGCGAGCGGGGTGTCTTTTGCTTGAGTTTTCGAACAATTACAATCAGTTCTTTCAGCAGAGATCTACAGCGGTTCCCAGCATGCATCAGCACCTTGTGTTTGCCACCCTGTGTGTGTTAGGGGTTGAAATGATGCTGTTCGTCAGTGCTGTTCTGATCTCATTTTGTTCTAATTGTAGGCGAGCAGCAATGTTCGTCTGTCAGAGAAAGCAGATATTTTAATAAATCACAGAAGAGCCACTGCACAGAAACCATCTGTCTGTGTATGAATATAACCAGTCGATCCTGACAAGACTATATACACGTTGCTGACAGTAACATTAGCACTAGTCTCACATGAAGTCTGTGGCTGGTTGCTTAAACTGCTTAGATTAGTCTTACAATTTGTCATCTAATTTTTCTTCAAGACTGGTCATGCATTTTTAAAGTCAGTTACATAAAAAGGTAGACTGGTCTAATTTAAATCCGAAAAGTAAGACTGGAAGATGGATGGATGCGTAATATGCATTGTAAAATGAAATTATTAAATAATTTATACTTTTTAATTCCAAAAACTATAAAATATACCAATTTTAAATTATTAAAATGATTAATACAAGAACAAATATATTGTCCTGTTTAGGCTTTATGGCAAAGTAACAGTTACATATATGATTTTATTTTATTTCAATTTTTTTACCCTGAATGCAGCTGCCAGTGTTTTACCGTAAATTTAACAGGATGTTGTTATGGTGTGTGATCTGACAGAAAGAGTCGAGATAAAATGGAGCTCCTTAGAACCTCCACAAGACTCTCAGCAGCAAAAGCCATCTTTCAGAAGACGACAGAGAGAGACAGAACAGCCCAACCATCTCATCTCACTCTCAGTCAGAAATTGAGCTCCTATACTTTTCCCTGTTTTTCGAGAAAGAGATTCACACATGCAGAATCTAGTGTGCCGTTTGTCTTCAGTCATGCGAAATGCCGTCCGTCAATTTTACTGCAGCCTGGTTTCCTCTCCGCACAGTCACGATAAATGATGGAGAACAGAAGCAAGTCGAGGAAAAAAGAGAGAGAGAGAGAGAGGGAGGGCTGTAATGTTTCCGCACAGATACGGCTTTCAAATCCTGGCTTATGGGTTGGAATTCATACGCTATCATTCAAAATGACAAACCAAAATAATACATGGTTCATTTATCCTGCTACTCTAGGCAGATCTTTTTTTATCTCATGGCTTCTACTAGCTACAGAGGTGCAAAAACAACCCAGCATAAAGCAAACTATTTTACAACCAATTACATTGAAATAGCCATTACAGAATGTTGGATCTAAAAGACTCGGTCTTTGTAGCTAGACTTTTGACTATCAGCAAAAATAGTAGTCCACACTTCAGCCCATTCTAGTCACAAACAGTCACCGCCCGCTGTATTCTGTCATATCAGTGCACACTTTTTTGCAAAATATAAATGTCAATTACAAGGTCATTCTACTGGAGGTACAATGCTAAAATCCGTTCTCACACAAACTCACCCACAATGTAAGTTAATTCTTGATAATCTACCAAGGAGGATGGTGCTCATTTTTGTGTTTCTTGCAATTTCACTGGATGTTGCTCATTGCTGCTCTATCACTAATCGGTATAATACACACACTTTACTAATTAAATCCAGTTTAATATGCGTCGAAGCATCTATGCTGCAATTTGGGGCATTTTGACGCATAATTTAGTCTTATAATGTATGCTTGGTTAGTAAAGCGATTAGCAGTCAACTGAAACTGGTGAACTGATTTTTAATGGTCGACAACAATATTGAGAAAGCAGGTTGGCAGATATATGCATACTTTAATTCAGTGCTAGCAAATGAGATGTATGTAAACTCTCTGAACTGAAAAGAACACGAATTCATGACAAATATGACAAAAGCTGTCTGTAGAATTCGTGCTGCAAACAATCCCAAAATTCCTCTCAAATACTATGAAACTTTCAATAGCTTTCAAAGAGACAGACAGACAGATAGATGATAGACAGATAGATAGACAGACAGATAGATGATAGACAGATAGATAGACAGACAGATAGACAGACGGATATATAGAAAGACAGACAGACAGACAGACATAGATAGATAGATAGATAGATATAGATGGACAGACAGATAGACAGACAAACAGATGCTAGATAGATAGACAGGCAGACAGACACAGACAGACAGATAGAGAGATAGACAGACAGATAGATAGACAGACAGATAGATAGAGAGACAGACAGATAGAGAGATAGACAGACAACAGACAGACAGACAGACAGATAGATAGATGAACAGACAGATAGACAGACAGATGATAGATAGATAGATAGAAAGAGAGATAGACAGGCAGAGAGACAGATAGACAGACAGATGATAGATAGACAGACAGACAGATAGACATACAGACAGATAGATAGATAGAGAGACAGACAGACAGACAGATAGATAG
>CM074455.1:4780000-4880000 GCA_037101425.1 Elopichthys bambusa
TGGCAACATTTGGCTCATGAACAAAAATAGATGGATATTAACTGCTTTATGTAAGTTATGAAACTCAATAGACCTTTGCTCTTAGACCTTTGAATGTCTGATATGAACATGATATGACATCAGAGCACAAATGCTGCAGACATTTTGATCTACTTTCACAATACTGTATAAAAAGGCAAAAACTCTAACACACACGCGCATATATATATATATATATATATATATATATGACTTAAATGTTAAATTCAAAGAGAGAGAGAGAGAGAGAGAAAGAGAGACACACGCACAGTGACTCCGCCCCCCTCCGTCTTTATTCAGTGCTTCTCAGCCTCAAGGACAGAGAGAAAGAATCACAGATCAGGACACAAGGAGGAGAGACGGGCCGAACACACCGAATCATGGCCACAGCAGACACGAGACCGCAGCACATCCTTCCGTCCGATCCCCGCACACCGAGCCTCGTATCACGGATCACCGGCACCAGAACCGAGCTGACTGACACCACGGCGGATCCGAGGCCAGAATGAGGGTGATTTACGTCCAGAACGCCGGCGTGGTCGCTGCTTTCTCGCCTGAGATTTTCTGCGGTAGATTGAAACAAAGGAATAACGGAGAAATCATGATTGAACGCGCCACGGGAAAGAGAACACGTCATAACGGAGTAGGAAACGTCATAATGGTATCGAACGCGTCATAATAGAATAGTGCACCATAGATTCATTGTCGTTCTAATTGTGAATGATACATTGTAGCAGTTTTATAAGTGCCATAAAACCACATGGCACGTGTTCATTAGATTCTTTTTAATAATATGCCTTTTTAGTCTGTTTTTATCCATACTGAGCCCGGTTTTATCGTTCATAATTAGACTGGGATTATTATTTTTCTTTAGATAGCCTACCATAGCCGGCTATAGGTAGAATAGATAGACACCTCATTAAAATATGAGTCATTATTGACAATCATAAATTAGTCTATATGTTAACATAATTAAACCTTTGCATTGTAATTTATTTATTTATTTATATGCTAATTAGCTATATTAATTAGGTTTTATATTATCAATATTTCAAAGCATTTAGTCAAGATATTTAAACTGAGGGAGGTTTAAAATATCCTCCCTCGTGATGGAGACACAAAGGCCAGGTGACCCGCCGGGCCCCTCAGTGGTGGTGGTGGCGGAGTCCCCTGAGGGCCCCGGTGAGGTAAGACGCAGCAGCTCTGGTGTGAAGAAACATCATCACAAACACAACCTAAAGCATCGATACGAGCTGCTGGAAACCCTGGGGAGAGGAACGTACGGCAAAGTCAAGAAGGCCATCGAGCGCCATTCTGGAAGAGAGGTAAGCGTCTGCTAAATCAGTTTAGGTTTCTAAAAGGTTAAAGGTTCAAACCCTGCTAGATACTTAACCTCCAGTTAAAAAGTACTGTGGTGATATCATACGCCATGATACACTGATATATACCAGTGAGTCATTAGTAAATGTACAGCACTGGCCTGGTTCTTGGGCCGGCTGTAGTTTGTCGTTTAGGGTGTCAGCTAAGCTATAATAATCCACTGTTGTGTTTGGCTCGTTTCAGCCCATCTCATGGGAATGCCACCCCACGCTCGTGCTCCGCACGCGTTCAGTTTTGCAAGAGCAGATGTTTTAAATCTTGTGTAAACTTGCTTTAATAGCCTCCAATGAAACACATCACACTTCAACCAGTTGACCGTTTCTGTTGCAGTTGGGTTCAAAGGTCAGTGCTGAGTGTTCACCATAATAATGCGACCATGCGTTAAAGACCTTGAGTTCTGACCCTCGGGTCACTCATGAACTCTGACCTAGAATCCAAGTTCTGCTGTGGGCATCAAGGTCAGGCAGGGCTTTAGTTTTCGTTTGTTCATTAATCAAACATACCGGATTCATTCGGCACGCTGCGGCACGTGGCTTTGGTTGTTGTTTAACATTGCGGCTCAGTCACCGCAGAACCCAGAACAGCTGCTGGGAGCAATGAAATCTTTCCATTCTGCTAAAGCTCACTAAAAATGAAAATTCTGTCATGGTTTACTCACCCTAATGTCATTCCAACCCTGTATGACTCTTAATTCTTGTGGAGTAAGCTACAAAATAAGATACTTCTCATTGTCTTTGGTTCATTCAATGAAAGTCAATAGGGTCCAATTTTGTTTGGATCCCAGCGTTCTTCAGATTATCTTCTTGTGGTCGGCACAAACCATGTTGTTGTTTCTAGTTCTTTCACCCTGAATGGTTTTGACAATAGTGTTAGCATCTGGCTGATTTGACTAGCTTCAACTAAGTGATTGATGAATTTGCGCCAAATTACAGTAGAGTTTGATTGTATGTATAGGAAATAGGACTGGGCCAATGGCTGACAGACATCACGTTGTTGAGCCCCCATCCGGACCGCGAGAGAGAACGGTAGCACCATTTTACCATTTCTAGTTAAAGTGAGCAGCGCGTCAAAACAGCGTTTGTGGTAATGATATTTCAGTGCTACATCCTCTAGTAATTTTATCTAAAGCAAAACGCGCTTCATTCAAGCCCTTTCAGCTCCGTGCGCGTTCTCTCTTTCTCCAGACGTGCGCCACACTAACGGTCCGTGTCCACTAGCGCGGAGCAGAGCGAGCGTTTTTAATTCACTGTATGATTATTGCTGAAACGCGAACGTGCTAAGTCCACTCATCATCATCTGATGCCAATTTGGTAGACATCGCCGAACCCTAATGGGAAACTAACAATGAATGACTGTTTGTTTAGTTGCTTTGTTATTAGCATTTAGCATCGTTTTTTTTAAATCTGCCGAATAGACCTGAAACCCATTCTTGAGGCGTGACCTAGCAGTTGAAACACCCTCTGGTCATGTATATTTCCATGGCAACATTATTGTTTGTGTCTGTTATGGGCTGTAGGCAGATATATAGCCTTCTTTTAGTTTAATAATTTACAATTCAAGCTATTTCGCAACACATATAGTCACACACACTCACTCACTCACACACACACACACACACATACACACACACACAGGTCTTGAGTGTATCGGTGGGCAGTGTGCCATCAGAGTGTTGGCAGGCTGCTGAAGAATGTATGAACACTCCAACAGACCTAAAAATAAAACGGTGCACACACACTTACACATACATGTTTTTTCGTTTACCTCAAACTCCAACACATGGTAAAACATAATTGGTCATGCGTGTTTGTGGGGCCATAAACATAAAGTCACTCAGAGAGACATACGGTGTTGTTTTCTGGCACCAGTTCAGTGTGCTTAGCAGGAATTAGTCAGAAAAACTGTTAACCGGCTGGACGCACTGTCTGTAAAGAGTTATAGTGCAGACGTATAGATAACAGACATAGAAACTACTGATAACTGCTCACAGAGACTAAACATTTGACATCACAGAATCTTAACACGCCTACACCCGTAGGAAAAATTACACAATATTTTGATTCTTTTTCATACATTTCTTAGTGATAATTCACTCAAAAATTGAAAATTCTGTAATCGTTTAATCACGTCTATGTTGTTCAAAACTTGTATGACTTTTATACGACACCATTTTCACCTAAAATCAGTTTTGGCCATTCGTTTACACAACAACGACATTTTGGGGGCCTGAAAACGTAACACGTTTTTGAAAATGAAGCCGTTATTGTCTTCGTGTAAACTACAGAAACGTGAATTTGTGACATCATGTGCATGCGTTTTAAATGTTCAATTTATAGGTGTGTAGTTTTTCTTTACAAAGTGACATCGCCAACTACTGGTTTGGCATGAATAATACAGTGTTTTTAATAGTTTCGCGGATCCGTGTGAGCAGGGATCGTTTTGACAACGTTGTCATCTGTATGCAAAAATTGCAAAGAAAAAACGCTTTCGTTTTTAGAACTTCGTTGTTGTGTAGTATACTCACACAGTCGAACACACAGCGAGTATACTTCTATATATACTATATATAGGCCTCCATTGTCACAGTAGCTTGCATGTGTTCCGTACGCTGACCCTTGCATACGCATAAAAAGTGAACTATACTGTGGGCTTTACTTTCTTCTGTGGAACACAAAAGACGCATTAACCCCCCCTTTGTGGCTTTGCTGAGAATGCACCATGTACTTGTATTGTGTTGTGAATTGCATTTCAACACACTTTACAATACAGAAACGTTCACATTGCATAATGAATAGAATTTTGAAGCATGTCAGAATGCAACGCTGCATTAAATTGACTTTTCATATTTGCATTGAGTTATGAATTGTATTCTGACTTTCTAGGGCAACAATGTTGGAAATAGAGCTTGCGGAGCTAAGTGTTTGTGTTCGCAACTTGCATTGCTTTATGAATAGCACTGAATAACCCAACAACTTGAAAAATCAGAGCTGTGCACATAGAAACATTTTTTTTTTTTTTTTTTTCACTTGCATTGTTAATACTGTTTTGACACATTTCGAAGTGCAACAATGTGTGAAATCCCACTTGCGTACTAAATGAATGATGAATGATTCAATGACAAATAAATTTTTTTAACTGTCACTTGTCGTCACCTACTGGTGTAACAATTGATACAATCTTTATTTGAAGTCAAGTTACTTTCAAAAGGCGATTTGCTCTATTTTGATCGCTACTGTAGACATCAGTGTTTATATCCAAAATATAAACTTCACAATTTAGGAATAATCCTAAATTCGCTTAGGCGTTTGAACTGAAATTGTGATCTTTTAACAATTAATCGTTTCAGGCCTTTCTGTATGTCAAATATTGTCTCATTTGTGTCTATCTTCAAAGGAATTTTTAGGGGAAACATCAAAGACAAAGTTGACACTTAAATCAAACATAACTGCAATTTCCACTAAATCTCTTGAGACATGAAAGATCAACCTCTATATAACCAGCCATAACAAGCAGCTCATATCATATTTAGTTTAGTGCCTCTCGGTGATGTCCCTTGTTAAAACAAACAAACTTTTGTTGCTGAATGCAATGTTTATTCTGCCATGATAATGCTTTACTATCTACTATTACAGACAAACACAAAGTTCTGATTGTTGATATATGCTACAATCCAGTACAGAGTTTTCTTGACCTCTACCCCTATGGCACAGATAACCAAAGAAATTGCACAATATATTCTTCTTTATAGCTTCACCATCCAGCATAATGACAAGAGCAGACAGACAGATAGCATGTGTGTGTGAGCTCTCGCACATATGAGGTCAGTTCTGTACGTGTTTGCATTGCATTTGTGTGAATCTGAATGTACAAACAAGATCGGATGTCCACAGAACATATCAGTAAACATTCCTTCCACGGTGTGTGATGAATTGGTCGCATTTCCATCCTGTGAGTGTGTGTTTGTTTGTACATGTCCTTCTGTAGGCAAAAGGTCACTGTGACAGTGTGAAAGTAGACAAACATTTTAAAGTCCATCTTGAGCAGGAAATGAAAGCGTTGTGGAAAATTAATATCCTGTATGGGGGCCAAAACAGCATGATAGAAATGCAACAGGCTCTAAATTCTGATCCAGTGTCAGTGAGAGTATCTGAGTCTTGGTCATCAAAGGGAAACAAAACTGATCTCATGTTCGCTTTGATGTTTTCATTGGAAGCTGGCGGCCTCTAGTGGCCGTAGTAGGCAGGGACAGTTTATTTCATGAAATTAGTTAGTTCTATCCAGCATGTTGTAGGTGGTTGCCTGGGTTTTATGTAGTATTTCGAGGTTTTAGATTCAAATCCCTAACCCTTTGCAAGCATCATTAAAGGATTATTTCACTTCAGAATTAAAATGTCCTGATAATTTACTCACCCCCATGTCATCCAAGGTGTTTACGTCTTTATTTCTTCAGTAGAAAATAAATTAAGCTTTTTGAGGAAAACATTACAGGATTTTTCTCCATATAGTGGACTTCAGTGGGGTTCAACAGGTTAAAGGTCCAAATTGCAGCTTCAATGCAGCTTCAAAGGGCTCTACACGATCCCAGACGAGGAATAAGGGTCTTATCTAGCAAAACGATCTGTCATTTTCCATGAAAAAACAAAAAATTATATACTTTTTAGCGCCACGCATTACGTAATCACGTTGGTAAGGTCACGCGTGACAAGTAGCGACCCAGTGTTTACAAAGCGAACGTGCAAAGACTAAGTCAAACCCTTTACAAAAAAAGGTAAAACAATGATGTCAGATGATTTTGAAGTTTGAGGAGAAAATGAGATGGAGTTTTTCGCTGTACTTCCGCTTACGCCGCACGTGACCTTTCCAACGTGATCACGTAATGCGTGGCGCATCACAGAGCTAGTGCAAGATGAGCATTTGTGGCTAGAAGCATACATTTTTATTTTTTTAAGAAAATGGCCAATTGTTTCGCTAGATAAGACCCTTATTCCTCGTCTGGGATCATGTAGAGCCCTTTGAAGCTGCACTGAAACTGACATTTGGACCTTTAACCTGTTGAACCCCACTGAAGTCCACTATATGGAGAAAAATCCTGGAATGTTTTCCTTAAAAAACCTTAATTTCTTTTCGACTGAAAAAAGAAAGACATAAACATCTTGGATGACATGGGGGTGAGTAAATTATCAGGAAATTTTCATTCTGAAGCAAACTAATCCTTTAATGAAACACAAAAACTCGTCTGCACTTTTATTGATGCTGTATTCTGTTCATTTGGCTTGCACACAGATAAACAAATAAAAAGCTCCACTAGTCGGAATCCTGTTACTACCTCAGTGGGAACGCAGTCTTTTTTTCTTCCTGGAGATTATTTTAAACTCTTGCTCCTGCTGCGAATGAACAAACTGCAACATTAGTATTCCTGGCGTCTCTAGCGGACCTGGCGGGAGGTGAATACCTTCAACTGCACATAACTTCATGAGCTCATGGAAAACACTCCGCGATGGCTTTCCAATAAAGAGCAGGACTTGCCCATTCTGCTTTTAGAGAATGGGCCCTGGTTTCTGGATTTGTTTATGTCTTTTTATTCCACATAATCAGTTTTGAAGCATTCCGCTAGGGCTTTCCTTTTATGGATATAGTCGGTGATTTACCTTCAGCTCCTCGGAAACATGTGGTTTTGGTTTCTCCGAGAAAAGCAGTGGTTCGCCTGCATGCTTGCCATTAATGTGAAGACACAGGCGTCCGCTGTTCGGAGAACTACAGCGATGATGAGAAGCCACATGCTGGAGATGTCAATGTGTATGACATCACAAAACAAACAGCATTGACAAAGGACTTCCTCTTTTTTAACAAAGGTCTGTCATCAGCTCACTCATTGTTTCATTTGTTCTTTAAATGGACGTGTAGCACACGCCTGGGAGGGTGAGATAGGACCGAAATAGACAGGAAATCACTACCCAGATATCATTTCCTCTTTCCTCCTGGTGACATCATCCATCAGGCAGTCAGCAGGGCATCACCTCTCTGCCCACATCTTATCTCCAGTTCTAGTGTGTTCAGGTCATGTGATGGATATAATATAGAGATAACAGTGCAGTGTCCTCAGGGCCCATGAGAGCCGAATAAACACATGAGAGAGCTTTCAAACACTGCACCCTCATTTTCCCAAAAAAACATCAGGAAAATTATACAGCAAGAGGCTGAAAATATGCTCAGTCGTGATGTGTTTATGGGATGATTCTATGTGTGTGTGATGGGATGATTACACCTCTCTGTCTGAAGAATCTACTCAGGTGTTTTTCTGAAATTCAAGAATAGAATGTTTGTCAGAGTGGTTAGTGCACATGCTCAAACACTTTTAGCTGCCATTTCCTGTTAAAAAAAAAAAAAAAAAAAAAAGTGGCTTATGTTAGCCACACACTTGAAGATTTTAAGCCTGATTTTGAGGCTTGTTTGTCCAAAAAATCCTCAATTGTGTATAGAGCTGCATGATTCTGGATAAATTGAGAATTTACGATTTAGTTTGTTTCAAATAGAGATAACGTTTCTCTCACAATTCTGAACAGACAACTAGATAAAATAACATGTAAATTACTAGAGGTTCTGACAAAATATTAATTGCTGCAGTCTATTTAAAAATGTTTAATTAATTAGAATGAATATGTAAAAAAAGTGGTTGAACGAATGATTCAATGACTCATAAAGACTACAGTTGTTTCATTACTGGATGAATCAGCATTTTTGAACTAATCTCTTGATTGAATGATTCAATGACAAATCCATTTTTAAGTCACTTGTCGCCACCTATTGGTGTAACAATGTAATGATACAATATTTGAAGTGTCAAGTGACATCAGTGTTTATATCTGAAATATACACTTTTATCTAATGTACTTCTGTGATAATTTGAATTATTGTAAAACAGAAATAACGATACTGTGTGGTTAAAGCTGTTTCATACCTAAACATGACAACTGCTCTCTCTGGCTCAGCAGCTGCACCAACACAGATTTGAATGACCTGGTATGAAGGTTTAATAGACACAGGTGAATGTTTATCATTTAGGAATAACATTGTGTGGGTGTTTGAATCAAAATCGCAATCTTTTAATGATTAATCATGCAGCTCTAATTGTGTGATGTCATTACGATTATTTTACTGCTCCCAGTCGAGTTGGAGTACATTTTTTATATTTATGACTCTTGATCAGGCTGCCTCCGACGGGATACCCACAACAGCCAATGAGAGCGAGCAAGCGCCACCAACCCGATGTTGCGTGCTTTTATTGCTGAAACATGGCAGCCACAAACATGTCACGAAAGTAAAGTATTGTGCACTCCTGGAGAGCAAGCTGACGACGACTACGTAGAACGTCCTCCATATTAGTTTTTTTCTGAAGTCACGTTTGATCACGCAAGTGTGAGATCTCGTGCCTGTGGAATCGCCACTGTGAAATTGATACTACAGTTGGCAGGTGTGTGGTCTCGCAGTCTAGCCGAATTGTCTAGTGTGTGTGTTCGGAGTTCAGAGGATTATAATTTAAAAAAATATTTTTAATTAGTCACAAATCGACCAAAATTAGCATATTTTACAAATACTTTTATAATCTTTTGGCTTAAAATGGAATAATATCTGAAGCTCTAAAACTCTTTCTTCTCTTCAGGTTGCCATCAAGTCTATCAGGAAGGAGAAGATTAAAGATGAACAGGACATGGTTCACATTCGACGAGAAATCGAGATCATGTCATCTCTTCGCCACCCACATATCATCTCTATATATGAAGGTATTCATCAGTCTATCTATCTATCTCTCTGTCTATCTATCTATCTTCCTGTATGTCCATCCAGCCATCCATCTCGTTCTCTTTATCTATGTGCTTGTCCATCCATCCATCCATCCATCTATCTATCTATATGTCTGTCTGTCTGTCTATCTACCTATTAATCAATGCACTCAAACTCAACAATGAATAAAAAGTACAATTCTAATGAATCATTAGTAATCTTTCATTGACTATTAATAGGTTTTTGTTGTGAAGGATAGTAAAGGCCTTTTGTTTTGTTCATGCAATAATATTTAAATTAAACTAGATCAGCCTCAGTGAATATGACCCTCCCCATTCCTGACCAGCATGTGTTTCAATGGTTAGTGAAGCCCTGTGTTGATTATTTCTAAAGACGTTTTTGCTGCCGTCTGGTTTCTTCTGCTGATTCTGTGCCACGGCGGGCCTGGCGAGCTCTCGGCACGCTGACTCGACGGTTTTCCGCTCAAAGTCCGTCTGGGTTTATAGGGCAGTTTATTTTTGAAGAGTTGCCGTATTCATCTTTGTTCTGTGTCATGACTCCGCCTGTGTTGTGGTTGGCTCGACTCTAAGAGGGAAGAACACCTCTTTAAACGAGTCTCTGGAGTTGCCAGCTTTAAATGAGTCTCTGGAGACTTTTTTTCTTGTGTCTGGCTGTCTTTCATTGCTCCAGTGTCAGAGTGTCTTTCTCTTTTAATTTAATCTTGCCGTGTTAAGTTATGTTTATGGTTTTGGGTTGGTCGTGGAAATTTTCAGATAGAGGAATGAATGTGAATTGCTTACGTACCCGTTTAGCAGCGTGAACTTTCCCAGAGGAACTTTTTATTACTCAGAGCTTGCTCTTTAATTGCTCAGGAGATTTAGAGTTATGGTTCAAGTATCAAAAGTGTGTCAATTGTTATTCCTAAAATTCCACACAAATGAGACAATAAGACAATAAAACTCAAGCTCATATTGACTTCTCTGACTTTTGATTGCAGACTTTTTGGCAAATCAAAAAGAGCATACTGTGAGACATTTGAGATTACTGGTGTCTTTTTTTTATGGTTATACTATTTCGATTGTCCACTTTAGACATTCTACTATCTCTAAGTAACTTTGCAACTACTAGTCAACTAATTCTCATTAATTTGCATTTGCCACTACATGTAAACTAACTCTCATTAGAGTATTAGTAGACCGTTAGATTTAAAGTTAGGGTTTGTAGAATAAGTTGACATCTTCTTGCAAAGTTACTTGTAGTCAGCAGAATATCTGTTGGGAGCATCAAAATAAAGTGTTAGCAGATATTAAACAGACCGTCTACTAATACTCTAATGAGAGTTAGTTGACATGTAGTTACAAAGTTACTTATAGTTAAGTCTGTAGTGGACTATCAAATTACATCTGTGAATCAGGAGACTTGAGCAAAGTCTCTATTTAGTTTGTCTTTAGCCTTTAAATTTCATTTGGGATTTTCCTTTTCTACAGGCCACAGTTTATTTGTCAGAAAGATTTTCTCATATCACTGTAGAATTTGTCACTGAGCTTCGATATTTAGCATCACTTTGAGAAGACTGCGATTTACTCTCTTTAAAACAGTAAATATGTGTTATGTTACCCCCCCTCTCTCTAAACTGTATTTGCACGATCCCAGAATGCCTTGCGCTAGCATTCCCTGCTGTTCTGTGGAAAGTGGTGGCAGACACAAGAGATTCTGTAAAAAGATGAGAACTGATTCTGGACGTGTGACAGGAGCCGGCGGCAGCGCCAAACGCTTGGGTGGGGTGATCCGTACGAGGATTTTTGGGGTTTTGCAGAAACAGCCACTTTCTGCTGTGTCGGACTATAATTTGCTGTGTTTGTTCCTCTGGATTTTTCAGCTTCTCCTGGTTGTTAGCGGACTCTGCTGTGACCTGCTGAACTTTCTGGACTGGCCACTGCAAAACAAAGTCTTTTCACTTTTATGCATCCAGTAGTTTTTTTACTTGTAATTTTTCATTGTGGGTTGCATTCTGAAGAAACAAGGCGCCACTATACATGTTTATTTTTGACTGGACGCCTCTCTATTGAAGCCTTGGCCTAAACTAGACATGGGTCACGATAACCAGCTGGTCAATTACTGAGGCCTCCAAATTTATCTAGATTTTTTTTCTTATGTTCTTTATTGTAAAATATATATATGTAAGTTGCTTCATTGAAGCTTATTGTATTTTGTAGATTATTATGGTATTATGAGATATCACCTAAAAGAGTGTATTACCTGATATAGCATTCATTCTTCAGGTCGATATCCATTATAAATGTTGATAAGAAAAGCGATATCTTTGTCTTTGTAGTTTTAAAAGTTAAGGGGATTTCCCACAGCGCTAAAACAACTTCCATAAAGACAGTCTTTGCCGCCATCTAATGGTGTAATAACTGACTTGTGGAATTGCATTATGGGAACTAGAGGATAAACATACTGGACGATATAACAACTTTATTGTAAATTGTCCAAAAACTCCAAACTGGAAAAAAACGTTTTTTACACTGATTCCACTATGGTAAACAGATCATTAAATAAACATTCTGAACATATATAAATAAAACATTCTAAATAAACCATCTCCTGCTCAGATTTTTAACATGGTGGTGTTTTGTTTTGTAGTGTTTGAAAATAAGGACAAGATAGTGATCGTCATGGAATACGCCAGTAAAGGCGAACTCTATGACTACATCAGCGAACGCAGGCGCCTGACTGAGAGAGAAACCCGACACTTCTTCAGGCAGATTGTCTCTGCTGTGCACTACTGCCACAAGGTACGCACCTCTCTTATCTCTCTCTTTTTCACTTTATCTCTTTCTCAATCCCTTTCTCTTTCCAAAGAGAGCCTCATGTGTCATCAGGGTTCCTGCAGAGCTGCACGTGCAGTTATTCGATAAAACTGGGCTGTGCAGTGCGAGTCTATTATCTTTGGCTCTTGTTAGTTTGGGAGGAATCTTGGAACAGACAACTGATGTGAAACAGCTTTGCATCATGGGTCACACATTTCGGCTTTTAGCAGAGCTGTCGTTGGAGTAATAAACCAGCCAACTGTACATTTCCATGAATAAGGTCTTTCCAGTTTCTTACAATCTGACCTTTTCTTTTAAAGTCATTTTAATAGTTTTAAATTAGCTTGTTGCAAAGCTTAGCATAAAAATAAATAGGTCAAACAAATACTAGATGATAAAGGCCATTGTAAACAGAAAAATACTTTTTCTGTTAAGGTCAACATTGTATATATGTAACATAGGCCAGTAAGAGCTGTGCGTGTAAACCTCTTCTGGCCTCAAGAGGTGCATTAGTGACTGATGCTAGAGGTTGCATTCTTTAGTGTCCTTGTTAGCGTGCCCGCCTCCCATGCCAGAGACACCGGTTCGAATCCCGCTTGGAGCGGGTTGAGTAGGACTGGTTACGTATTTTTATAATTGACATTTCTCTGGTTTCGTCCACCATTTTTGGGTGGATTTTTTTTTGTCACTGGGCTCATAGCAATGCATTCACACACTTACCTACCTTATAGAACAGTACATCAAAATGCTTACAATCTTACAAATGAGACAGTCCTGTTCCCCCATGATGCACTGCTCAGAGTCAATCAAGGTCTCCGTGGACCTGCACTGGATGGGCTGGTTTGCAGCTGAAGATGACGTGATGTCATATTTCAGAGCAGGGGAGCTCCCAGACACCAGAGGGGAGGGTAATGAATCATCATCACCATCGGCAACCACAATGTGGGGGATTTTTGGGTGGGGTCCACCAGACAACACAAGAAAGCAGTCTGTTAAACTGTCAATTTATAGTCCATCTGCTAAAAGCTGTGCATGCTGAACACATGCGTCTTTCATGGTCATCAGACATCTGTAATGAACTCTCTCAGATCCTAAAACCCTTGTGACTGGGTTTCTGGGTGTGCTGTAACCCAGATGCTGCTTGTTACTTTTAAGGAAACACAAGGACTAACTGCACAATCATGTTCCAGTCAAGAGCTGGTGTCTAAACAGAACTGTAATTAGAGATATTGTTTGTGGAACAGATGTCAGTGGTTAATTGGTCGTATTCTACTGGCTATAACAATATTATCTCCAATCTCTAAAAAGTATTCTTACGTTTTCTTTACAGAATGGTGTTGTTCACCGGGACCTGAAACTGGAAAATGTGCTACTGGATGAAAACTGTAACATAAAGGTGAGAACGTTTTTTTTTTTTTTAGTTAGAATGGTCCTGACACCGTGGCTAGTCCTAGTTCACATCTGTACTATATAGTATAACACATTAGGATTAGTGCATCCCAAATAATAGTACATAGAAAAGATGTTTTCAGTAGAACTTAAATGTAAATATGTGAACTTAAAAATGATGTGCTGCATGAAACATGAGCAGAGCGTTAAATGAAACGATGAATGAAACGGCATGAAACAGAAATCACTCCTTATGAAAACAAACATTTACTAAACCAGAAAAATAACATTTCAGCTGCACTGGTTCTCTAAAACAGAACAACTTGTTTATTGTTCATCCAGATTGCTGATTTTGGGTTGTCCAACCTGTATCATAAAGACAAGCTCCTCCAGACCTTCTGTGGTAGTCCACTGTACGCGTCCCCGGAGATCGTCAATGGCAGACCGTACCGTGGTCCAGAGGTGAGGCGTGCTCAGATAAGGAAAGCTATACAAGCTGCTCTTTATGTTGAACTTTTTTTCCAGGGTCATAAAAACATGCTGGAATGGTTTACTACAGGCCTACATGACGTGATGCACAGACATAAACCCTTGAGGTTTGCATCATCATAAATGAAACACCCCTCAGTTTCATTATGTTAGCGTGTGAAATCCACTGTGAGCGGCTGTGATTTATCAGAGACAGTCTGTGTGGTTAGTGAAGCCTCGTTCAGCTCTTTGATGGGATTATCCTTCCACAGACCTCTAGAATCAGGCAAACACACGCTGGTGCTTCCCTACTGAACATGGAGCGCAGCTGGAGTTTCTTTCTCCAAGTATCTTTGATTAATATGTGTCAATCCTGGGTCAGAGTTAAAAGGATCTTTAGAGCTTTACATGTGTCTCTCTTGTGGTAATCACCCTAGGACATTTTAAGATAGAAGTAATTCAGTGTACTTTATAGACTTTAGCCTGCAATAATTTGCTGCAATTTTCCTCAGGGGTAGAGAAAACACTACAGTGTAGAGGATGTAATCAAAAAGCCAAACCTTGCAATCAATAAAATTAATAAAGTCTCTTGCCATGGTGGTCGCCTTGAGCTAACGATCACTCCATAAGTGATTTCCTGTGAACTGACAACTCAAGGACCTGGAAAACCATTCAGGTTGCTGGGGCGGTCATGAGATTTCTAGCCTACATACCTTGTCCTTTCACCCCACCTTCCACAGGACTTGCATAACAGACTGCTCAGGGTAATATGTTGTGTAATAGAATGTTTCAAAGCAGACTGATAGCATATAGAGTTGACGCTGAAAAACACCAAGCAAAAGTGGGAGACTGGTACCATCTGATGCTGTTCCTGCTTGCTGGAGTGTCTTATTGCTTTCCGAGAAAGTCCAAAAAGTCATGCTAACCAACCCAGCCTTGTCATGTGATTTCTATCCCTCCTCCGTATGACAGGATATCTGAAGTGTCGTTTATTCAACATTTAGCAGTAACTCGATGTTCTTTCAGAGTCAGCTGACATCAATGCCATCCATTATTTGTAGGTGGACAGCTGGGCTCTGGGAGTGTTGCTGTATACGCTGGTCTATGGCAGTATGCCGTTTGATGGAGGGGACCACAAAAATCTAATTCGGCAAATCAGCAATGGAGAGTATCGAGAACCATCCCAGTCATCAGGTACCGGACTTGAACTTTTGAACTCTTTTAGACAAAGTTCAGAATGCCTTTTGTATAGAGAAATGAGTATTCAGGTAAACTTGTCTCTGATTATGCTAAACAAGAAGCTGGTTTGGTCTTTTGTTTAGATGCTCGTGGTCTGATCCGGTGGATGCTAATGGTCAACCCTGAGCGGCGGGCAACAGTGGAAGACATCGCCAATCACTGGTGGGTAAACTGGGGATGGAAGACCAGTGTGTGTGACTGTGAATCGCAAAGGGATTCTGGCTCGCCCATGCTGGCTCGTCTCATTGACTGGCAGAACCGGACCGAGCCACGACCCACTAAAGCCATCCGGTCCGAACCATTCCTGCTTGTCCGTCAGCGGCCCAAAAAGTCCAAGAAAGAGAATGATGTTGGAGTGTCTCACTGTAATGGCGAGGACAGCCTGGGCCTCAAGAGGCCAAAGAGCATCCTGAAGACAAGAACCTCTGAAGAGCAACGCTCTCCAAGTCTGGAGGAGATAGAGTCTGGTGCGGGAACCCCAGAGAAGGAATCTGGGCCTGAGGGTGAAGAGGGTGAGGAGGAGCAGGGGCTAACAGGCAACTCTCCTACAAAGGCGATTTCCATCCTTCCTAAGAAGGGAATTCTAAAGAACAACCAACAACGGGAATCAGGGTACTATTCTTCCCCAGAGCGCAGTGAGTCGTCTGACCTGCTAGGTAGCAACATTACACCTCTCGTCGCCAGCTCACCACCAAAGCGAGCGGTTGGTAGAAAAGGCATCTTGAAACGCAACGGGAAGTATTCCACGTACAGCGGCGCTCCTCCTATGAGTGTCCTTGGGGAACCAGCACCTGGCGATTCAGGTTTATCCCGCAGTCAGAGTCGCCCATCCAGTATTGTAAGGGAGGATAGCGACACCATCACCAACAGTTCCTTCAGCGGCACTGACTGGCCCCCACCCAGAACCCGCCCCAACATCAGAGGCTGCGTGTCTGCAGAAAACCTTCTCCAGCTGGCCAACTTTAAAGGTCTCCAGGCAGCTCCTCCCCTACATAGTGGGAAATTCAGTCGAGGAACGCAGGGCTCTCCGGGGGATAACAGCAGCTTCTCTCTGTTAGGAGATCTTGATGATATGACTCAGGTGTACCAACAAGCCCTGGACATCAGCAACAACCTGTCATAGGGGTAGGGACCAGTTGAGAGGGGCCTAGAAAGGAAGGAGGAGGAGCAAGTGGAAGGTGTTTGTTTGGCATGTTGTTGACGACAAGTGCAAAACTGGGATTCTATGAATGTGAGTCCTTTTTCAATGAGATGATGTTGGAGGTTGTGTACAACCAAACCTTAAACCTAACTCCTAACCCTTAACCCTAATCCTACCCTATCCTTTCTTACCTTAACCATACCCAATTTTATACATATTCAAAAATTTGTATCAAATACAACTTGGGGAACTACAGCCTTGGGGGATTTAAGAGGTTGAATTAAGTAAAATTTAAGTCGGTACTCTGTGACATTATCCCCCTACAGGCAAGAAATGAAATTAAATGTTTACATATTAAGTAAAAGGTGAGTTAGCATCACAATAAGGCATCATGTAACGGCAGCCTTGATGAAATAAAAATAAGAGCCAACCGGAGTTTATCAAGCACCTTAAAACTCTCACAGAGCACATGTCGTTTGTGGTCTTTACTTCCAAAAAAAAAAAAAAAAAAACAGGGTCTTGCTCCAAATGAACTGTTGTTGTGTATTATTATTTATTAATATTTTTTGTAGATTTAGTGATACAAAACTGGTGTGGTCTGGCAGTACTGGAAGAATGAGAAAACTCAAATCTCTCCTTGTCCTTGATTGGAACTGACATATATAATTGTTCTTTTCCTTTCTTGGTTATTGCGATATGTCATTTAAACTGCATATGTAACGATTAAAATCATATTGATCCTATGAGTAGAATCATATCTATGGACTTATAAAAGTGCCTTTTTGTTTGTTTGGTTTTTTTATTCAAATTAAATTATGTATGTCATTTCCTTAAGGTGGAGAGAGATGCCAGAGGAAGCTGTCATCAGATGAACAGTGCTTTATTATTTTTGTTTTATTATTTTGATTTTATTTTTGAGTTTGTATTGAATGCTTAGAAGAGGCCCAGGACCTCTGAGCACAAAGCCTACCCTACAGAACTACCTGACTTCAAGGTTAAATTTGCCCCACTACTGATGAGAGACCAGTGCTTTACAGTGCATAGTCAGTCTGTAATCACCTTCAAAAGGAGTTTATTTCCAGAACCTGTTGGGTAATTCAAAGTTCCAGCATGCTGGATTGGTTGTTTCTGATCGAGTCCTGACAGGAACATGTGTGCATGCAACATGTGTTTCTCTGGAGTGATACTCTTGTGGTTTCTTGATTGGGTTAGGTGACTGTTTGGGGTTTCTGGACAACTTCACCTTAACAAGGTTTAACACAAGGTAGAAATGTCAGACACGGGCTCAGCTCTAAAGAATGTTTCAGGAGGAGACAAGCTTGTTTGACTATTTCAAAGGTTTTTGACTGTAGGAACATTGTCTCTCCCGGTGTTTATCTGTTGATGCTTAGGGATCATAATTGCTCAGCTCTAAGAATAACGGATTATTGGTTCTCCGTTGAACTTTGATGCCCAAAACACTCCTGTTAGGGCTAAAAAAAAACAAGTAGACCGATTAGTTTCAAAGCTGTGATGAGGCAGCAAATTCCAAAGGCTCTTTAGAGGCATGTTTGGACTAGAGAGCTTCCCTGTGTCATAGGTTTAATGGGATAGAAGCTTTATTGTTTCAGAATCTTTAGTCCTTTGTTTCTTGTATACCTGCAGAAAATCAAATGAATGAAAGTGCAATTTTAGTTTTAAGGCTGTTGTCTAAATGTTTTTTAGAAGGTAAGTGTGAAGTAGCTGTAGTAGAAAGAGGTATTTAACAAGGTATGTTCACAAGGTACGCTTTTATGGATGGAGGACACTTTTCCAGTAAGAGGGTCACAGAGTTATTCACTGGAAAGTACGACGTAGCTTTGTATTTTGCTGCATGTGAAGAAAGACTAGTGCAAGTGTAGAAATAGTGAGTTGAAGAAAGTAGATGAAAGGATAAGGGAAGTATTTTGTACCAAAGAAGGTTTTTATGGGTAGAAATGTCAGGAGTAAAGAGATGCTAAGTTAGCTATCAGCATTAATAGATAAATGCATTTTGCACCAAAAATTTCAATTGAAAAAGATAATGGGAGGCATTTTGTTCAAAGGAGGTCCTGGGTAGATATTATAGACACACCTAATGTGTATCTTTATCGTACTGCATTTCTGTATTGCATTGTATTGTCAACTGGATTCAGTGATCAAATTATACTATGTTAGTATTTTTATGTTATTGCGCTTCTGTTTTTGATTCTCCAAAATATTGTTATTATTGATTTACCTTACAGAAGGACGTTGTGCGTATAATCAACGATCTCTCCTGGTCTTTACAGGTTTTCAGTGCAAACATGCAGTGCTAATGCTAATGTCTAGCATTTGCAGAAACAGACGATCAATCACAACTACTGCAGTTTTATCAGGGTCATTTGATGTGTGTCTGAAATTTCAAAAGCCGCCTCACAGATCTGACCCAATATTTGGTGTCACGATATTCACTATCAACCTTTTTTGTCTTAATATACTTTAGGACAAAGTTGAGCATCCACTTAAATGTGCCATTGCTAACCATAGTGCCATCATAACTGAGATAAACAGAGAGGCGGCCATTGCAAATCAAATGCAAACATGCTTTTAGCCAAACTGGAAATACCTGGTGCATTTTAGTCCAAAAATTCAGCATAGAGGACAACTTGACTGGATATTAGTATTATGTTATTTATGCATTATTTTATTATGGTTAATTACTTTTGTTGGTCAATGCCATAATCTTTTTTGGGGGTTTGGTATCAGTTTGAAAAACCTGGACTGCCAAGGTATTTTTCGTTCAGTGCCTTTGCTATCTTTAATGATTTTTTTTTTTTTTTTTTTTTTTTTTTTTTTTTGGATAATAAAATTATTACAATTGCATTTTTATACTCTATTTATTGGTGGTGAAGCCATTTAATTTCATTTAACAGCACTCGTACAAAGTGTGTATGTGTGAGTGTGTGTTTAGACACAAACAAACACTGAAAGACAACTGGAAGAGCAAAATAACAGAAAGATGGTGCATTGTGGTTGTGTTGTAAAGCTTTGGTTGTGTATTCAGCTGCTTTGGATGTTGTTTGGTGGAGATATCT
The DNA here is from genome assembly GCA_037101425.1 of Elopichthys bambusa. Lineage (NCBI taxonomy): Eukaryota > Metazoa > Chordata > Actinopteri > Cypriniformes > Xenocyprididae > Elopichthys > Elopichthys bambusa. Next base: position 4,799,305 of record CM074455.1, read on the forward strand.
CACTAACCAGCAGTGTTTTGTACCACAGAACCAAATCTGTGTAAAACCAACTCAATAAACGGATCATTTCAAAGAAGCTGTTGTCTGTGTCTACTTTATTTGAAAAAACTAATGGTTTATTCTTGCATGCACAAGTCAAGGTCTGTTCTGCATCTTATTTAGAAGACCAGTGAACCATTTAAATCACTCATTTGGATCCCCTTTTCTGTTAAACAGGTTTATAACAATATGACGGTGAGTACTAAATGATGACAGAATTCTCATTTCTGCCTGAACTACCCCTTTAAGCAGGTCAAAGATTTTACACAAGACCAGAGTACGGAAAAGTGCACATGAACAAGAGAGACAAGATCTGAAGGGAATATAAATATAAAAAGGAGAGGCAGCAGTCTTTGCCAGCTTTAATTTGATCCAGAGCTGCTCTCCAAGACCCAAGGAAACAGAACAAGAGACCATTTTTAGCCGTGTGCCAGAGAGAAAAAGAAATTTAGCAGACCTTCTGCATAACCAGACTGACCCAAATACAGTTGTGCTACAGTCCTTGATTATCTAGGTTTAAAAGACCCTAGGTGTGTCTCAATCTTCTGTCCAGTTCAGTAGTAAACTTCCCAGGGAGTACCATTGTCAAAACTGCAGAAAAACACCCAGAATGCCCCTTAAAAACCATCGGGAATCGGGTGCTCACTATATTTACTTGCCAGAGATGTCAAAAGCACTATTCAGATGGGATTCGTTTTCTAAACTGGAATTATTAACAGTTATATGCATTTAGTCTCCACATTGTAGGCCAAACCTGACCCACGGGAACTAAACTTGTTCTTTGATGCTGAAATACTGAACTGTGAGCGATTACGGCTGATTATTTTTGCTAAATGGACCACACACAGAAAGATGAATCATCTCACGCTCTAATCAATACATGATACGTGTATAAGCTCATAGACGAGGACCTGATCGCACTCCCACATATTCAGACTTACTGTATAGTCCACAACAGAAGAACAGACACATCTGCTTTCTTCTTTCCTCTCCCCTTCCCTACGGATCAACCTCTCACTCGCTTTTTTCTCTCTGTAGTGGTTTGAGAAAGTTCCAGACATTCCTGAAAGGATTCCGCTCGGCAGCAGCCAGTCAGAAATGAATTCCAGAATAGCAGGACAACGGCTAAAAATAGAGACGAGGACGATTTGATGAAAGTAAGAAAGAAGTCTTACCAAAAATACTCTGGCGGTACCATGGTACGAAATGATTACCACATTCATATTATAACCATAAAGAGATCATAACAAAGTAATAAGTAAAAAAAGAAGTTACTCTTCCAATAACACCACAATATTCCAAACACTTTTTTTTTTTTTTAGCTATACTGTGAATACCTTTACAAAAAAGTACTGTGGCAGATAGTCTAGTGTGCTAATAGGCTACTATAGTACATTGAAATATACCATGGTACTGGAAATAATACAATGCACTATACAAAGTTACCATTTATAGATGGTATTTACACTGCACTCCAAGGTAATTCAACAAATACCACGGTACATATCCAGAAAATTTACCTTTACACTGTGGCAGTACAATGGTACAGTGATAGCATCAGATGGTAATACTATGGTACTTTGAAATATACCACGGTACTAAAAATAATACCACATAGGCCTACTGTGGTATTTACATGGTATTCTATGGTACTTCAAAGAATACCATGGTACTATACATGTCCAAAAACCATGGTAGTACCATTATACTTTTTGTAGAATGCTGCCATATTTATATACCATGGTATTTACATAGCACTCCAAGGTAATTCAACATATACCATGGAATTGCCATACTGTAGTAAGTCAGATGGTAATACTAAGGTACTATACCATGGTACTTCAAAGAATACAATGCTACATGTCTAAAAATGGTAGAACCATGGTACATTTTGTCATTATGATGCTGAATGATTACCACATTTATATACCAACGTGACACTCCAAGGTAATTCAGTGTATACCATGGTATTGCTACAATAAATGTTCCCATAAACATGGTATCATGGTACCATGTAAAAAAACTATACCTTTAGGAAAAAGTACTGTGACAGCACAATCGTAACAGATACTAATACTATGGTACTTTAAAATATACCATGGTACTGAAAATAATGACATGTACAATGGTATTTACATGGTACTTCTAAGAATACCATGGTAATACCATGGTACATGTCCAAAAAACCATGGTAGCATGGTATTTTTTGATATAATCTTGAATGATTACCATATTTTGATACCATGGTATATATAATACACGGTAATTCAACATATATTTCCATAACATGTCCAAAAAACCTGTAAAGTATTACCATAGTACCATGTTAAAAAAATCAGATGGTAATATTACTTAAATATAAGTCATGTACCATGGTTTTTATATTGTACTCCATGGTTCTTCCAAGAATACCATGGTGCATGACCAAAATATCATGGTAGTTTTTGTATTAAATTATAATGATATTACCATCTGATACAATCAATGAACCATGGTACTTCTACAGTACCTTTATTGTAAGGTCTAGCATGTGTCTGGCTGGCTGTGATTTAGTTTCTGAGCTCCTGCTGTGTTTTAACCAACACTATAAATGCTCAGTGAGGAGTATCACACCACCAAAATATTCACAGGAAGACACCACTATGCAGGATAAACTCCTGTCCATCAACTCAAGAGCTCTTTCCTGTGAAACTCTTTTAGCACCCATTGAGTTTTGTGTTCAGAACTTCTGTGGAAGTTAGGACAGATCTTCTGTGGCTGTTGGGAAGCCTTCATTTCCTCCATATGGCCGCTTGTGCTCCATCTTTTGATATCCTACTTAAAGCTGCAGGAAACACTCAGCTTCATGTCTCTCGTTGGTGGAGGAAGAAAGAGTTTTTGGAACATCTGCCCTCTTTTTAAGAAGGAATGGAAACAGTTTTAAAGAAAACACTTGGGGTTGCAGCTGTGTTTTATTTGAGAGTCAGTGATTCAGTACAAAGACAGATAGGCCTTAAAATGGCCATGCAGTTTCAACAAATTGATCCACAGTGACAGATTTGTTTACAAAATTGCAAATCATTGGACCCATTAATAAAAAAAAACCCATTGTTTTCTTTTAAAGCATAGCTTGAAAATCATTAAAAGTGTTTGCACTACAAATGCAATGTGATTCCATGTGGTTCTTTTGAATGATTAGATCAAAATGCATCTTCTAAAATCTAAACAAAGCACCTTTTTTGTGGTGTTTACTTGTGATTGGGATGATAACATGTGGTCAATAAAATACATTTTATAGGCCAAATAAATATATGAAGTAGATGATCTCTTCTTCTGAATGCATCGCCCAGCTACAACTTCTCCGATTTTTTTCCAGGGCCATTTTCTGTGATTAAAGCTTCTTTTATCCTTCTTTCCATTCCTCTTGCTTTCTCTTATTCAGCCTCCTTCAAATAAACTTTAACGTCTGAATCTGAGAGAGGAAAAGCGTTTATGCCGAGAGCAGTTTGGAAAGGGCTGTGAGTGGAATCTTTGAGATTTTATTTGTGGGAAAGCGCTAAAGAAACTGCTGATGGATTCTACATGCCGTAGATTTAAAGCCGAAGCCGAGAGCATTTGGCATGTGAAGACTCTAGTTAACCTTCATTCAGGCGGGATTACAAGCATGGCCTGATTTCAGCCCAGCCCATGATAAACGGGGAAATAGACAGAGTTAGCCATAGGAAAATAAGATGTGTGACTGATTCGTCTTGTAAAAAGTGCAGGATTCTGTTCTTTAAGAGCTCACTAAAGCTTCAGAACAGTAAGATCTGGACTGAGGCGGTTATATGTGTCCCACACCTCTCTTTTCATCCCTTGTTCATAGTGGAATCATCTCTCAATTTGCTTTTTCATTTTCATTTAAAACGTCCATATTGTGTTGTCTCAGTGAAGTTGAGTGTTCATTTAGAAATGATTTGGGTGGGACTTGGTTTTTATCCATCAGGATTGGATTGGATCCTGTGGAAGCTTGTTTCCGCCACTAAATAAAAAATAAAGAAGGTAATTGTGACTTTTCTTTGTGCAAATGTGAGATTTAAACTCCCAATTGTTAGTTATAAAGTCATAATTGTGATTTATAAAGTCGCAATTCTGATTTTTCCTGCAAGTTTTTATCATGCAGTTCTGACTTTATATCTCAGAATTGTGAGTTTATATCTCAAAATTCGGACTTAATAATTCTGACTTTAAAATGCACGATTCTGACTTTATATCACGTAATTCTGACATTAACACAATTCTGACTTCATATCATGTAATTCTGACTTTAAAACTCGCAATTCTGACTTTATATCACGCAATTCTGACTTTATAATTCGCAATTCTGACTTTATATCACGTAATTCTGACTTTAAAACTCACAATTCTGACTTTATAACTCGCAATTCTGACTTTATATCACGTAATTCTGACTTTATAACTCTCAGTTCTTACTTTATATCACGTAATTCTGACTTTAAAACTCGCAATTCTGACTTTATAACTTGCAATTCTGACTTTATAACTCTCAGTTGTGACTTTATATCATGTAATTCTGACTTTAAAACTCGCAATTCTGACTTTATAACTCACAATTCTGACTTTATATTACATAATTCTGACTTTAAAACTCGCAATTCTGACTTTAAAACTCACAATTCTGACTTTGAAACTCGCAATTCTGACTTTATAACTCACAATTCTGACTTTGAAACTCGCAATTCTGACTTTATAACTCACAATTCTGACTTTATATTACATAATTCTGACTTTAAAACTCGCAATTCTGACTTTAAAACTCACAATTCTGACTTTGAAACTCGCAATTCTGACTTTATAACTCACAATTCTGACTTTGAAACTCGCAATTCTGACTTTATAACTAAGTCGGAAAAAGGTCGGAATTGTGAAATACAAAGTTGCAATTACCTTTTTTTTTATTTCATGGCGGAAACAAGCTTCCATAGGACCCTCCTATACAGCTTTGGTTACACCAGCAGAATTTCAGTGTCATTTTAAAAAATAATTATATATTGTTGTATTATTATACTTTTAATATATTACTTTTTTTTTTTTTTTTAACAGTCCAAATCATTAGATCTTAAAAGAGTGAATCCACAAGATATTACTCATACGTATTAATAAATAAAAGAAAGAATTATAACATTTACATATGGTGTACGTCATAAACAACAAATGTACAATTCATTAAAAAATAATATACAGGCTTAAAATTGTTGTATAATCATTGACAATACAAATGTAGTTTGCAGTGGAATGTGCAATAATGGTAATGAAAGATGCCGGAGACAGCGCCCTCTGGCTATTTGGAGGTATCATGAAAGGCTCATGCCACAAAATAGACACAAGCAGAAGTGATCCAACAGAAGAGGGAATATAAAGAGGGATGGGATTCAAGAACACTCAGCTAAAGGCCAGTAGGGTTTTGTCTTCGCGGTGGTCTCTACCTATCACAGTTAAAGGTTTATGATGCCAGATTTGGCCCTTGTGGTTCACAGCTCTTGTAAAAATCTGAGGTCACCTCTCTAAAAACACACACACAGTCTTTATCTCTTTTCCATGAGGTTACAAAACACACACACACTCAAACATATCTCCGACTATCCTGAGTGTTTGCATCTAACATAGTCTAATAAATGGTGTAAGCACTGAACTGGGCTCAGTAATTTTAATTTTAAGAGCTAACATTCTAAGAGAATGTAAGCTGATTGTGATACAACAGTAATAGTCAATTTCAAACTCTTTCTGCAGGTCACATTGCCAGTAGGTGTCGACAAGTGACTGTATGAGTGAATCATTGAATCGTTCATTCAACCGATTCGTACAGACACAAATTATTCAAGAAAGAAAGTGACAATGGCTGCATCTGAAATCGTATACTTTTGTACTCTTAATAGGTACTTATTTTTAATAAGTAATTACTTCATGACCACTAAAAATAGTATGTTCTATATAGTATAAATGTGTGTAGTAATGTGGACGCACTACATTCACCATGTTGCCCTTATCACGTGACCTACCTGCATCAGTTGCGTCGCTTCACTTCCATTCACAAATCCTCTCCCGTGGCCTCATGGGATAGTAAAGTGTCCATAATACGCACACTTCAGAATTTTGCTGGAAGAAGTAGGTCATCCGGGTATTTTTGCCGACTCTTTTATGAGTACTGTGAACTCGGACATACTTCTTTTGTCACATACTGTTTTTTGCCTACTATATAGTAGAGAAGTATGTGATCTTTATGAATGAGTCATTGAATCATACATCCAACTGATTCATTAAACAACACCATTCATTAGGTGTGTTCGACTTGAAGCAGACCGATCTGTGTATGACATCAAAGTACAGTGAGAGCGATTCGAAACTAAGCATACAGAGATCTCTAATCACTCTCGCGGTACTTTGATGTCATACACCGATCGGTCTGCACAGCACCGCTTCAAGTCAAACACACCTATTTATTTATTAAATCATTCTTTCAACATATTCAATGTTCAGCAACACCGATTAATTCAGGAACTAATCATGTGATCGTCTTAATAAAAAACACTGAATCATTCACTCATAAAGTTGGACAACTGTTTCATTCCCGAATTAGTTGTTGCACGAATCGAATGATTCAGTGATTCTTTCATTCAGCTGAGGGTCTGAATGCTGAATGATTCATTCAACCGATTTGTACAACAACAATGATTTATTCAGCAAACAAGTGACCATGTTTATGAATTAATCATTGAATCATTCACTCATCTGATTAGTTTAACAACACTGAATCTTTCAGGAATGCCATTACTCATGTGCTGCAAATTGATTCTGCTTTGGCTTCATTTGGAACTATTGCGAAGGAGAAATGAACAAAGCAACTGGCAATAACTGTGTCTAAAAATGCTCAATGTTAACCTTATGGAACTGTTGTTTACAAGCAATATCACTTGCATTCGTTCCGAATGTCATAGATTGGGGGCTCATTGGATTTGTGTAACCCAGCAACCTTATTTCCTCTAGTGTGAGCGTGTGAGAACAGCTATTTTGGAAGGGAAAGTTTAAGATACCATCAAACTCCTGATATCAAAGCTAAATTGGCCTTTCTGAAATTACCCTTTATGACGGATGGCTGTCTGGCCCCTTTTTCTCTTAAAAGGGAGGGATTTTACTCTTTACTCCTCTGTTAAACAGCAGTGAAATTTTGCCAGAAAAACAAATGAAGAGATAGTCCTTTGAAAAGCAATCCCTCTCTCAGCGGTCTGACCCCCCCGTCGCTCGGGCAGGCTGATGAAAGATTCCCTCCTCCTTCCCCTCCTTCCATCGCACGCAACTCTCGGGAAAACCTGAGAGGAGGAGAACAGGGTCAGAAAGACAGATGGGAGGAAGGAGTGAGACAAGCGAGGACAGGAGATGCAGAACGAAGAAATGGGATAAGGAGTAAGATGTTCTCAAGATAAATATAAAAAAGCAGGTGACACACTCAAATGTTTTTTATGTGCGCCACTAGTGCCAACAAATGGTACTGCAAAAATAATGCCTGATTGAAAAGTTAATTTCCATCCAGCTGGAGACTTCTGGAGGTTCAAACGTTGTTTCTCCACAGACGGTCTGAATGAAGGCGTGGATCTCGGCCAGCTCTGGTTCTCAGTTGATTTATGTTGGTCTCTATCAAAACATGAGTGCTGAGAGCTTTTGGGCTTGTCTTTGCGAGCACCTGCAGGCTGCTTTGTGCCTCTTTAAGTCTTTGAGCAGTTAAATGTTTAAGCATTTTAGTCATGAAAACATCAAAGCTGGTAATGAAGGGCTTCTCGCTCTCCAAACAGCCATCAATCGCACGGTAATCACAATCCTGCGAGTGTGCTGAGCGGCAGAGATTAACACACTGCCTCACATTCCTTACAGCTGACTTCACCCCCTCAGATTTTACCTAACAAAACACAAACTCACAGCTCTGTATCTCTCTCTCAGTGTTCTAATCTCAGCCTGATCAAATTAGCAGCAGAGATGTTAGCTCTGGTCTAGACCATAGTGAGCAGTTTAACTAGACAGCTTTTTAGGCAGCATAGGCACACACCAAAATATATCAATGTACACTACTCTGTCTTATAAGATACTTTGTTTTGCTAAAATCTAAATGAATATTGTGGCAAGCAGGGCGGGGCCGAGAGCCGCGGGAACGGAGCGAGGCTGGTGGCGCGACTGCTAATGAGCATCACCTGCGCGCCACACCGGCCTCTCACGGAGGAGCTCTGGAAGTATAAAAGGAAGAGTGACGACAGTGAAGGACGAGAGAGAACCAGGCCTGGATTTTATGTTGTGTTTTTAAAGTGAAAGTGAAAGTTGTTTGTTTATGTTTGTGCGGCAGTTTTCCGTGAGGGAAAAAAAAAAGAAAATGATCCCATGATTTACTGACCCTCAAACCATCCTAGGTGTATATGACTATCTTCTTTTAGACGAACACAACTGGGGATATTTTTAAAAATATCCTCGCTCTTTCAAGCTTTATAATGGTAGTGAAGGGGAGTCAGATTTTGAAGCCAAAAAAATGTACCCAAAAAAAAATATTTGTAAGAAAAATATCCATATTTTTCATACTTGCGCCACAAGAGTAACCCGTGACACGATGTTCGACACAGGATGTAGGAGTATCGTAAGCTTATATGCCTCTCGCGGTTCAAACAAATAGGGCTGTGCAACAAACTCAAGCTCCTCTTCTCTTATATTGGAATCCTCTGACATTTCTCTTTAAAAATGATCGTTTTACACTTCTAATTCGTGACCGGTGTTTTGTTTTGCTCTATCCTCTGAGCTTCCCCGTTCTTCATTGTTTCATGTGTCCGGTCAGAGGATGCTCTTCCGCCCAAATTGACATGCACAGTATGCATACGGTCATCCGCCGGAAGCTCGTTATTTGATTTTATAAAGTTTTAAATATGGATATTTTTCTTACAAAAACACATCCCTTCGCTTTAAAAGGCCTTTATTAAACGCCCTGAGTCGTATGGATACATTTTTTTCTGTTTTCAGAATTTGGCTTACCATTCACAACCATTATAAAGCTTGGAGGACTAAGGATATTTTTTAAATATATCTCAGATTGTGTTCGTCTGAAAGAAGATAGTCATATACACCTAAGATGGCTTGAGGGTGAGTAAATCATGGGATAATTTTCATTTTTGGGTGAACTATCTCTTTAAATCTCTGTAACATCTGCCTGCAAACATTAGTGCACTTTTTTATTGTTTCTGTGGCCTTTAAACACATTTATTCCTTTTCAAACCCATTACTCTTCAGACCGTATACCTGTGACCAGCGCACCTGAGTTCGACCTGTTAAACGCTCTTAGTGGGGCTCTGAAGTGTGTTTGAGGAATCATTTCCTGTCAGGTATGGATTCATTAACTAAAGTCAATTCATCTCTACTTCCACTAATAGTGGCTCACCTTCTCTGGCAGATAAAGAGAGAGGAATGCTTTAGATACTGCTATTGGAAATCAGGTTAAAGGGATAGTTCACCCGAAAATGAAATTCTAACATACTCACCCTAAAAAATAATTTAAAAAAAAAAACTTTCTTTCCACTGTGGAACATAAAACAAGATCTTCGTTTTTTTTTGTCCATACAATGAAAGTCAGTGGGGACCAATTTCATTTCAGCCGTTACAATCATCAGAATATCTTCTTTTGGTAAATTATTTTTATTTATGGACAAACCTTTAAAGGGGACCTATTATGCCCCTATTTACAAGATGTAAAATAAGTCTCTAATGTCCCTAGAGTGTGTATGTTAAGTTTTAGCTCAAAATACCCCACAGATCATTTTTTTATAGCATTCAAAATTGCCACTTTTTGGGGTTCAGCAAAAACGCGCCGTTTCAGTGTGTGCCCTTTAAATGCAAATGAGCTGCTGTGCTCAGCCTAAGAGGGCGGAGCTTCAAGAGCTCATTCTCCCCTGACAGGATTCAGTCAGGACGCACTATAATGTCAGAAACTGTGAATATATGCTGCATGGAGATAGAACAAGTGTAGTTTAGTTCAATTAGGGTTATAACTTATATTGTCTTCTTGTTTTTATCCACTATATTAGTACAAGCCAGTTTACCAATTAGATTTATAACGTTTATTGTACTTCACACAAAATATGAAGCATCTGTCTCCACTCTAGAAAATCAGAGCTTAATAAAACAGTACAAGTGTGCATTAAAATATTATCCATAAACTCTCTCTCTCTCTCCCTTGCATTATCATCAAGATACACAGTGAAGTACACAGAAACACTCATTACAACTAACAGTAAACAAATATATAAAGACATTATGCCTTTTTGGGTGGTGCTTAATAAACTGGTAAACTTTATATCCGTAAATCAACTCCGATGAACTGTAATAAAGTGCTCTCACCTTCATTACTGCCGTATCCAGTATCACTCTGGAGACTGTATGTTTTGTATTGTCCCTTTGTGTTGACATTTGTTCACATAGCAGTCCGGTATGAAATGATTTGCGCAGACATAAACAAATTTCGGTAGAGTTGAGGGAGCATTTTCTTCGAAAACAAAATGAATCCGCCTCATCTTCAGCGGCTCAGATTTAGGGAGTAAATGGAGAGAGCTACGTGGATTAATCCATCCAGCTACAGAACACCTAAAACACTTGGGAGCAATGGCGGACTGCGTAAACTGGCTGTGAACTCGCTCAGGGCGGTTCTATGTTAAAACGGCAGTGTCTGTCAACATTCATGGGCAGGGTCTGTGGCTAATGTGACGTCACACTTCCAGGGATCTGGAAACGGCTTGTTCTGAGACACTGCTTATGATTTATGGGGTTTAAAAAAAAAGGAGAGGTTGGATTTTTATCATTATAGGGTGGTTGTGTTCACACGCTGCCAACACACATTTATGTCCAAACCATGCAAAAGTGAATTTTGCATAATAGGTCCCCTTTAAGGCATTCTGGATGAGCAAAGATCCATTTCACATTTAAGACAGACCGTCAATTTTGCAAGAACAGAGACACTCGGCAGCGTCTGGGTCCAAAGTTGCCCTGACACACCAAACCAATGCTCAACAGCCGACAACCAAATAGCACGTCCGTTCTGTGCCTGCGTAAGATGAAATGCCTTTCCGTACCAGCAGGTGGCAGTAGCTGAACAGCCAATCAGAATGATCAGATGGCCCGACGGACAGACGGCGATTCAACATCGATTCAACATCAGCCGTCGTATCGGCCGAAATAAAGCAGACGAGGACCAACTTCAGTTGACAGTGCGGAACACACTGAGAAAACTTAGTTGGCCGACAAACAAAAACTGCCCGACCGTCGGCTTGGTGTGTTTCTGCCTTAAGTCGTTCCAACTAGGCCTATTTGAGTTGTAGTTCTGGAACCAATTAATCTCACCTATTTTAGTAAAAATCAACAGACAACATATAGCACATCCTAAATATATCTTATTTAGCATGTATATTTAATGAACAAGTAAGATATTACTTGTCAATGGCATTAGCAGTCATTACATATATGTCAATGTAGTGTTTACCTTCATGTATCTACTCTTCAGCACAATGGTAACCACAAATACCTCAACATTAAATGTCAAACATGACAGCATTAAACACTAACAGGTCTTTAACAAATAAAACAACACTTCATTTCAACATTTATTCTCCTTATCTACTCCTATTCGAAGCATGCTGGGAACTAGAAATCCACTGCCTAATTTCCAAAGGTATCAAAAAAATGTAATTAAGTTACTACAACTTAATTTTTCTAAATAAATGCATAAATAATCACTTAATGCAGAAATTTGAATATAACACAACCATTGTTTTCTCCTAAGCCATGTTTACTCTTCCTGCACAGTGTTAGAAAATTAGCAGGCATGTTCAGGGCACGAATGCTGATTCTGAATGATTCAAACAGGGAGGAAATTGAAGCCTTTAATGGGGTTTGATTGGATCTAATTGAGTTTAATTAGAAAGTCGCTGCAGAAACAAGGCTGTGTTGTTGCAAAGTGCCGGACGAGCAGAAATTAGCAATAGGCTATAAGTGAAAACGGAAAAGCATCTTGGACACACAAATCGGATCTGAACAGTTGCGATACACAGTGGCTACGTTTACATGCACCCAAATAATCCATTTGTAATCAAATTGACGGCTCAATCGGATTGAAAAACGTTCATGTAAACACCTTAATCGATCCGATTGAGCTCGATCCGAATGAAATTTCGATCGGATTGGAAGGGGTGGTTTATTCCTTTTCTAATCCGATCCAACAGCAAAAAATTACCATGTAAATGCTTGAATCCGACTACTTTCTCAATCGTATTCAGAAGTCTCTGGGGCACATGCGCAGTGCAATGTTGACACGTATTACGCAGTGCGCAAATCCAAGTTCACGTCTTTAATTGTAAAGATTTATGCCAACAGGCAGTGGCGTAGCTGTATCCCTTCGTCATAATATTGGAAATCTTTTCGTTTTAAAACAAGAAGGGGAGCCAATGGATACCACACAAGAAGCAATGTGCAAACTTTGTGCAAGAGTTATGCTGGTGGAAAAAAGTCTCAACCTCGGTCAGTATTCACTACAGAAATTGAAAGTAAAAAGTTGCTTCCATATTCATCTGACGCTGCATTAACGAAGCATATTCTCTCAGAGACGAATTTCAACATAATATGCTGATAACGGTATATAGCTGTCTTAATTTATTCTATTTCTTTAGTGGCCGTGAAACAAATGAGAATAATAGTTTTTTGTGTTAAACAGGTTGTTTTTTTTTTAAAGTCGGCTAGAAGTAAAGCTGCGCTTTAACATTTAACATTTAATGTTATCGTCCATACTTGATCATCGTCTGTTACCGCAAGTGTGATTGATATGACGTCACACACGCAGAGCGCATGCGCAAAAGTTTTAATCGGAATGTATATAAAACACATATAAACGGATATTTGAATCAGATTACAATGTTTAGAGTACATGGAAACAGATCTGCAATCGGATTCAATTCATTCGGATTGACGAAAATTGGTGCATGTAAACGTAGCCAGTGTGGACTACTGTATAAACCTACATTCAAATTTGAATTGTAATTGCACCCTGTTTGCTATACCTTAATTCAAATTCAATTCAAAGTCAGAATCAAATTTAAAAGGCATTCTCAGTTCACTACCCTACTGAGAACACATGCTATCACTGTCCATTGCATGCGTCATTATTTTATCATGTATCAGTGCTTAGCAATGATAGCTTTCAATAGTTGTAAAAGTATTATTAAAGATGTGTTATTAGTTTTGCTCTAACACAGGCTCTCTTTGTTTATATCAGGATTTCTAAAACATTCAAAACACATTTATTTCAGACATGCTGATATTTTTCTGCTGTACACTAAATGTCTTTGTTGGAAGAGGGCACAAAAATCTGTTGAACTAATGAAACTGATTGTTAACAGCACAGATGTGAATTCCTGCTTCTGTCAAATCCATCATAGAATCATTCACCACCAACAGACCTTTTCATAAAACATTCACACATTCACACGCAAATCCACTAACACAGACCCTCATTCTGTTTCGCTTTTGCAACCAGGAATGACTGGCACGTCCAGAGACACACCCGTCGAGGCACTTCAAGCCACAGCTTTGTCATAAATCTCAAATACTTTTATTCAATCAATATAAATCAAACCTATGTAATTTAATTTTCACTCTGATCTGAGAATTTTTTACACACTAATATACATTTAATGTGAAGTTTGATTTCAAAATCACAGGTCAACTAAAAATCTTATGAAATATTATGACAGTAAAATATGCAATTATAAGCAATAATAAATTTCAGATTTACCTCGACACCTTTTACTGTTATTTTTAAAAAAAATTTTTTTTTTTTTTGGGGGGGGGGGGAACATCATCTCTAAATTCTTCCATTTCCTTATCTAGAATAAAATAAGGAAATTGAAGGAGATCAATCAGATAATGTAGTATCACAGTAATGCTGTTTAGTTTATTATAAATACATTTTATCCAACACAGAAACAGACAGTAGGATCTCACCTGTGTCATCTAGAAAGGCTGTAGAAAAGTAAAAAAGAAGAAGAAAAAAAGGAGAGTTTTATTTCACATAAAGTTTTTACACATTTTCAAAGCTTTGCCTCTTTTTTTCAAAACTTTACACACAAATCCAAGAATTGCACACACAAAATGCAAAATGCCTCACTTCTCTTGCAAAATGAATCATTCAAAACATCACAAACACATCTCAAAAGCAAACATTTGTCTTACTCTTCAAACACATTTGCCATAATATTCTAATTTTGAATATATCATATACATAGTTATTCAAAACCTAAAGCTCTTCTTTCATAAGCTGCTATGTACATTTCTGTACAAGACTGAAAGTAATTGGCAGAGAGATTCACAGTAAACAGGAAAGCAAGATTGAAACCAAACTTTTTTTATTTTTTATTACTGCAAGCATTTGTGGTTGTGAATACAGTATTGCACAGTACGTAAGAAAATATAATACATCAACCGTGTGTAGTTGGACGAAAAAAAAAAAAAAAAAGAACCAGCATGATTTTAAAAAAGGTGAATATTCTAAAGTATGTGTGTCCTGGTAGGGGACCAAATGTCCTTACAAGTATAGTAATACCAGTGCATTTTGGCTTTGTGGGGACATTTATATACAGAATATACAGTATAAAAACCATTACGCCTATGGAATGTCCCCATAGAACATGGAAACCCAACATGTGTGTGTGTTTGTTAGTGGGCGAGATGGTTGGGTGTATCTAGGCTCCATCTCTCCTCCTGGCTGGATCCGGCCACAATACTTCATCCACGTCATATGTTCTCTCTTGCGTATCCAACCTTGGGTGGAGGCAGTGTCAGTGTCTCCAAATGCCTCCTCCATTGCCTGGAGAAGTGTTATGTTGACATAGGGACGACGATCATGCACTTTCCAGCACCATGTGGAGAAAAATTCCTCAATAGGGTTTAGAAATGATGAATATGGAAGCAAGTAAACAAGAGAAAAGTTGTTCAAAACCTATAACTTGACCTTTGGCCTATTTATAGGCCTATTCTAAAGTCATGATTCGTTGGTGTTAAGTAAAGCAATGAGTGTTTGCCGTTAGTGTGAGGCACTGATGAATTAGTGTGGCATTTTGATTGGTTGTGTTTGAAAAAGGAAATCAAGATATATCCTGTTAGATTTTTGTGTGTTACATAGAGAATCGTGTGTTGTGTTTTGCAAAAAGTGTTTTATGAAATTGAAAACCGAGTCGAAGGCTGAGAATTAGTGTATGGTTTTGCAGATTTCGTGTGTGGCTCTGCTGTTTGAGTGTCAGGTTTCAGAAATTGTGTGACAAGTAAAGATTTTGTGTGTAAGCAGTTGAAAAAAATATTACCTTTATGACTTCTATCCTCACTAACTTCTCATCTCCAAAAATAATAAATTGTAGTTTTCATGAATTATTATAGAATTGTCAATAGATGATGGTTCATGACACTGAATGTAGAATGTGGCACAAATAGTAAAGTTAAAACTAAATAGTTGAAAACAAAGAGATACTGCAGCATACCTTTCTGGCATGGTGCCTGAACAGTCCATTTTATACTTTTTTTCAGAGATCAGTGTTAATTTCACATATAAAACTAATTAAATTTGCATTTGCCTACCCCCAGCAGTCTCAGTGCAAAATGCAGACAGTTCTTTCTAAGTAAATGATATTCTTCATTTTTATCCATTGCTTTGTTAATCCTTTCAGCGAGGTCTGCAGGGGGACCATTCTTCAAACGGAAAACATTGTGTTCCTGGTGGAGGATGAAGTTTTTCACATTTTTGTCCACAAGTCCAGTTTGAGGTGACGATAATGAACAGTTGATTTGTGAACTACAGCCAATAGACATTGAATTTTGGTTCACATTGTCTGATATCAAAAAGTAAAAAAAATATGTAAACGTTTATTTTGTGGATAGTTGTTCTTAAAGCATCAATAATATACTCAATGCAATTTAGAATATATTTTTATATTGTTACATTGTGAAAGAAAATAGCAAAAATAACTGGAATTGGCTCTTTGTACATGTAGGCCTATTCATTCTCAGATTTGCAGAACGCTTTGTTTACAGAGACACGGACAATGACATTGTTGCTGAATAGAGTTGCACCACCATCCAGAAGTGATTTTATTTTCACCAATAATGTTTATACTATATATATAGAAAGAGAGACGGAGAGACGAATCTTTAATTTTAAGCCATTTACTTGTCTCAGAATAAGGTCTTGTGCCTGGAGCTGTGAGATGTTGAATTTGTCACTTGAAGATTTCCATTTTAGTTCGAAGTTTTCATTGGTTTTAAATACGAATAATTTTATTTTTTTTAAAAATGTATCCATTGTTATCTAAAGAAAAAATACAAAAATTAAAAAGTTTATTTTTAAATTAAAGGGAATGACATCTGAATTATATAAAATCTGAATTATATAATGATGTTAAAGGTTCAATATGTAATATTTTCTGTCCGCTAGAGGTCGCCTATTCAAAACAAAAGCGTAGCTTGATGACGCCAAGTTTGAGCGCGGAATCTTGGGACATGTGGTCTTCACTTCACAAAAGAATCGGGACGGGACTCGGGAAGAAATCATGTTCATGGATGCGATTATTAACGTTATTGTAGTATGAAGCAGAGCAGGGCCGAGTGTTGTGGGAGGCCGTCGGAGCGATTGCGCAACACACGCCGCGAGCAGCGGAACTTTTATTATGCCACAGTCGCCGGCGCTGCTTCCGCTTTTCCGGTCGTGAGTATGAGGTAACACAGCTCTGTTTATCATATTAGACGCATTTGAGTGTATTGAAAATGATGTTATGCTGTGCGTTCACTCGGCGGCTGCTGTGAGACACTTGTTGCACACTGCAGTAAGCTAGATCGATTTTAGAATATCATATTAAATGCTGGATGGCTCGTGTTGATAAATGGCATGCAGTTAATTTTAAAACGTATTGTACGACGGAGAAAATGCTATATTACTGTTACTAAAAATAAATCTGATTATGCTATGTTAGCTACTTGACAAAATAGTGTTTTTCTCTGAGGCATGGTACTCGCAAAAAATCAAGAAAATTAGATTTAAATAATAAGACTAAACATGTTGAGCTATATAACAATAATCCGTTTTCTGTCTATAAATATATCAAAACAGTTTTTCCCTTGTCAATTAAAACATGTAAATATTAAAGTCTTTAGTGTTTCCATGGTTTCTACAAAATAAAACTGAGGGTAACGCGGGTATGACGCAACTGACAGGCGACTCCTCACACGTCCCGGAGCCTTGCTTAAAATTGCAATTTTCTCACGATTTACAAATAGTTGGAAACAGTAGTTTGGGATATTGTAAGTACTCAAGTGAACATAATATATAACACTGGCCTAGTGGTTTTTGGATATTTTATTGCAAAATTCTTACATATTGCACCTTTAAGTAATCTTTAGTTATTTGTAATTATCTTCAGGTTCCATATTCTCTGGGCGTGGCAGTATTTTTTTTCTCAGTCTTTCTCAGTAATTCACATTTTTTTCGAGTTTATCTAAATGCTATGATGGTTAGAATTTATAAATACATTTTGGAAGACAAAAAAGGCATATACTTACACTCGCAAACAAGCTTATGAAGAGTCCGCCTGTAAACAGAATCTGTTCAGGGTGAAATAGCTTGTACACCGTTTTATCACCCACAGTTTTTTCAGTAGCTGTTGCCATAACAGGTTAACTTTCTATTTTCACTTTATGGTTATGACAGAGAGAACTTTTATTCTGCTTCAGCAGGGCACATTAAAGTTGTTTAAATTTGTTTAAAAAAAAACATTTTACCCGCCCATAGAACCTCCTCTCGAAGAAATTAATACCAGGTATAAACAGGGCTGAAGTAACCACACATCAGTTCGATAGCTTGAGTTTCAATTTGAAATAAATTGGTCATGCCCCACAGTGTAGTAATTTTAATAATTTAATTTTTCAATAATTTAGAAATGTAGTCAGCTGATTTATCTGAAAGATTGGTGAGATTGCTAACTTCTGTATTATAAGCACAAGGAAGACTGTCACGTTATGTTCAGTTTAGTTTCAGTTTTCATGGACTTTCAGTTTGTTTTCATTTGTCACGTGTCTCCTTGGTTACCGTGATTATTAGTTCTTTCAGTTCAGCTGTGTTCACCCCCTTACCATCAGTATTTATGTCACTCTGTTTTAGTTCTCAGTTGTTCGGTCTCATTTCATATTATGTGTGTGAACCCATATCGCCTGTTCTGATCTGTGACTGTTTGGATTATTATATTAAACTGTGTGTTGGAACTTTATTTGTCTTTGTCCTCATCTGCCTATGCACATACTGTTACAAAGATACACAAGTGTAATAAAATAAACAAGAATAGCTAACGCAACTACTAAATGAATACCATGGATGAGGAATAAAGTGCATAAGATACATAAAATACAAGTGATGACGTTGGGTGTGGCTATGGAAGAGTTACGTTATCTTATGGAAAGATAAACTGTTTCTCTGAAAATATTAAGGTGGAGAACTTCATTATGCACCAAACATATTATCTATCATCAGCTATTACCTCTAATGTGAATTAGAAAATCAGATAATACAGTAGAGAGAGGAGCCGGAATCTGTTTCAACACAAAGCTCTGTGGGATGCTGATCTCCTGGAGCACCAAAGGGTCCTAAAATCTGAAACAAGCAGATGAGGCCCTGGCGTAGTTGCAGAAGGTCCTTAACACGCAGACGAAGGTACCTTGAAGTGAAAGTTTGCTCTCCTGAGCTTAACCTTGTAGCGAATGTCTCTGTGTGTCTTCAGCCTCTTTGGGCCAGACATTCAGAACTTGGTCAATCTGCTTTTGTCTCTCTGGAGTTGTTACTGTCTCGCTGGACGAAAACTCTGAACGTAGTGTTTGTTAATGTCTCTCTACTCACAGACTGGAGGCCCAGAATGTGGTTCAAGTCATATCTGTTAATGTCTATCCCCTTACAGGACAGACTCAGAACGGTGTTGTATCTGTTAGTGTCTCAGCTTCACAGATCATGACTCAGACCTTGGTATATCTGTTAATGTCTCACTCCTTACAGATTTGAAACCCAGAACAAGGAGTTACTGTTAAATATTCTGATGAGGAGGAGATTACAGTTTGGCTTTTCTCCATTCGAGTGCTGTGATTGGCCCACCCTTCTTTCCCCTGTGGAACTCATTTGCATAAAGCACAAAGATGGAAGTCTTTAAAGTGTCTTTAAGTCTACCAATGCATTTCTCACTTTCCAAACCACCACCAGAATACCTTTGGCAATATTCTAAACAAATAAGAGACCAGTCATGATGGGAAAAAGACCTGGAATGTGCTGTTCCCTACATTAGTATGATTTGAAATGTAAAGTAATTCAAAGCGTCACTTTCCCGCCGAAACACAGTCCCTCAACCTGAGTGGCAAAAGATCCTGCTGCATGACTGGATTTAATAGGGGAAACTGCAAAAACGTAAGTAAAACTAACGATTATCACTTTAAACTAAAGACTGGACTCGATATTAACTAACAAAGATCCAGTGATCCATGGATATTGACATGCAGCCAGGAATCGTGTTTCCTGACATTTATATGTGCCTGTGAACACTTCATATAAAAACAATATAGGTAGGTCTAAATCCAGATGATCACTTATATCAATGTTATATATATATATATATATATATATATATATATATATATCGTCATATCATCCTGTCCTAAAACTTGTATAGTTTTTAGTTCAATTATGCAGAATATAAGATGGTAAATATATAATTGATGAGTTGTCAACACAATATATAACAATATAATATATAGGGTATGATTTTACCCCAAAACTCAACATTGATACAATGATAACTGCAAATCCATGTTTCTCTGCCTGGAGTCCAGTTGTTTCTGTGAATTGCAGCGATCCATTTGGGTTTTTTTTCTGTAGCTTTCGGCAGTCTGTAAAAAATATACCTCAGATTTCTTGTCAGATCTATGTACATTCGATCGCAAAGCTCTTTCCCGTTTTGTATGTGTTTTGTGTGTTTTTCGCGGTATTCACGCTGAAAGCCAATGCTGCCACTCAGTATTTTTGCCAGTCATAACAGCCGACGGTGATGTCACATGCATACCCTCTATTGCATTTGGGTAAAACGTTTTAAATATGATGAAAAATATTAAATGAATACAAATTATTCCTTTATTTCAGACCTCTTAAAGGTTGTGACAGGATTATATACATGTAGACCATCAAAACATTTTATGTGAGACTTAGGGGCCGTTCACACAGAACGCGTTTGTCTATTCCAATGCGCTACTTTCCCATTGTTTTTCTGTGTAAACACGCGCCTGACGGAAGTGCATGACCGTTACGCTCGCGTCTCGCGTCTTTTGCAGCACCTCGCACGTGAGCGCCCCGTTTTTTAAGACGCCGTGTCAAATTAAAAGAATTTCAACTTTTACACGCAGCGCCGCTCATCAATGTCAGTTCCAAAACAGTGGACCAATCAGAAGAGCTCGGAGGCGGGGCAAGCGTTTCTGTTTACAGTAGCAAGTTGGCATGACAACTGTTTTATTTGACGGCAACATGGCGGAGGAGGCGCTCATTATTATCTTTTTTTCTTTTTTTCCATGTCAAAACTAGTTTCTATCAATTCTGCTGTTTGCCTATTTCTGTTATTTCCATTACTGTCGTTATTGCATCACGCCTCAAAAGCGCGTCTCGAGACCCTCGCGTTCTACGGTGCGCTTTTTTAAAAACCATTCCTGAGCGCTGCATCTCGCGTTTTTAGACGCAAGGACGCGTTCTGTGTGAATGGCACCTTATGCAGCTATTTTCCTGCTGAACACTAAATGTCTCTGATGGGAGGCACACCAAAAATCTGCTGAACTAATGAAATGTTTCTGTTTCTCTGAGTCATTCTTGTTAAAGGCACAGATGTGAGTTCCTCCTCCTGTCCAATTCATCATAAAATCATTCACCACCAACAGACCTTACACACATTCACACGCAAATCCACCCACAGAGACCCTCTTTTGGATTCACTTTTTTGATTGCAACCAGGAATGACTGGCACGTCCACAGACACACCCGTCGAGACACTTCAAGCTGCAGCTCGCAGCTCCTTTTATCTCAAGAGTGTGTGTTTTATATCTCCTCTCCTCTTCACTGCATCAGCGGTATTCATTGCATCCAGACACGGTCAGATTGGATCCGACCAAACCCGATGCCCCAGGGTGCCACAGAAAGACCAAATACCAGCAGATTCCTTGGCGCAGGAGATACTTTAACCCTTCATAGAGATCTGAGTAAAGTTTTGCTTTGTAGTGAGGCCTCTTTGCTTTCAGGTTAATGTATAGTATGTAGGCCCCAACGGGAAAGTGTTTTATTTCCAGGTTTTCATTATTCCTGAATGTTTCCAGGGGGAAGAATCAGAGAAAACGGGTGCGGAATTCCGTAAAACGTCCACACCAGGAGTTTTTAACCCCTTGGGCAGTGCGGTTAAGAAAAGGATGTATTTCCTTATATATACCACGGCAAGGCCGCCTGGTTATTTCCGTAGTGTTCCTCATGGGAATTGTGAGCTGAATTTTTATTCTTTTGTTTTGGCTGGAATTTCAAAGCACAAACATGTGGTAGCCATTCCAGCACGGGCTCGGAAGTTCACTGTCCTAATAATGGGCAGTTAAGACAAACAAACCCCTAGAGTAATGAAAGAAACCAGCCGTCCACTTAAACCGGGGGCCAAGATTCATTTCCCGGTCAGGACGGAGAATTAGTGGAGCTGACAACCATCAGTTTATCATCCGTTTATTTTATATTTTGCATAATATTTGACAGGAACATGAAAGATATATTTTATTGAAAAATAATAAGAAATAATAAAGAAGAAAAAAGTGGCACAGAGTGTACTGTAGTATCTTACATTTTATCTTCGCCTACATATCTATTTTTGTAAGTGGCATCATCGGAAATGAATCCATTTTTTATTTTTTTCCCCCATTTCTACCATTAGCATCATCAAACATAATAATGGCATTTCCATAACAACCCCCTCCTCTGCCATATAAAATAAAAAGTAAGAATTTTTCCAATACTTTTGAAATTATGTGAAATAATATTTATTAATATAAAAAACTATTGTGGCAATCAAGTGAAAAACAGTGTCTTTTTGAGGATATGTCCTCTTGCTTTTTCTGGATCGTGTCAAAAGGGTAACTGCTGTTTTGCGCATGCGCATTGCTTCTCATTCAGTGTTTCCGAATAACAATTCGCCATCTTATTAACCTACAGTCTGGTTTGAATGTGATTGGATAAAAATACGATGTGGTGTAAAACAAAGGTAAGAAATCATGTTCATCTGCCTTAAATATCTGATATTAGAAACATTTAACTCGACTAGTAGCGCGATTGATAATATGAACCGATTCTTTTTAATGAATCAAAAACACTGTGCACCAGACATGACTTTTAAAATCTGAACAGATATGGAACTGTGAAACAGATTTTAAACAGTGAATGAAATTCTGGGTCTAATTCTAGTTGGGAAATTATCATTTTGGAACTATTTGCAAATAAACTTTGCATTAATTTGCATTAAACAATTGTAGAAAAAAAAAACATTACAATGTCTAAAATTCAATTTCAACAGTGCATTGAGAACTCATGTTTAATGTGGTAATTTCATTCTTACATCCATTATATCTATAACACAATATATTGTTAGGCCTGAGATTCTTCTCGTTAGTCAATAAATACACAGATCCGGAATTACTTGCTAAATTCCCTAGTGGTCTGGCGGTAGAACTTTTGTTAACCGTGTCAAAGGTTCCAGGTTCTAATCCACCCTCATATAGGGTTTTTTCTTCATTAAAATTAAAGATGTTCATCAATGATTGTATATCAAAAGCAAGGACACGTTTATGTGTATTTTGTTTTGTGATCGCAATTGCATGTTACGAAGGCAGAATTACGTGATATAAAATTGCAGTTGCATTTTATAAAGTCAAAACTGCAAGATGTTTAAACTCACAATTCTGACTCGCGATTGCGAGTTATGAAGTTCAGTTTTAAGGGAAAAAAGACTGACTTAACTCACAATTCTGACTTTATAAATTACAATTGCGACTTTATTTTACACAATTCTGACTTTATAACTTGCAATTGCGACTATATCACGCAATTCTGAAAAGAAAATATTGCAAGATTTACCACGCAACCGGTGTAGTGTGAAGCTGCATCTGAAAACACATATAGTAGGCGAAAAACAGCATGTGACAAAATATAATACATTTACACAGAAAGGCTTTTCTTAATGAGAATGGTTTTCTGAGAGGATATAGAGAAATCTGCAGCTTCGACTACAGCCGGATCATCCAGGCCAAAGACCTGTGTGAGTGAATTAAAATGCTTACATGCAAAAATCGACTGCTTTGGGATGTTTTGAAGCCTGTCATTAACGGCTGTATGCCATGATCGTGCTTCCAGATGCAGAGATTTGGCCAGGAGATCAGCTCTAAAGAGAGAAAGACAGAGAAACGCTCTCTGAACGTCCACACACTTACATGCGTTTGAAAATCGCTTAGTTCCGACAGGGTTGTCAAAACCCTAAAGTGATTCTCTCTCTGCAGTGGTCTCCAACTCCACCATTAAAATTCCTCGAGTCGCTTCGGAGCAGTTCCTCTTCCACAGTGACCACGAGTAGGCCCACTTTCTCTAGGTGTGACGTCAAGGGAAGTGGGACAGAGGAATTCTGGGTAAAGGGAGAGGTGCCTGAACCACCATGGTATTTACACGCTCACACATCCAGCTCTAGTCTCTTACAAACATTAAAATATGTCCACAAAACACAGCACTGTGTGTTTCTGTTGGAAGAACTGAGTTTGGATTTTGAAGACAGAGTTCTGGTCCAACTGTGATCCGTTTTGGAGCGTCTAAACACAAAGTTTGACATGTTCATGCAGTCTGATGTGCTCTTGGCCGACGCTGCAGAGACACACCACAGAGTTTCTGAATTACACTAGCCATTTCTCTTTGTTTTGACATTAAGGAAATAGTTCATCCAAAAAATGAAAATCGTGAAATCATGTACTAACCCTCATGTTGTTCCAAAGCTGTACGTTTTTTTTTCTGTTGTGAAGAACAAAAAGAGTTTTGAAGAATATTTACAATTCTTCTGCTTACAACTTTTTTTCCCCCCTTTTCCCATTAGACTCTAAAAAGTACCATAAAAGTAGTCCATATATACGGAGCACCGCACATGACATGCAGAAAAAAAATTGTGCGCACGATTTATTAATTTGTTCCCTCGATTTACTAAAACGTACGCACGATTTACTATTTCGTTCCCTCGATTTATAATTTCATTACGCATGATTTATAAATCGAGGGAACGAAATAGTAAATCATGCGCACGTTTTAGTAAATCGAGGGAACAAATTAATCGTGCGCACGATTTTTTTCCCTGCATGTCATGTCTGGGGCTCCGTACATATATACTACTGTTCAAAAGTTTATGGTCAATAAAAAAAAAAAAGAAAAGTGGATACTTTTATTCAGCTAGGATGTATTAAACTGA
Source organism: Elopichthys bambusa (assembly GCA_037101425.1). NCBI lineage: Eukaryota > Metazoa > Chordata > Actinopteri > Cypriniformes > Xenocyprididae > Elopichthys > Elopichthys bambusa. The sequence continues at coordinate 4,823,973 of CM074455.1, forward strand.
TCAATAGTGACAGTAAATACATTTATAATGTAGCAAAAGATTTCTATTTCAAATAAATGTATCAGTTTCCACAAAAATATTAAGCAGAACAATTTTTTTTAACACTGATAATAATAAAAATGTTTCTTGAGCAGCAAATCAGCATATTAGAATGATTTCTATAGGATCATGTGACACTGAAGACACCATTTAAAAAAGTGTACTGAACTCAAACGGTAGTTTATGCGATATATATGACTGAAATTTAAGTTGTTATTCACTGATAATCATGCCCTGTAGCTCTCATTCTTGCTTCCATATATTAAAATTTAGCACATAAAGACGAGTTGCATCAGATTTGTTGTCGATGATGTCTGTTGTATAAATGCAATATCACACTCGTAGCTGTGCAATATGGCTGTATATCAGCACAGCTGTGATTCTGCCAGAGGTAATCACAGCGTGCTATTATACAGCCATATCGCATGGCTACGAGTGTGATATTGCATTTATACAACAGTTCGATGACATGAGTGTGTAAATAAATAAGTGTCTTTAAAACCTTTCTCATTAACAAATACAACAACATATTTATATTTATATACCAACAATATTTAAATGGACAACAACAGCCATTATAAATGACAATGAAATAAATATAAATGAAATAAACACAATTGTACAATTCAGTCAAACGTACAAAAGCAGTGCTCTACAGCAGTGGTTCCCAAACTTTTTAGAGTGGAGTACCCCCTGAGGCATTTACCATCCTTCTGCGTACCCACTTTCTTCCACTTAGATTGTAAATTTTCCATTAAGGGACGATATTTGCCGCCTAAATTGACTTTCTAGTGCATTTTTTTTTATCTTTATGAATACCTTAAATAAAAAAATGTTCAATAGAGAAATATGCAACGCCAAAAAACGACAAGTGATTATTTTAAATGCTAAAACCGCCAGTAGATGGCGGTAAGTCACTTAATGTGTGAGTCATCGAGTCATTCGTTCAAAGAAGCAAGTAGCTGTATTTATGAATGAATCATTGAATCATGACTTTTTACGAACGATTCGTTTAAAGTTGCAGATTAGTTCTCGAAACACTGCTGTGTTGTAATCCTGCTGTTGCTTTCGTTGCAAAATAGAGCAAATACTGACAATACTGTGAAGAATAACACTTAATATTACCCTTTTGTTTGTTGAACTGTTGTGTGGATATTTGGATTTGCATTCTTGCTCGTATAATATTATTAACATTAAAAACAAGAACTCACTAAAGGTAGGCTGTTTTGTATCAAGAGTTTGAATCTTAAATTAATATTTGTGCACGTTTTGTGCCAGGCTATTGTTCTTCATGCTAGTAAGTGCTAAATCTGCAGGTACAGAATGGCAGTTATGTAGCGCAATTTGCTCAGGCAGCAGACTCCGCACGCGACCTATATGCAACCATATGCGCGCTGCTTACGTGGAAATGGACGCTGTCAATTTTGACCGCAAAAGATGTGGTATTTTGATTGGATGTCATGTGGCACTGTGCCTGTTAGAAAATACATGATCGGTTTTAATGTTATTTTAAGGTAGGGAAGAATTAAATGAATGGCAAAATTCTGCATTTTGTTCGCGTACCCCCTCTGTCACCTCACGCGTACCCCAGTTCGGGAACTACTGCTCTACAGGATGTAAGTTAAATATAGCCTTAATATTAAAGTATTAAATTTAATATAGCTCAGTTTGATTTGCTCAGGAACAAGTAATAGATTAATAAGACCAAAGATTGCCTGTTTTATGTACCCAAAATGAATCACAAATCCCCGAAGCACTGTTCTCGGCGGGTACACGAGCACTGAACGGCTGCTGATGGCCTGGAGCTCGCATCTCCGAAAACTTCTACACCAATTTTAAAATAAGCACTATTATTAAATATGAGTCACATATTTCAGGTCTAAACAACTACATTCTCACCTAAAAACTCGTTCGTGGTACAACAAGGGTAGTATTTGTAAAAATTACGGTGGATTTGCTCGGCCGTCATGACAGTCGCTTCAAGTGGAGTGATACAAAAGGTGAAAAGGTAAGGAGTGCTGTTATCACTAGAATATCACTTTATATCAGATTTGAGAACCAGAAAGAACTGTTGTATAAATTTATCTAAGAAGCACAGTTTAACGGATATGAGAGAAAACTGACTTCTGACTGAGAAATTTTACTATTTATTTTGTAGATCTTTCCATTAAAATGTAGACTAAACATTTTATTTCTTTAATTTAAATTTATTTCAAGCTTAGTTGATCACGTTTAAACATGATGCTGCTGTCTGCAAATTTCCTATAGTATAAAATAATGTAAATCTGATGCATGTACATTTAGAAACAGGTTTGTTTCCTGTCATAGCAGCATGTGTGAAACAGCTTTTCTGGCTGTTAGTTTGATAGCATGTACATTGATTAATGTTGTGTGTGTGTAACAGTTCTTTGACCTCCTGACCTCACCTATCTTTTCTAATATACATGGTTGTCACTTTGCCATGGCAACTGTAGACACAAGACCAGAACAGCTGATGGAAAATGGATCTCTTCAGCCGTGGAGGGAAACGGACCATAAATCTGGGTGGCGGGTAAACCACTCGACACCCGTTTACTCAGGTGGGACCTTTATCATGTGAGGCGTCAAACCTCCCAACCTCACCTCACAACAGCATGGGAAAAAGAAAGATATGAGCCAGAAAACAGCACAATGAGTGAACCAACACGGAGACAGGAAGGACACCATCCCAACCCAGAACCCTAAAAACACACAAGATACAGGGTGAGATGGATTTCCACAACACATAGATGTGGAAATGTTAACAGTACTGAGCAAACAGTTAAAGTCTCTTCTTATCTGTGCTTCACCGTCCAGACTGCAAATGTCAGTCAGACACTTTAAAGTCAAATAAATGCCTGGAGCCAAGCTAGTGAACTACAGCCTCAACCACACTGCTCATTAGTCTGCTGCCAAATCGTCATGTATTTCCTTTGGATCAAATTGTTTCCCCATCGTTAATTTTGCTTTAGCTTTAGAGTCTTGCCAAGAATTTGCTGTTCTCAAAGATAAATGTGTCTTACACTATATGGCTGCGTCCCAATTTGCATACTTTTACTATGGGCTACTATATAATTCCCTAATGAAAGCTTTATGAAGCATGTACTGATAGTTTGCAACAATACGCACAGCAATAAATTGATACCACAGACCCTCTTTTGTTATGTACTATGTGTGTGTTGTAAATTTTGCTAGGGTACGAAATGTATGGTTATGTGTATTAGGAAGTACGTCTGGTTGGCTTATGCCACGGCGTTAGAGGAACCAATCAGCGCTCAGTTAGAGTTTCATGGCTGAACTAGTTATTACTTTTAAACAGAATATGCCTTAAAGGGTTAGTTCACCCAGAAATGAAAATTCTGTCATTAATTACTCACCCTCATGTCATTTGTTCATCTTCAGAACAAAAATTAAGATATTTTTGATAAAATCCGATGGTTTAGGGAGGCAAGATAATTAACACTTTCAGATACCCAGAAAGCTACTAAAGACATATTTATAACAGTTCATGTGACTACAGTGGTTCAACCTTAATGTTATGAAGTGATGAGAATACTTTTTGTGCGCCAAAAAAACCCAAATATTAAGTTTTTATCCAACAATATCTAGTGATGAGCGATTTCAAAACACTGCTTCATGAAGCTTCAAAGCTTTACAAATCTTTTGTTTCGAATCAGTGGTTCGGAGCGCATATCAAACTGCCAAAGTCACGTGATTCCAGTAAACGAGGCTTCGTTACATCATAAGTGTTACGAAACGTTTCGAAATTTCAATGCTTCACGTGACTTTGGCAGTTTGATACGCGCTCTGAACCACTGATTTGAAACAAAAGATTCGTAAAGCGTTGAAGCTTCACCAGCAGTGTTTTGAAATCGCCCATCACTAGATATTGTTGAATAAAGTTGTTATTTTGTTTTTTTGGTGCACAAAAAGTCGCTTCATAACATTAAGGTTGAACCACTGTAGTTACATGAACTATTTTAAATATGTCTTTAGTAGCTTTCTGGGCATCTGAAAGAGTTAATTATCTTGCAGGCAATAGAGCCTTACTGAGCCATTGGATATCATCAAAAATATCTTAATTTTTGTTCCGAAGATGAACGAAAGTCTTACAGGTGTGGAACAACATGAGGGTGAGGGTAAACTAACCTTTTAAAAGATAAGCTCTTCTGGAAAAATTAGGTGAGAATGCATGCACAGATAAAAACTTTGAAATAGTACAACATCTAGTCACCTTCTGCATACTATTTTCAACATATACATACATATATATTTGTCTGTATGTATATATATAATATATCCACATACAGGACTATAGTTAGTTTGATCCTCCTTTGAGTTTGAGATTTCCTTACTAAATACATTTTCCTCATCCGTATGCATGCAGTTTTTCCCCATGTGGACAAAGAATTGTCCTCCTTCGATTGATGGGGGATTTATATTTGAAAAGCCTGTGGGGGGAGGGTTTGCTGGTTTCCCGAATTTGAAACATTTGAAGTATCCAAGGCTCTTGGACCGAGTCTGGTCTGGTTTAAAGGAATCGCCAGTTGGCTCAGGACTTCCAGTGTTTAATGACTCACAGATGGGCCCTGCTGGACCCCATTGGACCACTCAAACTGGGTCACCCTACAACACATTAGCTTCTTGATCTCATTGTGTAATTTACTCGCAAACACAGGAACAGACTGTGGTGAACAAAGACTATTATGTCCTCCAATCACTTTAATACAACAAGAATTAAAACAGAACATTGGATTAGATGGTTTTCTCTTACATCATACTGTGTAGTACACACTAAATACTGCCTACTATTTTAATATGATAAAAAAAATATGTATTATACAGCGATAAACATTTTAAAACAAGTTTATCATATGATCTCATGTTTAATTCTTCAAGTGGATTCCAGTAAAAAATGTTTTTACATTTTTGTATCAAATTGTAGATGTATGTTTTAATCTGTCAATCAATTGAAAATGTCAAGAAAAAGAATATAAATCACAGCTGAGATTGTACATTTGTTTATGATTGCATGTGACTACGATGTTGCCTTCTACTGTTTGAAACAATAGTATGAACTATGGAATAATGCCTACTCTTTCACATACTATTTTTTTTTTTAAAGATAGTTGGCAGATAATATACTGCACAGTATTCCATTTCAAATCAAAGCACTGGTTTCAAGCTTTAGCTAGTTAGTCCAGTTAACCCCCTGCTGGTAGATGCTGCAACTACACAGTGTTTCTCCATTCACAGCCTTTCAAAAATCAGTTTTGAAAGCAACATATAAGTTGAAAAAAAAAAAAAATAATTATATTACAGTAAATGTTTTACTTTTTTATTAAGGTCTCTTTACAGCACGAAGTTATATGTCTGCTGCCCAAAGGACTTCATGTGATCAGTCACATGGCATTTACAGCTCAGGTGGTTGGCTCAATTCAAAATGGAAACGTTTGCTGAGTATCTATAAAGCAAACAGTCAGCATCCAGGTTGTGAATGATAACAGATGGCTTATTCCATGTAAACTAGAGCTTCCTGAACACAATTTGACAAAAGTATCTGGCTATTATAGGCCTATACATTAAGAAAAAATATATTTTGTCCACACAGTAAACATATTCTGAATATATCTTCTAATTGGACCTATTTTAAATACAGATTTTAAAGACTGATTTAACCATTAACCTGACATCTGTTACCTCTAATAATATATTCATTTCATACCCTGACGGCCGAGGAAGTCTTGGTTTGGCTTTTTTTCTTCTTCCTGCTTTATTACCACATATAGACATTTTAAGGCACTTTATGTATTGTTATATTTTCAAAATGGCGCTAAAAGTTTTCAGCTACAACACAGTGTAAACACAGTAGAGTTTATGGTTGCTTAGAGACATTACACGCGACTGTTGTCGAGAGACATATTGCTTGTCAGGTCACACTTTATCATGGTAAAGTATGTGAAATGGCAGACATTATTCGTAGTGTGTAGCGGTTTTAATGGCAAAAGATGTTTTGCGGTTTTAAAGCTACCATTAGCATCATTAATGGACGGTCATAAATTGTTTTTGTAATGTCATGTTAAACATCAAACAGTCCCTGAGCGGGCATAAAACAAATTGGTGCTGTTGATTCACAACAACGATCTGAAATCGCTAGAGCTTTTATTGCTTGTAAATCTGTGATTGTGAAGTGAACTGACTGCTCTTACAGACGGCTCCGGTTTCGCTAATGAGATGAGACTCCATCTTTATTACGGACTAAAGGTTACTTTTGGCTTTGTGTGGAATAGAATACTAGCTTATTGCAACGTATATAATGGCCAAAACAACATTTTTATTGCTCAGATGTTTCTCTTTTATAGCTCACGAGACTTAATGGAGTTTTCGGTCATGATTTATTTAGGGTAAGTAATCAAGTTTTTCTTAGAATTTTCCTTGAAATTCCTTAAGATGTTGACAATGTTGAATAAAAGCTATAAAATGACTGAGGATAGTAGCTCAGATCATTTGGTCTAGGGAGAATTGGATGAGAAATGTTGAACTTGAACTTGATTGCAGATTTTGCAAATCTGAGCACCGTTTGAGAAATTGCCGAGATCTCTTCTGAAACACTTATTTTGATTCTTTCTTTGGATATAATTCTGAGAAGCAGGAGGCTTATTGTAAGTAAACGTCAATTTGCTCTACTAATTGGTGTCTAGGAGTAACAATTGAGATTTCATTTTGTTTTTTTCTTTAGTACGGGTGCCTCATATTACTAAAAAGGAATATTTAACCCATTTAATGTCATACTTTCATGGTTCTTTTTGGATTTTGGCTGTGTAATTAATCTTTCTATTTTGTTTTGTGTAAAAGAGCAACTTGGTCTTTCTGTCTAACATATTTTTATTTGATTCACAGAAAAAAAAAAAGATTTTGGAAGCACACGTGTGTGAGTAAAATGGTTATTGTTCGGAGATTTGTTCCTTTAATTCAACAGGTGTTGGTTTTTTTTTTTCATTTCGGAAATATAAATATATAAATTTAATACAACTTTGTTTGAAAATGTCTTCATAACATTATGATATTTTTCCATTGAGATGGTTATTTTTTTTATTATTGAAAAGGTTTTTCTTCTTTCGCACCATTTTTACCATCGATTATATTTTCTAAATCCATTTTAGATTTACATCTCATGTCTCTTTTCTTCCTTTTATTCTACTACTTTTTTGTGAAATACCCTATTTTTGTAATGTGTCATTCAAGTCTTTTGGGTTGTTACTGTAAATTTATTTCTTTATTTTTGTAAAATTATAAATAAAATGAAATAAGTAAAATGTCTTATTGGCAGATTTATCAAATAATGAGTCCAGAAGGAAATCTTGATTTAGATGTACTGTAAGTGATTTGCATGCCATCTTAAAACACTGTAATGCATCACATGTTCTGTTGACTCATCACCAGGTGTTTTACTCCCATTTGCGTGTTTCTCTGCAGGTGTTGCGGTGGAATTCACGTCTCCGTCTTCGCTCTCATTTACAAGACCCACATAAATCCAAGTGTGTTTATCATTTCCATCCAATCAGGAGACACTTTTATGAACAGGTAAGAACAGGGCAGAAACTCCACACAGGTGTACATTCAGAAAGAGGGTCGCGGGAGGAAACGCAGAATCAGGACCACATGTAGATGCAGTCATCACGGCGGATCAAAGCCCGCCAAACTCGCAGTCGAGATCAAAAGGGGCCGGGTTACGCTCGCGTGAGCCCTACAGGGGCTGAGGTGGACTGGACCGCATTAGACATCTGGGCCGAGGGGTTCCAAAACTAACAAGAAAGCAAAATAGAGGAGTGGGGTGATTCAGTAAGACAGTGGTACCACCAAAAGACTTTAGTTAGACTAGACACCACATTTAAGAAATAGCTCACCCATAAATGGAAAATTGTCATCATTTACTGTTGTTCCAACCCCGTATGACTGACTTAAAAACACAAGGAAATGTTCAGGCAGAATGTATGAGCTGCACTTTGCCACACAACAAAAGTACATTTTACAAAAGTACAAGTTTATACTACAAAAGCTCAAAAAAAATTTGATCCAATTGAAAAATTGATCCAAAAATCCAATTGAATTTGATCAATTGGAGTACTTTTACGATATTCTTATGGTCTTTTTTTACCATCAGAAAAAGTACACTGCAAGAAATTTTATTATTAATAAATATTTTTCTCATTTTCCAGTTTTTTTTTCTTTTTAAGATATATTTTTGGTGTGTTTGCCTTTATTATGATAGGAAAGTAAGCGAAGTGAGAGAGACATGAACTCAGGTCGCCCAAAGTGCAACGGTGCTATGTTGATGCGCTGCCCACGAGGCTATTGGCGCCAACCTCATTTTCCAGTTAAAATATTTAAAAATCCTTAAAACAAGATAAATTTACTCGATAAGTGACGCCGCATATGATAACTGACAAGATAAAACTTGTTTTCAGAGAGATTGTACTTCTCTTACTGTAGTGACAGATTAACTTACAAATAAAAGTATACTTAAAACAACTCTGGGGAAAAAAAATCTGCCAGTGCAGTAAGATAAAATAAACTCGCATTACAGGTACTATCTCTCTGAAAACAAGTCTTCATATCTTGCTTCTCAAGAAAATCTTATCTTGTTTTAAGGACTGGACATTTTTTTGGAGGAGTGGGGGGGGGGGGGGGGGGGGGGAGGGGCTGTGAGGGATGGAAGTACAGTTTATTCAATTTGTTTTATGGTCTTAAAAGTATACATCATGTTAGATGTGTTTTGGTGAGCTAAACATTTATGCGCGTTTTCCAGGTACCAAACATTATCCTCAATGCCTTTGCATCAAATTAAATATGGTATCTAATCTAACCTACATCTCTTAAACTGCCAGGTTGTGACACACACACACACACACACACACAGAGACACACACACACACACACACACACACCCTTATAAATAAGCAACAGCAAAAGTGTGTCTTTGTGATTTATTACGACTTCACACCTAACAAACCACAGATTCACTCGCAGGAATCTGCTCAGGTGTGCTGGAATTCAAGAATCAACACTTCACATTCTAGAAATAACATCCTTGAACAAAAGAAAACTTAACCACAGTAACCTGAGAGGCCTGTTATTGGGGATGCAAAACTTCAACAAGTCAAAGCCATCAAGTACAACAGCAAAAACACCCTTTAAATATTTATTATCTTGAGTTCTCTTGTTTAAATGGAGGCCTAATCAAATTTAAAAGGCCTATTTTTCCATCACAAAATGAAGTAGACAGCCATAATTACCACACGGTTTCTCTGTACACACCTCGTAAATGTGATTCGCACTGCTGGTTTTCCTAAGTCGCGTTTTGTTTGTATTATTTGTGGGTGGTTTTTTTATAAAGTGGTGATTAGATTGTTTGGAATACTCAAGCATGATCCTAATGATATATGGATGACTTCTCGTGTTTTAAATGTATTAAAACTTGCACATTTGCCCTAAATCAGTCGAATACCAGGGGAAGGTTTAAACAGAACAGGCAGTGTGCTGCAGTCTAGGACAAAACGAGACTTTGTGTAGCCTTTTATTTTTTCGAAAAGAAAGTGCCAGAGCCGTAATGCAGTCCAGACGCTCTTTTTTTTTTTTTTTTTTTTCTCCTTCTCCTCCCTCTGTCCTGCGTCGCTACTGACCAGCTTCAAACTTCTCCATTTCTAACAACAATAAATGGCTGCCATTCAGATGGTCCTGATCTTCCATTCCAGCCCACCCAAAATCTCAGACCTGGCTGTGAACTTGACCCTGACAGCGCAGCAGAGTCTTCCCTAGACCCACGCTGAGATTGAAGTGCTGTTGTTTGACGTGGTTGTGTAAGTGAGATATTTAGACCATTCTGTCTCTAGAGAATGAGGTACAGATGGATGACAGAAAAGAGGTGAAGTGTGTTTATTTGTACGTGCATGTGTTTGCAGAATTTTTTTTTGCCATTTTTTCAAATCTAGTTAGAAGCAGCTTCTAATGATACATTGTGGTTTATATGGTTTCTAGCTACTTCTTTATAGTCATTAGCTGGCCAAAACGGGTCTAGATGGTTGATCAGCTTGACTACCAGCTGGTTGACCTGGTAAACCATCTTGGACCAGCAGCAAACCATCTAAAATCACTGATTTATTGTTTTTAAAGTTCTATAAACCAGTTTAACCACCATAACTAGTATGATTTCAGACAGAGATGGTCCAGGCTTGGTGATTTATGGTTATTAGCTTGTCCAGAATGGTCCAGAGAGATTATTGCTTGGACTACACCTGGTTGCCACCTAGTAGACCATCTTGGTCAAAATGGTTAGAGTTTGTAGATCACATTGGACTAGCAACAAACCAGTTGATATATTCCAAAAAACAGTTTGACCACTGCTTTTGTTTTGTTTTTTGCCCTAGTTTTTCTAATTATATAGCAAAGACCCAAGCTGATCTAGAGCTCACTGATTAACTGGACTAAAGAATGGTGGACTTTGTAGACCTTCATAATTGAGCAGCTTAGTCTTGGTGGACCAAATTGGACTTGCTACAGACCTGCTAAAACTGGTTTGGTTTTCTAAATTAAAGGCTACGATCTGCTGGAAAACAATGTGATGTTTAAAGGACAGTGTGTTTAGCTGTTTTCTCCACTAAATGAAGGAGAAGAAAAGAATGTTCTAACAAAACAAACTGACGTCTTGGACAAATAATTTTTAAAACACGTTTGAGAGACAAGTTTGTTCTTACGCTTGTCAAAACTGTACCTGTTCTCTAGGAGAACTTTGTGTCTGGAATGCAGAGAAGCATTTCTCTCCCTCTTTCCTCTCTCTGGGATGGAGTTTGATCTAAAATTAGGTTTATTTAAGGGTTTGAGATCTTGGCCAAATGTGCTTTGACATTAATTCGAAACAGCTCAGCCCAGGTAGGAGGAGGAAAAGAGGGGCCCGCGGTCTGTAAATAAAAGCCAGTCGGTTTTTATCATCTTCTCTGTCTTTTGGAAAGTCTTGGATTGACATTCCTCCCTGCTTGAGCCTGATGCTCCTGCCTGACATCATTAAGGAGGAATGCACACTGTACATTCTCTGTTTCAATCCCTCCATTTCATGTTTTAATTCCCCTCTTTCCAGAATGCCAATCTAGCCGTGCTTTCATCACGTGAGGAGGGGTGTTCAGACATGAGGCGAGTATGAACACCCCCCATTCATCGGGCCGAAGCCTGGCGCACACTCAGGAAGCTCAGGCTGTTTTTGGCTTCGTGGTACCTGCAGACGCTGTAGCTGTCAAGATTTTCACTGACCTACTTTCTGCCAGTGGTGAATATGAGTTATTAGAGGCGCCCGGGGGGCTGAATTTTTCTCTGGACGTATGCAGGGCTCGCCTTTCTCCTCTCGTGCTCAGCGCCGCCTTTGTCTCTGCAGAGAATGATATAAATCAGCCAACGGCTGTGAGGGAAGAATGAAGCTCTGTAGAGTCTCAGAGGGGGTGTGGAGCAGAGCTGCTGAATCCAGTGGTTTCAGTGTCTGTGGATTAATATCTTCCTGCTGATAGGGGAGCCATGCTTTATCTGAACGTCCAGATCCTTCTCAAGTCTGCCACAAATAGATGAGTCCTTCAAGAGGACATTTAGGGATGGTGTTGAACAAAGATAAAGCATTGTGCTGGACGAGCAAGGACTTTAAAGGGTAGTTCATACTAAAACTAACAATCTGTCATTATTCATTCACCCTCATGTCATTCCAAACCCATATGACTTTCTTTCTTCCCAAGAACACAAAAAGTGACATTAGGAAGAATGGTCAGACTACTCTTTTCCATACAATCCTTATCCTGAGGTTACCGTAGTCAGTCGGATCTGGCACCAAATAAGGCTTAGTAATGAAGATTCTGTTCCACATACGGAACTCATAGTATAAAACCAGATGACCCTCTGAGCTCCTGCAGTTTTTCCCAATAAAACACAACAGCATTGCATAACCTGTTCACCTGTTGGTGTCTACCTTCTCACTTTTTGTCATTTCAGTGCATGATACATCATGGGATCAGTCTCAAGAGATTGTAAGATCTGCTAAACAGACTTGTCTTGTCTACATGTACGTGCCATGACATAAACACGGCGAGGGAGGACAGACATTCACACAAAGGTGTTTGTCCCCAGGGGTTAGGGATTGGCGATTAGGATACTGTTATCAGATTTCACAGAGGAGGCTCCGAGAGCGACCGGACATGTCCAGACATGCAATAAGTGTTCATTACATGTTTTCAGCATGTAAACCTTCATTACATAATAGGGCCCTCCTTGGACATTCTTACAGAGTGATTCACATGTTCTGGGACATTACCAGACTAGAATATTAGCAGCCTCTTAAAACATTTTAAGGTGAACCCACATGTAGACCTATAGCTGTGGACGGAGGAGGTTCGTTTGGAACAGGTGTGGGTGCACTAGATGCCGAAGGGTGTGTGACCAGTGAGTAGTCAAAATAATGATAGGATACAATATGCGTATTCACTGGCAGGATGAACACCAAATCACGTAACGTTTTACACATGCACGCACACTTGTTGATTTTTTTTTTTTTTTTTTTTTGTCAAACACCAATTGCTATCTTTGTCTGCTTCATCTTACTCTAGGAACCATTCAAAAGATTCAGGTTGACCCAAAAAATACAGCAAAACAGAAGTTTAATTTGTCATTTAGCAGACACCTTTATTCAAAATATCATTTGCTGCATTCTGGTCAACTCGGAAAGTCAGAGAACTTACTGCTTGTAAAAGGTTCAACCGAATGGCAGTAGAAAGTATATAAGGTATATATTAACTTGGAAACTTGTCTGGAAATCTCAAACTCCCTCCAATTCTGCAGGTGTATGACACGAACATGGCAGCCTCCATGAAAATGTGCACTGCTAAACAAGGCAAGTTTCTAGCATTGCATAGCGTCATTTCTCCACAATTTGGTTTACTTTTTTTGTTGACTGCAAAGCTAACGGCAGCACTACTATTTTTGTCTTCCAGGCAATGGAACACCTTTGAGATATCAATTAGGAATATCCCATATCTGACATTTTGAGATTATCAGTCATACTTTGAGATATCATGTAGGAATACACCATATCTGACATTGAATGTTTTATTAGAGGGGCAGTCCCCCTGGAGCAATCAGAACTGTGATCAAACTAGAAGCTTTGAGTTTTAGCCACTAAACCACTACACGAGTGTGGCCTGAAAGCATTGTTTAGATGAAATGTCCATTTTCAATGGGATTTTCCTGTTTTGTAAGATCTGGCGTGCTTGAATCAACCCTCAGACCCCAAATCAAACTTTACTCATGGCGCATCAGCAATGCCATAAAACCGCATGGACATCTGCATCTGATGGGACGCAAAACCACCCGACAATCACACCAGTTATGTGGGAGCCAATCCCCTGAGGGCATTTGGGTTTGTCTGCCCTGTTTCCAGTACAGCAGTGTCAGAGGCATGTTGAAAGCAGTGGCATGTGGTTTCTGTGCTGTCCCAGCCGTAGCTTTGAAATACCAGCCCCACCGCAGGCTATTTTAGGGCCAGCCACAGCCATGCTCACTCGCTGCCCAGATACTGTCGTTCTCCTGGGGCCTGTGTCACAGCGCTGGTCCTCTTTGCATCCCCAAAATTGCAAAGTGGTGAGCCAATGGCATTGTGAGCTTCCGTCAGAAGGCTTTGGCACTGTGCAGTCTCGAGAGCTAGAGGGTCCATACGGATTCGACTGCAAAGGGTCTGTAGGTTGAGGCACATCCTCATGGAGGTTTTCCAGTTGAAGAAAGATTCTTTTTATTCTAAAAGTGTTAAATACTGATCCAAACAGTTGTCTAAAATACCTACCCTCTCATTTGGCTTAAAGGGTTAGGTAATCCAAAAATGAAACTTCTGTCAATAATTACCCTCATGTCATTCCAAACCCGTAAGTCCTTCGTTTATTTTCGGAACACAAATTAAGATATTTTTGAAGAAATCCGAGTTTTTTTTTTTTTCGTAAAGAAATAAACGAAATTACCACATTCAAGGTCCAGAAAAGACATTATTATAATAGTCAAAGTGGTTTAACCTTAATGTTATGAAGCGACGAGAATACATTTTGTGCGCAAAAACAAAACAAAAATGATGACTTTATTTAACAATTTCATCTTTACCCTGTCAGTCTCCTACGCAGTTTACGTTGAAGACACATTAAGGTTAAACCACTGTAGTCACGTTGACTATTTTATAGATTTCTTTACTACTTTTCTGGACCTTGAATGTGGTAATTTCATTGCTTTCTATGGGAGATAAAAAACAAAAGCAATTTCATTACCCCAGATAGCGGCTCCCTGATGCTAGCAAATACAATATATACAATAATTTGGAAATTACTGGTGTTATCAGTAAACCCGGCGTTGTTACAAGTAGAAATTTACCGATGTGGACATCCCTGGTTTGTATACAAAATGGCTTGAAGTACACTTATTACAAGCACAACCCTCCTGGAATGACTTGGGGTCAGGCGTCTTGCCCAGGATGACTTATGGATTGTCCCTTGCAGATTCAAAGAACAACTAGATCTTTGTAGACAGATCTTTATTTACTACTCCATGGCAACACGGACATATAAAGTTTGGTCCTACTCACCCGGGTCATAGCAATGATCTATGGCCAATTCTTGTGTCCATCTTGTGTCCTGTCAAGGTAAGGCCTTGCCTTGTGATCCATCTAAACACTTCCATCTCTTCCCTCTTTCTACAGGTCGCTCTGGGGTATCGAGACGAGCGTCATGGTGGCAGCTCTGATCTCACGCAAGCTTCCAGTCTCTTCATGCATCAGCTCTGAACAAAGGTAAATCCTCTCCATGTTCTGGATTTTCCACCCTCATCCAATGATTGGGTGCAAGTCAAGCTTTAGAGGAGCGGACAAGGAGAAAAACTGTTTATGAGGGCCAAAAACAGAGATACTGGATTCTGGTAAATGTGATGTTACACACATGTTCATAAGTTTCTTGTGTTGAGATTTCACTTATTCTATATCCAAAGAGTAGTCAATGTCAGTTGAGGAAATGGGGAAATAAGGCACAGTGAGGGAGAGATGGAAGGAGAGAGTGAGAGACAGTAATCATTACAGGACTTAAAATAGAATAATTAGAGGAGCTGTGTGTGCTGGTCCTCTGCCTGCACTGACCACAAGTACAGCCATTTACTCTTGATGCTCTTCTGGTACCAGCCATTTATCACCGTTTTCTGTTTGTTACTTTCTTTGTCTGTTTTTATGTTTGGACGATGTGGAGGCTGAACGAGGGAAATCTTCATTTTCAGAGTAGGAAGTAATACATAATATTGAGCATGTTAGGATTTTGTGGGTTGTTGCAAGGTTGTTGCTAAATGGTTGTTACTGACAAAGCATTTGCCATGGTATACTGGATGGCTAAGTTCTTGCTAGGCAGTCACTAGTTCTGAGTAGTTGCTATGATGTTTTGGGTTGTTTTATAGCAGGGGTTTCAAACTCGAATTGGCTGGGGGGACGTTGCTGTGATTGACACCTCCATAGGAGGGCCATTTTAACATTCAAGCACAAAGCGCAATTTTTTTAAAAATTTTTTTATTGAAAATTTATTTCCTTTGCATTATTTCTCATTTACTTCAAATTTCATTACTAAAATATTTTTGCCATACCTAACAAAAAACGTAAACAGCAGTGTCTCTATCATCGTTACATACAGTATTAGTTTTTAACAGTTAGTGCAAATATTTTCCCTTACTTTATTTTAGCTTAAATAACATCAAAATTATGCACTTAACAACACTGTACTGAACAAATGCAATCCCTGAATATATTTGTACACTATTCTATGTCTTGCCAGACACCTGGCAGCGCTTCTGCTCACACAGCAGATACCGTTTGAGCATTGGTAACGATTATTGGTAGCATCGGACGCGTTTCGGTGGTTTAAATCGACGCTCGCGACTTGGGCGAGTGCTTTTACTGCAATTTAATTTTTTACTGTTATTACTTTTACTGTTCTTGGGTGGTTGCTTGAGCTTTCTTATGCATTGCTAGGATTTTCCTGGTTGGCTGTTATGGTATTTTTGGTGGTTCCTAGGGTGTTGCTAAGCTGTTGGTAGGGTGTAGTAGGTGGTTGCTTGATGGCTCAAGCTAGGTAGTAAAAAGAGCCCACGTCCAAATCATTTTCTGGTCTTTCAGTGTAGGTGTAGCAAAAAAAAAAATTTCAACCTTTTTTTTGCATCTTCTAGGCCAATTATAAGCCAGTTTGGCATTTAGATGCCATCAAACATGTTTTGTGTGTGTATGTCTGTCCATAGAAAAGTTCTGTGCATTTTTAAAACCCAGATTTGGTTATCTTGGTATCTGTTGTGCATTAATATAATGTATTTGTGTGTGATTTCAGTTGAGATCTGAAAGACGGGAATTAGACACAGGAATGAACTGAGTGAAAGACAAATTTTTGTTGACATTGTGATGAAAGCATCAAAGTCGTGGAATGGTGCTCATTTGAACGGTGCACTTCCTGAAGTATGTGTGTAAAATTAAATAGAAATATACAGCTTTTTCAACAAACACATTGAAAAACCCAATACATCAATCAATGTTAGAAGGGCCGTTTTTCCTCTGGTACTCATTTCCTACAACAAGCCACAAAAAAGGATCTTAGCTAGATGCTCACTAAGTAGTTCCATTTGATTATTCTTGACTGCTCATTAAAGTGACATGCACTAATTAAACAAGATCGATTGATTTCTCTTCTTTTTTCCAGGTCATATACCAAATTCCGGAAACAAAGATGGTCAAAATTTGAAAAGAATCAAATGATATATTCTCTTCTGGTGCAGTTGAGTTTAATTGTTCCCAGAGTGCTCGTATTTCACTGACATCCGTACTTTGAGTGTTTTAAAGCACTGATTAATGATATCGATGTTTGATCTGAATTGCTGCAAAATTTATTCAAGATGCTGAATTACTTTTTTGTCGCTAACATTCATATTTTTTGCCCTAAATTTAGATTTCTTTGATTGTGAGGTCATTGATTAATTGATTTAGGTTAAATGACCTAGCCAAAACTAAACTTACCCTAACCCTGACTAATCCTAACCCCAAGGCTAGTGGTTACTGGGAAATCTGATGGTGTTATGGGAAAGAGAATTAGTATTTCATTCAAGATGAATTTTAAAAGTGAAAACAAGGAAAGATGTTGTTTGACTATAGCATCTATCCAGCTTTCAATGTTGGAGAAGCTACTTTGGAACTTTAGCTTGCCAAGCTACTCATTTAAATTATTTGAAATACCCTTTAAATACCCAGACTGTAGTTTAACTACTTGCTAATGCTAAATTACAATGATGCTATTTAAAACCCCATGTTTTTCGTCCATGTGTATTAGCTTTGAGTTCATCTAAATGCTAGCAATATATTTAGCAAAATAAGTGTAAAATCCTGAAAGAAAGGCTATTGGATGTTTAAAAAAGGTAAGAGGCCTTCAGTATGTCCTGACCAAACTTCATGTTTCAACAGGAATTACTACACCACTTTTTTTTTTTTTTTTTTTGGAAAAATTAGCTTGACAGCTGAACAGCTGATGTATTCTCATGCTAAAAAAGTAGTCCGTAGCATCGCTACTTTTAGTCCAACGTTGTTAGCGTTTGTAGCAGGATTTGGCGTATCTTTTAAGGGTCCCAAAAGTAATGAAGTTTACAAATGGCATGCTTAGTGTTGTTTATATTGTAGCCGTAGCAGAACTAAATACGATGCAATTTGCAGGAAACGTGCTGTAAATTCACCAACCCAATTAAATTGGACTGTATTACAAGCTGCTGGTGAAACCGGAGCCTTATTTTAAGGCTCTCATTAATCAATGCCAAACCCCAAGGCTTACAGCAGCCTGCCTGATGCAGGACATGTAATTAACTCTTTAAACACAGGGAATAAAAATCAGGCCTGATTGCAAATACCAGTTATCCTTCCTGAGGGACGCAGACCATTAGCTTCCTAATGGGTCTTGCCCCGCAGAGGCGTAAATCATCAGCGGAACTGGCTCCGATCCAAACCGCAGGCCTCGTTACATTGCAGGAAATAAAGAATCACGTGTACACCCCTTTAGTACAATTTTTAAAATGGCCATCATCTGAAGATGATTGGCGTCTCCATGACCTTGGTTAATAAATTGAGCTTGTGGAATTCCAGCGGCATCCTGTTGATAGAACACTAGGTCATAGGAGTCAAAATGAAATGTTTGGATTGTTTTGAGTAGCACTACAATCTACAATTAAGTTTTGGTACCAAGGAAAACTCATTTGGTGCAGGTTGTGCCAGCAGCAGTTGAATTTAGATGATGAGATGACCAGGCGCGTATGTGGTTAAAGAGCTATTTACTGCACTATGCAATGAAACATAACGTAGAATGAGAGAAAAATGTTTAACCGTAAAATAGCCTATGCCGTTCATTCGAGTAATCAGTTGTGGGATGCGAGTTTAATGGCCTTTAATGGTCTGTTTCCTGATATCAGCTCCAATCAGCGGTCAAAGTGCTCAGCCATTCATGATCTTAGAAAAACACATTTTCTGAAAATAGCTCCTACACTTTCTCCATTCGTACCTCGCCCAAGCTCCTTAATGAAATGGAAAAGTTGAAGTGGCACCACAGGTTTTCTTTATTTTTGGAGGGAAACAGTTGCGCTCCTCTTGTTCATTAGCTTAAAGAGAAAACAAACTGCAGAACAAATTAATGCTAACCTTAATTTCTACTTTTACAGGAGTAGCTCTATAAAAAGGAGCCCGGAATGTGCAGGAGGAGACGCGGCTGCCTTTAGAAGTCGGTGGAAAGCGAGCGGCCACATTTTTAAACCTTTGGGTTGGTTTTGTCAGCGCTCTCGTTAAAACGGCCTTTGTGTTTCTCATTATGCTGCTCATACGGAAGAGGTTAGCGACTCACAACCAAGACTGAATGCAGTCCAGGTTAGAGTGGAATTCACGAACAAGAGGTAAACGACTAACCCAATTGACCCTTCGCCGAGAGTTTGATTGACAAGCGATCTAACCAATCATAACGCTGAATCCGCCATTTTGTCCGACAAAGCAGTCAGGAGTTAAAAGATTAACCTCGGTGGACTTGAACTGGGAAAATGGTGTGTACTGACGTTTTTCCGCGTTTGAAACAACATTCCTTCTCATGTTTATTCATGATTATTTGATGCTATAAATGAACTAGTAGGAAGAGATGATCGGTTCACAAACTTGATCTGAGGTGCTACAGCAATCTGTCACGACACATTAAAGAGCCACAAAACGCTTTTTATTGTTCGAATTTCTTAAAAAAAAATACATTATTTGAAAGCTGGGACTTTGTTTAATATCGTAAGTATCCTGCTCTGTCTTGTCCGTCAACGTGTTGTCAGTGTACTCTTTGCTCTGCGATGTATTTTTCACTCTGTGTGGCGTGACGGCGCCATGGCTTGTCGGACAAAGCAACGGTAACTAAAGGGGCGGGTCTTTGCGAAGGGTCAATTGGAGGCAGACCTTCGGAGGTCAACGCTAAGCTTTTATTCCAAGTCTCTGTGCATGTAAAATGTTTACATGGCCTCTGGATGAGTGATACACACCTGTGAGGCCACAGAACACATGACCTTTAATAGAGTTACTGCTGGAAGCCTTGTGTTAACGTTAACACTAGTTACAAATGTGAAGGGCCCTCATTCAGCATTCAACATGCAATCTTCCTCTCAAGTGTTCGGTTAATTTTTACGTAGGTTTTTTTTTTGTTGTTGTTGTAGCTGGGTCATTGACGAATAAGGTTTTTAAAAGTGTAAAAAAACACATAATTGGGATATAATTAATTTTGAAGTTTTATTAAGTGTTAACAATGAGATCATGTGGTTTTTATAATCAGTTAACACTGATTTTGTCTTTTTTTTTTTTTTTTACAAGATGGACAAAATTTGTGACCAAAAGAGTCATTCGGTTTAACCAAAACTTTGGTTTTACCGAATGACGATATTTTCAAACAATGCTTAACAGGCCGATAGCTAGCTAGCTAGTAAGCTAGTAAAAGGACAATAAAACATTTTATATTTTAGTACAAGTTTTTAAAATATTACAACATTTTCAATGTTCTATAATGGTTTTACTGAATGACCTGATGTTTTGGGACATGCATATGAGCAAGTGAAAAATGTGAATTTTTCAAATAGTTAAAAGAGAGTTAGTTACTTTGCTTCACAACCATGTGGTCATTTGCATGATAGTGACCGCCAAAATGGTCCCTTTATATTGGTTTCTCCGAATGACATCAATGAAATTCATTTTTACGGACATTTATTATAACAAAGCAATGACTTCTACACATAATTTTAATACCATTTTGCACTGTTAATATATAATGTTATAAAATCATGCCAGAATAAAAAATATATATATTTATTTGCTTTTTAAATTAAATGGCTGTATTGGCCTTTGGACGGTTAAACCAAATTACCTTTTGATTCTTTAAAATCTTTAAAATACCTTTATATGAAGCAAAATATAATTAAAACCTTTTGGATTCAATAAAGGAGATCTAGTTGTACTACCTTACATACTTTGGATAACGCATCTTTTTATTATTATTACTATTATTATGGCCTTTGGACGAAAAAAAAAGACCCGTCATATATATATATATATATATATATATATATATATATATATACATACCTCAAAAAGGGCCAATCAAACACATCGCTTGCAGCATTTATGTCCTTTATAAAGGGCTGCAAAACACCCCCTAAACTCTCCAAATCAAATTAGACTGAGATTTGAGTGAAAACACCTGGTTGTGAATGTGGCATGAGTGGACTGCATGTTTTCAGGCCTCCATCTCGCTCCACATCACCATAACAGTCATGCTAGCAATGGTATGATGCACTTTTAGACCCCTACAGCGTTTTACCCAGCACCACCGTAAAGTCCCACCACAATCTTTCCAGGATTAGTCTTTCCATGATTTAACGCTGCTCTCTCCTGACCCCTGGAATGCAGTGAATGACGGATCTATTTTCTTACATTGTTTCACCTGCTCTAAATAAAACCACATGTTGCAAGGGTCTTTCGGCTGTAATGGGAAGCATATTGGGGGGTTGCAAGGAGCCGCAGACAGCCAGGGGGCTTCCATTAGACCAAAGCGTGACACTCGGAGGAAGACAAGGGCAGTGTACGGAGATAATACCACAAATCAGAGGTGAATTATGGGGCAGTGCCTTGAAAAGAAGTCCCATCAAAATCCAAAGCCCAATCAGTCTCCAGGCTGTGTAGGGTTACAGAGCAATCCGATAGGTCTCAGTTCTTTGATTATGGTGATTCGCTGGTTTGGAACTTTACATTTTTTTTTTTTTTTTTTTTCCTCCTGATGTTTTCTTCATTGCTAAACTTTCCTGCACACTAGTGTTGATCTCCTAGTGTTAAAGACGTTGTTCTTAATCACTGGTTTGCGATTACTGCAGTTGATTGGGGTTAGACCTTTTAAGCTAAGTTTTAATTCCAACAGATTGGAGGCCAGAATCACCAAGCCAAATGTGACGATTTATGTTAAAAGAGACACCATTTGATTGTAGACTGTCAAGTAAACTTGTATAGTGCTTTTCAGAATACACATTGTTTCAAAGCAGCTTTACAGAAAGTCATGATGTTAATTTTTATAATATCTTTACGCCTTCTAGTCACATTTAGCAGATTAGAGTCGGGCGATAATATAACTTACATTTTGCGATGCTATAAACAATCAAGCAGTTGAGATTTGCTTTGTGGTATATATTGCTTTGTGAGTGTACCGCTAAAAAAAACAGACACTACAGGCTAGTGTGCGTATCTTTTTATCATTAAAGGCTTGTACCACTAAAAAAATAACCAGCCTTTGGTAGTTTGCTGGTCTTAACCGGCCATCAAACTGATTTTCACTTGTCAGTATGGCCATCTCTGATGGTATTTAGAAGTGTTTTAGGCACTTGTTACCTATAGTTGACTACCAAAACTACTTTAAAATATGAATATCAGCATTGCCAGGTTGACCATTAAGCCGAGACCAAAACAAAACGACATCAAGTCAGTTTAAAATGTTCAGCAGTGTGGACTAGTCAACTTGTGTGATTTTTTTTTTTTTGTTCAGCATGAATAGCTAACTTGTGACCTTTCAAACATGCAAAACTGGGCTGTACAACAGTCTCTTTTGCTCTTGGTTTTGGGAAGCACAATGTGACTCATGTAGGCCATCTCAGTCCAACCAGTGCTGCTAGAGCTCCCGATTAGCCAAGCAGGTGTCCATTTCATGCTTTAGCCTGCTGCCAATGCTTTCCTATATGGTTCAGATTTATTCCTACAGTCAACTCTTTGGTCATGTAGCACATGAAATAATATGATTTGAATAATTAGCAATAGAAAATTACCTTAATTTATGCCCGGAATCAAATGCTAAAGTTGCTAATTTCATCCATTTATTCTTCCAAACACTCAGAGAAATGTAGAATCAGAACTTAAACATTCAGCATTTAGCAATTGTAAGCGCATGGTAGACTTTCCCTGTGCAACGGTGACATCTAGTGGCTGTGTAAGTAACAGCAGGCTTTTCTCACTTGCTAGTTGGGATATTGTCCAAGGCTCTGCGACAAGTGGGACGCTGAATGGTATGACCTTCTCATTGACCCCTGTTTTGTTTTATGCCTTGTTTTTTAGCAACTTATTGTTCCCCACATTGTGTCACCACAGGATATTTATGTGTTTTCGGCATGCAGCACATCTGTCACCGCTGAGTCACAGATCTGTGATGGAGATCTGAAGAGAACAATTGCAGCTGATGACTAACAGGCAGACAGCTGCAGAGTGGGTAATGAGATTGAGAGTGTGCGTCTGATCACGTAAAGCCGAGCACACTACAAAACTGAAGCTCATCGACATTTTTAAATCTGCAGGTACGATCAGGAAGGAGAGTAATCTAAAAATAAATGCATTTTTGGCTTAAAACACACTCAGTAGGGGGTTTCAATCTTTTAGATGCCACGGACCCCCATCCCAAAATTTGAAGCTACAATATGTAAAATTTTTGCAGTAAAATATCCAAAAACCACTAGGCTAATGTTATATATTTTGTTCAGTTGAGTACTTATAATATCCCAAAAGTTTCTAACCATTTGTAAATCGTGAGAAAATTGCTGTTTTAAGCAAGGCTTCGGGACGTGTGACATAGCATACATATGCTAACATAGCATAATCGGATGCAGCTTTATTTTTAGTAACGGTAATACAGCATTTTCTCCGTCATACAATACGTTTTAAAATTAATTGCATGCCATTTATCAACACGAGCCATCCAGCATTTAATATGATATTCTAAACTCGATCTAGCTTACTGCAGTGTGTAACAAGTGTCTCACAGCAGCCACCGAGCGAACGCACAGAGTAACGTCATAACATCATTTTCAACACACTCAAATGTGTCTAATATGATAAACAGAGTTGTTACCTCATATGCTTGACCAGAAAAGCGGAAGCAGCGCCGGCGACTGTGGCATAATAAAAGTTCCGCTGCTCGTGAGGCGTTGTGTTCGCACAACACTCGGTCCTGCTCTGCTTCATACTACAGTAACGTTAATCATGACCATATAAGACCATATAAATCTTCCCAAACTATAACTGACGACAATATAAAGTGATATCATTAGAGATTTTGCTGTATCGTTTACGCCGCGGTATGTAAATGTATCCATGTAGCACAGTACTACTTAAAGTTCTTAAAGTTCGGTGCATACTTCATGTTAAAAAATGTTAGCAAGCGTAATAAGCCATAAAAAAATGCGCACAGAAAGCAGCCTCTCAGACAGCATGCGATCCTGAATTCAGTTTTCTTTCATGGCTTTTTGTGCTTGAATGGTCAAATACACACACAGTTGCTTCAAAATGCCCATAGTGTGAAGTATTCACCTTATGTATTAAAGTCACCATGAAATTATGAATGATTTATCCGTGCACATAATTATTTTTTAAATTCATGTGCCCTCATATTCTTCAATCAAAATAACTTCTCCCTCCTGCAGCGACATCTGTTTGATTACTGTCATGAGGGCGGGGCAACCTGTCACTCACATGAGATTGACCAATTGCAAACCACACCCATCCAATCCATTCCCAATGGACAAAATCTTTTACATTTTTTTTTTCTTGTTCAAGAAGGCTTGAACTTTGTTCTATAACACGATTCCTCAAATCACACGTCTTTCTGAGGAGTGGTGTGTATTCTTTTTCTAAGCACTAAGTCTCCCAAGGTTTTTCCACTGAGGTAAATAATTCCATGTATAAAAGCTGAAAACAAATAGCATTTGTTGCCAAGGTTCTTTTGAGCAGCGGTCATGTGATAAATTACGTCCCTGTCATTGCGTAATGTTCTGCAAGGACTCGTTTTATAGAATTAAATGGGGTTCAGAACAGAATTCATTAGTGCGAGTAGTTTTCCTTAAATGTCTTTTAAACTCTCATCTGTTTAATTTATTTTTTTGTACTTCAGAAACAGTTCGTAATTTCTATTCTTAGGCTAAAATAAACATTCCAGTTAGAAACAAAAGGCTTTTACAGACTAATGCTATTTTAATGTCCACTGAAACCTTTTTAGTTTAGTTCTTTAGTAAACCATCATGTGCTGGACTGGTGCTTTGAAGAACTTTGAAATCAAAATACTGACATGAAGAACCAATGAAACATCAAAAACTTTAAATCTCCAAAGAATCAAAGTTTTGGGTCGGTAAGGTTTATAGTTTTACTAGATTTACATAGTAAGGGTTGGTAATTTTCACAAAGTTTTTTGTTGTTGTCATAGTTTTGGTCTTTTGACCATAGTAAATATTTCTTTTTTGATCATATTTAATAATTTTAGACCATTTTATTGATATGGCATATTTCAGTCTCTCTAGCTGCGTTTCCACCGCAGGAACTTTCCCCAGGAACTAGGGACTTTGGGGTGGTACTTCGACTGCAGGAACCAGGGTCTAAATGAAGTTCTGGGTAAAATTTCCCCCCTCAGAAAGTACCTGCTCACAAGGTAGTACTTTTTCAAAGTTCCTGAACTTTTGGGGGTTGGACTTGGGCGCTGAACATGCTGATTGGTTGACTCCACGCAGCATTTTATTTCAACCACCATTTTAAAAAGTCTGTTGCGGTGCGTGCAGTAAGAGTTGTTTGCTAGTCAAATCAACAATAGAGTTTAAAAAATACGACAGATGGACCGACGACAAGGTTAAGGCTTTTTTTAAGCTTGTATGTGGAGGACGAAATCCAGTGGGAACCGGAAAGTTGCGCACCGTCCTACATCACCGGACTTAATCTTCACGGTACTTTACGGTACTGGGATCATGTAGAGCCCTTTGAAGCTGCATTGAAACTGCAATTTGAACCTTCAACCCATTGATCTCTCCGCTGAAGTCCACTATACGGAGAAAAATGTTTTCCTCAAAAACCTTCATTTCTTTTCAACTGAAGAAAGAAAGACAAACATCTTGGTTGACATGGGGGTGAGTAAATGATCAGGAAATTTTAATTTTGAAGTGAACTAATCCTTTGAGATAGAAATATTTGTAACATTATAAATGTCTTTACTGTGACTATTGATTAATTGAATGCATCCTTGCTGAATGTAGATGCAAACAAACTTTTTCCAGATGTAGACACCAATTCAATTTTTTAAAATCTCATATTTTTTAATTTCATATACAGAATTCACATCAGTCACAAAAAAATTGGTACAATCACAGGTCAATAACCTGAAATAGAATAAATATAAGAACTCTTTGATTAGTAAATGCTATTAATAGATGTGTTAATTGTAATCAAAGTGTATAAGAAAACTGCAGTCTAAATATTAATGTCATTATTTCCATTTAGTAGTCACGTCAACAGCTCTAGTCATGTTAGTGCTAAACATTTTGACTAAGTTATTTTTTCGTGCTTACGTATGTAAAATACTTATGTAACGGAAGCAAGCTAGTAAGCAGTCTTTAGAGTCCTTCTCAGTGCGGCCACTTCCCATGGGGGAGAGGCCAGTTCGAATCCCGATCGGAGCGGGTCGAGTAGGACCGGTTACATTTGGTGCCATGACCCGGATGGGGGCGAGTGTAACAGAGGCAAGCTAGTAAGAGCTGTGCATGTAAACCTCACTCCCCTGGACTCCCATGCCTGAGATGCCGGTTCAAGTCCCATTCGGAGCAGCTCGAGTAGGACCCGTTACACTTACACCACCCTTTTTTCTAATGAATGTGTCTAAGAAACCGCTGAAGAATTGGCTTCAGAAAAGTCTGTTATTGCAGAGACATACAGTAGATTGGGTCTGGTAATGCCCTGCCATGGTGACTCCAAAATACCAGGATGTGAGGTCAGGGGGTCGGCGGTTACCATGGCAAGAGTGTCTACATTCAGAGTCACAATAATGCTCAGTGTACCAAACAGAACCCTTTTGTACGCCAGCCAGTATGATGTCACGGTGATGTCATTCCGAAGCGGCTCTGGTTTCAGTTCCAAAAACGGCTTGATTCTCGAATATTATCTTAATATCCATTGTAAATCAGTAACTGCAGAGCTAAAGAGGCCTTGGCTTTGTAGTTTCATGTGATCTGCTGTCAGTCTGCCAAAGAAGGAAAAAGCTGTTAGTATATATCACAGCATGAGCGATCTGACAATTAAATTTAGTTTGAGCTTCAACAGATACCACTAATTGGGAAACTCGTGCACTAAAGTGTGCATGCTGTCTTCTCTGGACAGCTTTAACCAAGTCATTAAAGAGAAGGTGATGGGTCATGAATGCACACACACATACACACACTTTTTGCAGTCAGGACTCTTTTCAAGCTCTGTTCAGAAGCAGCACGACCGGCACCTGCTGTTCACAAAAGCACAGTAAACAAACTGACATTCAGGAACATTTTATCTTGATTGTCACAGAATATTAGGGTATCAATTACCAATGTGATGAGCGATAGAATAGCATGCACTGCTTTTGATGACTTTCTTTAGGTTTGTAACCATCCTGGAACTTTTTTGCCTTTTTTTAGACATGTTGATCATTAGAAATATTGCTTTTAGCATGCTATATAAGTATATTTTTGTTTGAACTATCCCTTTAATAACACGAAATAATGCTCTAATTTGAGTTTGCAGACACGTCGAGGGCCTGTTCTCCAGATAAACATAAAACTTGGTTTTAAGCAGTAACGTAAAGTCTCTCTGGAGCTGTGCGGTAATGTGTGCTGTGTAATCTAAATGTAATAACACAGTCTGCTCCTCTCACAAGCTGCCTCCTTTTACACAGGGTTATTATGGGTAATCAGTCCAGCCATTATAGCCCTTCATCACGACCATGTTGTCGTGAGGTCTTTTATCATTTTTTTTTTTTTTAAAAACATGCATTATAGCCTAAAAGGTAACATTAGTTATTATATTCTGTTGTCTGTTAATGTATATGGCTGCATAATGTCAGATGCATTATAGAGAAACAAATGTCTTTTCCGTGAAATAACTATTCAAATTGCTCTCTATTCATCAAATAAAGGCTTCAGAAGTCTACTTTTATATGCCAGGCTACTTTATAGAGATAGCTCACAATGGTCATGTAGTCAGCTAGTCTGACAATCAACTAGTTGATTTATGAGGTTGAATCAGTGACTTAAAATTATTTAAATAAAAAAAAAAAATGGCTATATAGATCATATACTCTGTACTTTTATTGTAGTCAGTGGCAATTTAATATTTTGTTCAGTTATAGCACCACCAACAGGCGCAATCCCACCACTTTTTCTCCTCATAGTGTGCCCATAAATAAGTATCAAATTTGGTGAAAATATCTCATTTTGTTTAGGAGTTTGTTTAGGAGTACATAAAAATTACCCATGCATGACTTTGATTGAATTTTTTTGCCACTTGGTGTCAACATTTTGGCATTTGGGCTTTCATTTACTACAGTGGTTTTGTCTCGATCAGACTAACCATTTCGAAGATATTTGCGAACGTTGTTTTAATGCTAAATCACAACGTTGCACAAACCATAAGGTGAAACCTAGCACGTCGGGTATCGTTGGACTCTGCAAGGATCCCATCAAAATAAGTCAACCACATCAAAAGTTATAAGCATATGAATATTTGATTTCACCACTAGGTGACGCTGTCTCGAAACTTCTCAGGCTCCTTCAGGGCATTGTGCTGATGACCCATACCGAGTTTTGTAATGATACGTTAATGCGTTCAAAAAATACAGCATTTTGCTACAAAATGCAAAATGGCTGACACCCAAAATGGCTGATATGGTAAAATTGGATATCATTCAACTCAGCATGCTGCCCTGAATCTAACAAGACCAGTTTTATAATTTTATAATATAATAGCTTTCGACCACTTCCGGAGATAGTCAAAAACGCATTTAATCGGATTGCTTTCGTAGTGTAGAAGCTCATGTGGTTGAATGTGTTTGAACAGCGCAAAAGACTCTCCCCTAATGCATATTTGTCCTAGGAACAATTTGCTTTTGATAGCTTTATGCCAGCATAGTCTGAAGATGATCTGATTTTATTTTAATGAAAATTGAAGCAACTGTCTAGGAGGAGTTCGAAAAAAGTAGTTTGTTTGGCAGGAAAAGTTTCTTGACGGAAAATGATGAGAACTGAATCGTATTGAAAAAACAGACCAAAACAGACCAAAAACCAAACCGAACAGAACATACTGTCAGACTCATTACTGTTCTTTTGCTACTAACAGTCTCAAAACGTTTTCTTTCTTTTAATGTCCTCCTCACCTTTACGTGTGGATTTTGATTGGCTGGCAGCTACTGTGGTCAGATCCGCAGGAAGGCCTACATACACTCCTCCATAGTTCCTGCACAACACACATTTAGATCTCACACACTACACATCCATTATTATTGTCCTGATTCAGTCTCATATTGATGTTTTCATACTAGCAGAGATTTTGTATACATTATCATGTTTTCAAAAGAAGTCTAACCTTCGTTTCTCATCATCTGGTGATGGTTCTTCTGTCCTGCATCAAGAAAATAAAGATGAAGCCATCTCTGTGATTGACACATCTGCCAAATATCAATACATGCATGTACTTTATCGTATTTTATTATGTCAATGTCCTCTCTGCTCATAAAGATCAGTCATCAAAACACTTCATACCGCATTCAGAAGCAGTTTTCATCTCAAGACCCTGTTGATGGACTCTAGTAAGAGCAAGGTATATTTTGTAAAGCCTGTTCAATAAATTTCAGTGCACATTCAATTTTCACAATGCTTTGGTCTACTGAAAATGCATCTTTCCTTAAAAAGCCGACATGAAACGGAAGTCTTTTATTTCCTGTTGTGATGCATATCCAAGTGAAACAGCTTCAAATGTTGGGCCGGACTTGATTTTGTTCATGAGGAATTGATTGGATGGTTGCGATTTGCCATTGGTCGATCTCATGTGAGTGACATGTTGCCCCGCCCACAAGACAGCAAATACGTCATCAGAGATGAGAGCTGCATCCTAAATCACATACTCTTTTTAGTAGGTATGTATTTTGAGTAAGTAATTACTTTATGACTGGTAAAAAAGTATGTTCTATATAGTATGAATGTAATCTGGACTTACTACATCCGCCATGTTGTCATTATCATGTGACCTATCAGCGACAGTTACGTTGCATCACTGCCATTCACAAATCCTCTCCCGTGGCCTCATGGGATAGTAAAGTGTCCATCGTTATGCGCAATTAAGAAGTAGTAGGTCGTCCGTGTACTTTTTGACGACTCTTTTATGAGTACTGTGAATTCTGACATACTATTTTTCACCTACTATGTAGAAGCGAAGTATGCGATTTCGGATGCAGCCGAGTTGTTGCTGCAAGAGGAAGGGGCAGTTAATTTGATTAAAGATTATAAGGGCACAAAATAATTTCTTTAATTTCACTATGGAGATTTTAAATAGGATTTTACTTATGAAATCTAATCTAAAGCTAAATGGTTTCACTCAGTAAGCGACAGCATGTTCATTTCGGCTTGCGCTGAGAATGGAAAATCATTAAATATTTCACACGGTGAACATTTATTGAACTCTGTATCTTTTTATAGATGTCAAATGCTAAAAGCACTTCAAAAAGGAGTCACACTCTGATGTCATAACAGAAATCTGCTGTCTAAACACGCTCAGGCGTTTTTCCACTGATGGCACAGTTGCCGTCTGCTGTCTTTGACAGTAAACTGTTAGGTGTCAGGCGTTGGGGGGATGGGTAATGATTGTTGATTGGTTAGCATGTGGTCGGACCCTCAGGGGCCCATGTGCACCACAGAAGCTGCTGAATGGTTAGCTAGAACAGGCCGAGTAATTCTTCCCCCAGATTCAAAATGTATATGCTGTGTTGAGCTGTTCTGTACCAGTTGTGCTAATGAATTCAGCTCAGCGCTCCGTATTCGCACTGTTAATAATTTCTGTCGGGTCAGCGGGGGACGTTAGTGGTCATGACATTCGTTCTGCGGCTCAGATTCGTGAATGTGGTATGTTTGGATATGTCGTAAATTAAATTACTCACACATCCTTAGCAGCTTCTGGACCTGTAAAAGACAGAGAAGAAAATATAATTCATTTTTTAAATAATAAAAAGTTTTTAAGTCAATATTAAAGCAAGAAAAAAACATTTTTTTCATAACCCTACATAAATATAAGTGAAATGAGATGTGTGTATATATATATTATATATGACTGTTAAGGACTGTTGACCTCTTGTCTGAGGATACAACTATTAATTAAAAGTGTGTGTATATATATATATATATATATATATATATAGAACATAGAACATACCAAAGCATTGTGTGTATATATATATATATATATATATATATATACACACTTTTAATATAATTATTATATATATATATATATAGAACATAGAACATACCAAAGCATTGTGTGTATATATATATATATATATATATACACACACTTTTAATTAATAGTTGTATCCTCATACAAGAGGTCAACAGTCCTTAAACTGGAGGGCCATTGAGGTCTCTTCAGCTTCTCCTCTGTGTTACATAATGTACTAATCACACAAGCTCTGCTGTCAATCAAGGGCGGACATCATAAACACAGACCAGAAAAGCTGAACATCACACAGGCCCTGTTTACACCTGGTATTAAGATGTGTTTTGGTCTATCGGATCACAAGTGGATGATGCTAGATACAAGTGTAAACGGGGTCTAAAAAGTTTTGAGTTTGTCCACTTTCAACCACTTCCAAAGGTAGTTGAAAATGCATTCGACCAGATTGCTTTCGTACCATAAAAGCTCATGTGGTCGAATGCGTTCGAACAGCCAAAAAAGACGCCTACTCTTCACCTACTGACCTAATGCTCAAACATTATGAGACGCGTGCAAAATAGGATTTAAACATAGGCTGGAGGCTTAGCCTTCCCCTGGCCATGGGTCAAAAATTAACTAGGGCTTGGCCAAAAATGCAGCTGCACATTTAAACTAAATCTAGTAATAAAGTGAAAATGAAATAAAGTGTAGATTGCGGCATTTAATATAGATCATCTGCTCGTGTTGCGTTATACTTTTTACGCGTTTTACAACGTTGTGCACTATAACCAATCACGCACGATTCTGTTGAGCTTACAATTGATGATTTCTTGTCCAGTGCTGAGATCTGCACACTCAAATCCTCTCATTATAATTTAACTTTTAACAAAAAAGTATAGTTATTATGTAGGCCAAATAAGATATTCATTGTACAGTCAGCTTAATCGATTAGCAGAACTTTGTGAGATCGTGATGAATTATGAGTGACAGCTTAGTGATTATAAAGGAAGCTGTTTTATGCACGCTTAATTCATTCAGAATTTAAAGATAACATATTTTTTTTGTGTTTATGCAGGGATGTGTAGGTTGCCGATAGACTATTTTCATGTTTATTTCATGGCATAGAGATGTGTTTTTATGGAGGAATCGCATCTAGCCTTACCCTAGAGTTGGTTCAGCCTCTGCCTATGGATTTAAACTTTGTCGGCTGAAGACCCAAGTTTGGTTTGAAGAAGAAAAATGTACCAAGCACAATGTTCTCTCATCATTCCTGATTTCTAAAACACACTCGGAGCGTTCGGCCGGTCTTGCTGCTGTCAGAGCAGAAACGGAAGCTGCTGCTCTCCGTATGTTTTTCTGTCGTCTCTGTGCGTTTATATGTAAATTGCGCAAGCTTATTTTGTCCATTAGATTGAAAGATCTGAAAAAGCCCATACATTTACCCACCCACAGACCTTCCCCTCGAAGAAATGCGCATGCGTATTATATGTTCAGTCTATAAGCGCGTAGTGCTTCTTTACAAAGTGACATTGCCAGCTACTGGCCTGGCAGCAGAATACAGCGATTTAGTCGTTTTCGTGGATTTGTGTGAATGGGGATCGTTTTGACTGTACACAAAAAACGCAAAGGAAGAACTTTTCCGTTTTTAATATATCGTTATCGTGTAAACGTCCCCTAAGACTACACCAATGTGGGTCGTAATTGTCAATTAATCAGTCATTGTATAATCAATTAACTATCCAGCTGATCTGGTGCCTTGACATGTACAATTGTTGTTGACTATTGTTCAAGCTTTAGCACTTACTTGTCACATATTTATTAGCGCACTTTGGTATTTTGTTGTCACCTTCTATGTGAAACTTCAGTAAAATATTTTTCAAGAGACCTTGAACTTTTTTTTTGCCATCTGGAATACTATTGTCTATATCAATGGACAGATTAAATACATTACATTTATACAGTATATTTAAGTTAACACCTGGCAACTGCCTAGCAACCATCCCAGAAACCACCCTGAACAGAATTAGAAACAAGCTATCTGTCTGTATGTATGTATGCATGCATACAGTGCATCCGGAAAGTATTCACAGCGCTTCACTTTCTCTACATTTCATGTTACGAGAAACAAGTTTGTTTAAAATCTTTGCAAATTTATTAAAAATAAAAAAGGAAAAATTCACAGCCTTTGCCATGACACTCAAAATTGAGCTCAGGTACATCTTGTTTCCATTGATCATCCTTGAGATGTTTCTACAACTTGACTGGAGTCCACCTATGGTAAATTCAGTTGATTGGACAGGATTTGGAAAGGCATACACCTGTCTATAAAAGGTCCCACAGTTAACAGTGCATGTCAGAGCACAAACCAAGCCATGAAGTCCAAAGAATTGTCTGTAGACCTCCGAGACAGGATTGTATCGAGGCACAGATCCGGGGATGGGTACCAAAAAATTTCTGCAGCACTGAAGATCTAAATGAGCACAGTGGCCTTCATCATCCGTAAATGGAAGAAGCGGGCCGAGAAGGGCCTTAGTCAGGGAGGTGACCAAGAACCCGATGGTCACTCTGACAGAGCTCCAGTGATTCTCTGTGGAGAAAGGAGAACCTTCCAGAAGAACAACCAGCTCTGCAGCACTCCACCAATCAGGCCTGTATGGTAGAGTGGCCACTCCTCAGTAAAAGGCACATGACAGCCTGCCTGGAGGACTCACAGACCATGAGAAACAAAATTCTCTGGACTGATGAAACAAAGATTGAACTCTTTGGCCTGAATAGCAAGCGTAACGTTTGGAGGAAACCAGGCACCGCTCATCACCTGGCCAATACAATCCCTACAGTGAAGCATGGTGGTGGCAGCATCATACTGTTGGGATGTTTTTCAGCAGCAGGAACTGGGAGACTAGTCAGGATCGAGGGAAAGATGAATGCAGAAATGTACAGAGACATCCTTGATGATAACCTGCTCCAGAGTGCTCTGACCTCAGACTGGGGTGAAGGTTCATCTTCCAACAGGAAAACGACCCTAAGCATACAGCCAAGATAACAAAGGAGTGGCTACGGGACAACTCTGTGAATGTCCTTAAGTGGCCCAGACTTGAACCCGATTGAACATGTCTGGAGAGATCTGAAAATGGCTTTGTACCGACGCTCCCCATCCAACCTGATGGAGCTTGAGAGGTCCTGCAAAGAAGAACTGCCCAAAAATAGGTGTGCCAAGTTTGTAGCTTCATACTCAAAAAGACTTAAGGCTGTAATTGGTGCCAAAGGTGCTTCAACAAAATACTGAGCAAAGGCTGTTTTTTTTAATAAATTTGCAAAGATTTCAAACAAACTTCTTTCATGTTGTCATTATGGGGTATTGCTTGAATTTTGAGGAAAATAATGAATTTAATCCCTTTTGGAATAAGGCTGTAACATAACAAAATGTGGAAAAAGTGAAGCGCTGCGAATACTTTCCGGATGCACTGTATCTATGTATCTTGGATCCAAAATTAGATTAGAAAAATATTTATTATTAAAACTAATAAATACAATGTAATACAATTAATTAAAATACTTAATTACATTTAATTTAAATAATTAACAATGATAATTCACATAAAATAATTGTAGTTAAAACTTTAATACATTATATTAGGGGAAAGATAGGGAATGATTATATTTTAATGTTTATATGTATATAATTAAATGATATGTAAAACATATATATCATTGTGATATATCATTTTTTCAGTTTTAGTTTAATAATACTTTTTCTATATGATACATTCAAATAATATATATATATATATATATACACACACACATTGTGAATGTGTATATACACATTTAAATTATATATAAATTTAAATATATATATATATTACATTTTTATACATATAATTATATAAATTTTGCTTTTTTAAAAATCTTTTTAAATAAAACTAAATGTGTGTGCGTAGCTTTATGATTTAATAATTCATGCATCAGAGGGTTTGATGTATTATAAAGACTCTTGAACTAAGTAACATTTAGCAGCGAATCATAATCTTTTACTTAGACTTCTTTAGTGAAAGAAACCTTGAGTAACTTTACAAGTGAACTTAGGGGAAAAATAATGAAAAAATGTTGACTCTGGCCTCTTTAGAGAAAAAATTCCCACTGTGTTCGTACACATAAAGCACACAAAAGAAGAACGACATTGACTTGTTTTTTTTCATCAGATTTGGTCCCTTCTATGCCTGTATTGATTTTAGTGGTCACAAGAGTGATGTTTCCAGCAGTTTTATTCAGTCTGCAGTTCAATTCTGTGATTACAAACGTTCATTTGTACAGTGACTCCTAATTCACCCTTCAAGACGGAAGCCACAGCAGCGGTTCTCAATGAGATCTCGCTTTTCGCTCTCTCTCACACGGTCTCCATGCTTAGCTGTCGTTTGACAGAATCAACTGAGGAGTTTGAATCATTAAAGTGTGTTTATCCTCTAGATTTAGTCATCTATTTTAGACTAATGCATAACCTGAAAACTGTTTCATCAAAGACTCTTCTCTGAGTGTTTTCTTGTCCTCAGGAAACCAAGCTAAGAAACCAGGTCAGTTTTATCGGGCCGAGAAACAACCATCCATCTTGACATCTTACTCCTCGAAGGCAGGAAAGAAACATCGCAAATGAGATCTCTTTACTGGCTCAGTTGTTTCTTCTAGAGAACAATGAGAAGAAATGGTGCTTTTGATTAACTCTTCTGTTACTCTGATGTTTCTCCTGAGAAAAAGAGTCCAAGATACCAAAGTCTGCGCTCACAAGACTTTTGGATTCCCAAAAGAACCATTTTTTCCTTAGTGTGAAGAACCATTCAAAAATCTAAAGAACCTTTTTTTTTTTGAGGCTCTATTCTCTCCATTTAGGAGTTTAGTAATGGATGTCACCACTTTGACATCTCACCTATCTATCATTCATCATTTTCTCTATCATGACATTCAAGGCTAATTCTATTTTTAACCAAAGCTCATTTTGTTTGGCTTTCTTTGTCACGGTTGGTTGTAATGAAGCGCACAACAAAAGGAGTAGGGAACAAAAACAGTCTTTAAAAATCCATACCAGGAGATCGCAGGAGATAATGTAAACACAACAACATTAACATTGACGATACTGGACAAAGGAACTAAGGAAACACAGGGCTTAAATACATGGGAGCATAATCAATGTCAAACGGAACAGGTGTGGGAACTAATTAGCAAACAGGGAAACTAACTAGGGAACACAAGCAGGCAGACAGGGAAACCAAAACACCATGATAATAAACAGAGTTGGGGAAAGTTACTTTTGTAATGTATTACAATATCGCGTTATTACTTAAGTTACTATTTGTGGAAAGTAATGCGTTACATTACTTTTGCATTACTTTTTCTCACCTGGGCTGGGCTTGCTTGTTTGATTTTTAATGATAATAATAATAAAAAGGTTACATTTTTGGCAAATGTAAAGACCCTTTCACACCAAAAGTGAAATGAATAAAGCCCAAAGTATAGTTCACTATTACGCATATGCGAGGGTCAGCGTATACAGTGGGCGTGATGCGAATTTCGTCATCATAAGAGTATGCGCGTACTTGTACTTGCAGGTCGCACACAATTTTTACTTATTAGTATGGTTGAATTGGATCATCGAAGATTAGCAGCAAAGACATTGGTTAATAAAGTGAGATTAAATACATAAAGTATATTTGTTTAATTATTACAGGTTTGCATTAGGAATGCACCAACCCACCTTTTTCGCTTCCAATACCGCTTCCGATACTTGGGATTCAGTATCGGCTGATACCGATCTGATATTCAAGTAACAATAAAAAAAAAGTGCTAAATTACCTAATAAACTGTACGCCTCACTGTGTGGAAGAAACTGGGATCATTCTTTTGTGCAAGGTATCAGGCTTGACTTTAAACATTACTTTCCTAACTTTGTAAAACAAAATAACAAACAGACACAAATGTAGTGAATTATTTATTAAATAATTGTGCATCAGTGCAACAACTGTAAATAAACCAGTAGCTTCACTAGCTTGGTAGACATTCAAAATAAACAGGAGTCCAGCTGATTCCTTCATCCATGACTAATGGCTTGTTTTTCATGAATCAGAATCAGAAAGAAGCCAGGTATGTTTACACATACTAGTAATTTGTTTTAGTGACAGAAGCTCCACAGTGCAACAGAGTAACAGTGACAAGACACAGATAATATCCTGGTAAAATGTTTGAGTCATAAATGACATAAACTAAATATATTTATATATAAATATAGGCTATATAAAATTAAAAAACATTTCTTTTAAATTTATAGCGGAGTTTTTTTTTAATGAGGCAGCAACATATGATAGATAGATAGGACAGAACAAAGAAAAAAAAATGATATTAACAATTTTTCATTGCGCAAAAGTATTATAATGTGAACGGCTCCCATACAGAGCGGCTTAAAGCGCTTATGCGCATCCCGTGTGCAGAATGATGCGCTTGAAGCATCATGGAATCGCGGCGGCAGCGCTCCGTATTGAAAAGTTAAAAGCACAAAGTGAAGATATATTGATGCGTATTGTATTACCGGTATCGTTGTCTACAGATGAAGTATAATAGAAACATTTATTCATCTTGGACAGAGTTTCATTGTGTTGACTATCATAACCAAACGCAACACTCAGTCTGAATGCTGAACTTTAATTTAACGACTTAAATATTTATCTGTACCTCAAATTAAACTATGGAATGGCTTCAGAACACTTGGAATATAGTGCACGGAAACTTCATTGTGCTTTTTAAAGTTTTTGTGCCTTTTGTGGAGCTTAACAATAACACGCACAATATCGGATTTGGATCGGTCCCATCCGGCCGATACCCGATCCGGCAAAAATGGCAGTATCGGAGCCGATACCCGATCTGAGTATCGGATCGGTGCATCCCTAGTTTGCATACAATTTTGAGATTGTATTTCACTGTTTTTTATTTACGTGCAAGTGAGATGAGTAAATGTATGCTCACATTTAGTCTAGAACTACAATAACCATCATGTTCACACAGCGCACACAACGCATCTGCACTTTATTTCTCTCAACATGAGGACAGGAGAGCTGCCGGTCATTAAATGTGAAAAAGTAACTTCTGTCAATTTAAAAGTAATGCGTTACTTGACTAGTTACTTGGAAAAAGTAATCTGAATACAAAGCTCAGGTTACTTGTAATGTGTTCCCGACAGGAATAATAAAACAGAACAACTGTTACACTCTTCTTGGATCCAGTCTGCATTTCGATGCGGTTTGTGAAGCCGTTTAAAATGAAATTCTCTGAACATTTAAATTCATTCGCTGGCTTCTTCAGGGGTGACAGCTGAATCATCTGCAGCTGTTCTTGCATCAGATTTTCAACATCCAGGCTTATTCATGTAACATTTATTGCTCAAATATTGCTCTTTCATAGCTCAGGACACATAATAGTGTTCTATGCTTCAGTTAAATATGAATGTTGTTTCTCCTAAAACTGAGAAATAAAAAGACAAACAGACAAACAGTCAAAGTACAAAGGTTTTTTTTTTTTTTTTTTCCTGCAGTGATGCCCAGAACCATTTTGCTTCCCAAAAGAACCTTTCGATGAAGAACGTTTTAATACTCTAAAGAACCCTTTTGCGCATTTGAAAGGTTCCAATAAAGAACCTTTATTTTAAAGTGTAACATGAAGCTCAGATCATTTGGATGGCAAATATTTGAGTTCATATTGAGATCTCTGACTTTTGATTCAGACTTTAGTCGAATTTAAGCACAGTTTGAGATCTCTAAACCTCTAGAGAGGAAAATATGAGATTAGCAGAGTCTGCTTCTTTTGAGAAGCAAAAGTGCCTCTGTCACTGCCGTCTGGAAGAACCGTTTGAGATGCTGAAGAGATCGCTCACACACGCTTTCTTCATTAAGTCTGTAAGCACAGGTCTGACCTGAATACATATTAGACGTGAGGGACGAAATCTCAATCCCTTACCTCTATCAGACTAAAGGAACATTCCTCCACATCTGTCCGTCGGCTAATAACCGAGGACACGAGGCCCCCTGCAGGTACGAGACTTTATACACGCACTTTAACCTCCAGAAATCAAGTGTTTAATCAAACATCCGACGGCACGCGCGCGCGCTAGGATCCACAACACGACATGTCCATTGATAAAAGGCAGCGCGCGTGTACGTGAGTCACACACACTCACCTCCTGCTGTCGTGCTGGTGGCGGAGGAATTTCCACATCCCATTTTGGCAGCTTTCCGTGTCTGCTTTGGAGGACGGATGAGTGAAGGACGGCTCTGATGTGATGCACGAGCTCCCTTGAACACACCCTCGATCATTCTGCTGTGTGTGAGAGAGAGAGAGAGATACCCGAGCGAGCCTCACATGATTCGCTCCTCTCCTCCACCCTGACAGGGTTGCTGTGGAAACAGAAGGGGGTGTGGCCAGCCTCTAGTTTTACTAAGGGAAATTAAATTACTGAGTTTGCAGGAACTCCGTCCAAACAAGCATGTTTATAGCATTAAATACTGCAAACAGCTTTACAGGTCAGAATGTAAAAGTATTTTAACAAAATAAATAAATAAAATAGCAAAAGAAAAAGCAAGTAAATAATGAGATTAAAATGAAAAAGTAAATAATAAAATCAATAAAAAATGTAATAAAATGTATCAAGACACTTGCAAAAATTATTTACATTTATAATTTCTAAAAATAATTAATATTTTAACGAAATCAAAACAGGACAAATAAAAAGCAAGCTATAATGTAATCAATCAAGGGACATAATTATATTTAATATAAATTATTTATGTTTATAATTAAAAAATTAAATCAATTCACAGGCCAGAATGTGAAATATTCTAACAAAATAAATAAAATAGCCTAGTTAAAAGCAATAAATAATAGGCTAATAAAAATACTTATTATTAAAATTAAAAAATACAATGTGATAAATTAATTAAAAGACTTGATTACTTTTAATTTAAATAATTAACAATTATAATTTATATAAAATAAATTTGAATCAATATATCACATTTTAACTTTTACCTCAATGAAGATGTTATGGTTTATGGTTATGGTTGTCCTAAAAAAAAACTTATAAATGTACCTATATAAACCCTAACTCATATAATTATTAAAAAAGAAAAAACAAAACAATATGTTAATGTTGTTATTTATAAAAGTGACAATATACCAGTGTAGTCCAGCAGAGGGTATTGTTGGATAATAAAAAGATAACTTTCCAACCTAAAGACTTTATCTTTTCTTATGTGATGATATTTATGGTTTGAGTTCCACCTCGTTTTTAATGACAACACACTTTATCGTTATTATCATTATCATTAAAGCTTTATTTATGTGTATTTTTGATACAGGGTCAATGCCCGGTAAAGAGGACTGCATTTCCCAGGATACAACCAAAGCAGTTCCGGATCGTCTTTGAGCAGCTGCATGCTGGGAAATGTAGTCCTCATCTTTGTATTCCATTCCCACCGTCTCAGACGCGAAAGATGCCTTCCGTACACCACAAATTATTACTCGAGGAGGCCCTGCAGGACAGTCCGCAGGTAAACATTTGTTTTCTGGATCTTTATTTAATGTTTTAGTACTCATAACTGTTTGGTTTTGTGTGTTTTGCGTTGCAAAACTGATGATGTAGTTGTCGAGACGCGCGTATGTCGCTGGCCACAGAGCGAATGTGCGAGCTAATCTAAATAAAACGGTAAATTTAAGTGCACGATTAAGTAGAGAATCACCTCAGCTCGTTAAGTTGCCTGCATAGTTTATTATTCAAATGTTTTATTATCAGAAAAGGGCCACAGATGAGACAAGACACATCCTGCACGTATGTTGATCATATGTTTATAAATGAGAGACTCGCGTGAAACATAGGTGCATGTGACGCTACAAACGCGCGTCTTATTTTCGGCTTTGCTGATTTAAAGCTGTAAATGTGTTGCTGGCAGTGGAGTTGTGAATGAAAGGGCCTGTATGGGAGGAATGAGATGTTGTTTAGTTGGTCAAACCCACAAAAGTCTGATACATGAGATCACATATGCTGTATAAGATCTAATATATTAGTATAAGCACTGATACATCACCGTCAGATCAGGAACAACAACAACAAAAAATCAGGTGAAACACACACAAAAACGTTTGACATAACATTGATGTTTCTTGCAATAGGTTTTAATTATTATTGGCTATTCAAAAATCATAATTAGCCCTAATTTGCATGCTATGTTATTGCAGTTCAAACCGTGCAGCCTATCCCACATACTTGTGATATTTTCAGTGAACTAATATTTACTTCATACACGCCAGTTATGTGTCTGAGTCATACCCCATAATGCTCTGTGCTTGAGATTATGAACCCATAGCTGGTCTCCGCCCAGCCAGTCACTATGTTTGCGTTGGAAACACACCCAGAAGTCTGTGCTGATTCCTGACAGAACACACCTGTGGATACACCCAGCATGCTTCACACTGCACAAATGCTTGTTGGGTTCATTTAGCACATTTAACACTGTGTGAATATGGAATGTTTACTGGCGTTTGTGTTTTCTGTGGCAGACGCGGTCCCTGCTCAGTGTGTTTGAGGAGGATGCAGGCACGCTCACTAACTACACAAACCAGTTGCTGCAGTCTATGCAAAGAGTGTTTGGAGCACAGGTACACACACATTTTCACATCGACTTCCACAGTGAAGGCAACATGAAATCGAAATGTACTATATCTGTCTTCAGTTATTGTGCACAACTTATCATTGCATGTTATTTTATGAAAAAAGATGCAAACTTTTTGCAAACTTTCTCCACTTATTAAACAAATGTTCTTTTCTGCTGATGTCATCAAGGACGCAGGGGTGGGGAAAAAAATAATAACCAATAATATCACAGCATAGCATCTAGAATCCAATCAAATCATAGCTCAAAGTTCCACTCTGCATAATTTTCCACTGAATATGCTGTTATACTTGGAAATATGGAACATTATAAATGTTAAAT
The DNA here is from genome assembly GCA_037101425.1 of Elopichthys bambusa. Lineage (NCBI taxonomy): Eukaryota > Metazoa > Chordata > Actinopteri > Cypriniformes > Xenocyprididae > Elopichthys > Elopichthys bambusa. The sequence goes on from CM074455.1 coordinate 4,865,916, forward strand.
GGATTGTTGTCTTTAAATGTAATTATATTTTATGATGGTCCAGACTGTAAATAATTATATAAAATCTGAATATAAATATAATATAAATATATATATATATATGTTATATATTATATTATTTTATATATATATATATGTTATATATATATATATATATATATATATATAAAACCAAATGTAGTTTTAAGTCCTAAAATATGACTGAAAATCTGAATATGTTATAATTCTGAATATATAAATGCAAATCTGACTGTATAAACGTAAATCTGAATACATATATATATATATTTATATATATGTATATCTGAATATGTACAGTTAGAGATCTGAATATGTAGTTATAAGTCTTAATATATGACTGAAAATCTGAATATATTGTTATAACTCTGAATACATAAATCCTGTATATATCATTTTTAACTCAATATAAATGTAAACCATGAATGTATAGATAAATCTGAATATATATATATATATATACATATATACACACACACACACACACACACACACACATCGTGAATATGTAAATGCAAATCCTGAATGTAGTTAGAATTGTGAATTTATATTTATATAATATATAACATCAAATATTTAAACATATTTATAAAACAGTTAGTTCCTGTCCTTGATTCTAATTGGTCAATAGCTGTGTTTTATTCCTCATAAAACACGGCTATGACCGCTTCACCCAGCGGTTCGGTGTATCACTACACAACACCCTTGCAACGTAAACTGTATGTTCTCAATTGATATTGTTCATTTAAGCTTACTGTATTATGTAGAAGAGTATTGTGAGAAAGAGATTGAGTGAGCGAGTTTATTACCCGCATTCAGATTTAGCATTTTCCTTCAGGTCAGTCCTATGTTCATAATAAAAAATATGTTTAAATGTCCGATGTATTATCTTGTCCTTTTAATAGTTAATGGGTTTTCCCATGACTGACAGCGTTAGTCAAAGCATTTGTCAGTTGCGTCTTGTTCTGTGTTCACAACAATTCAGTCTTTTCAATGTAAAAGTCTTCGCTACTGACTGACACACTCATAAAGACAGTCTTTGCTGCCATCTAATGGCGTAGTAATGTAACTTCTGTTGCTGTTCACGGTCAGCAGAAGAAAGGCTTTTAGTGAAAGTTTACTTCATGAAAGTTGCATTGATATATATTTTTGGCTTTAATATTTGTATTGTGTGGTAACTGTTTTATAAAAGCAATAAGGTACTCGAGGCTAGTGCTGTATCGTGAATAAGTCACGGCTGAAGGGTGTTATTAGGCACGTGACCCCTTCTCAGCCGCGACTTATTCACGATACAGCACAGCCTCTCGTACCTTATTGCTTACTTAAATATAAATATATATTTATATATTATATTATTTATGTATATATTACTTTATATTTAATATTTATGAGTGAAATAAGCCCTTTTAAGAAACTTGTTTCCCTAAAAAGAATTTTCACATTTTACTGTGTTAGTATGAGATTCCTCCTGAGATGCAAAGAAACTCACACTAGCTCTGATTGTTCATCTGATTAAATGAGTTTCCTGTGTGCAGAATGAAATGGCTCTGGCGACAGAACAGCTTTCTAAACAGCTCTTGGATTATGAGAAACAGGTGAGTGGTTTTTACTTCCTCTGTAAACGGCAGCGGTGCATTAGCGCTTGTGATGAGTTCTGGGAATGTCTGAATATCAGATGTGTTATGGATGAATCTGACATGATGGTTTGTGAGTGCAGAATTTTGCTCTGGCGAAAGGTGATGAAGAGGTGATCAGCACTTTACAGCACTTCGCCAAAAGCGTGGAAGAGGTGAGGAGACTCCTGCTGTGTGTGTGTGTGTGTGTGTGTGTGTGTGACCGCGGGGTCTCTCGGTCAGAGCGAGGCCATCAGTCGTGTGGCAGCTGGTCTGGGTTGCTTCTCTCATGCAGGTTGTTTGATGTTTGCCAAGATGGCGAGATCACCTGATCATATGACCTTCAGTGAGATCACATGACCTTCATCATTTGCCTCACATACTGCAGAATTTTAGTTCATATTATTTAGATTTAAAAGCGGCAACAATTCAGTGCGACACTTTCTTTTTCTTATACTGTTAAAACAACACATCTTTTAATTTCTCTCTAGCTGAACTCTCTGCACACTGAACTGGCCACACAGATCGCTGACAAGATGGTTTTTCCCATGGTGCAGTTCAGAGAGAAGGACCTTACAGGTACAACACTCACTTTAAAGATCCTGTTCTTCACTGGTGTAGCATTTCTTTATTTACTATTTATTTTTGATAAATAGATTCATCAAATTTATTCTTGATAAGTAAATGCTATTTATTTTTGATTTTTTTAAATATATATATATATATATAATTTTACCGCTTATGTTAGATTATTTATTTATTTTATTTATTTTATTTTAATTAAACATTTAAAAAATAATTTAATTTAAATTATTTTAATTTATTTTAATATTAATTCAGTTATTTCCAAAACATCATATTAAATTCCAAGAGGACAAATTTGATTTTTGATTTTAAATAATAAAATTATTATATTATTTATAGTACACTTATTAAAATAATATTTTCAAAAATACGGTTTCATTTGCTTGTTTTTTAAATTAATATTATAAAATAAAAGTTTGTGTTTACATAATGTGTGTGTACTGTGTATATTTAATATGTACATATAAATACACACATACATGTATTTATTTAAAAACATTTTTATAAAATGTTACATACCTTAAATCACTGTGGTTTTTTTTGAGTGTTTTTACCATCTCTCTGATGTTTACCGTACATTTAAGACTCTTATATTTATTTCTTTTTTTTAAGACTTTTTATATGTATTATGTTTTTAAAAAATGAAACTCCTGTTTTCGATGATATGATCCCATGAAGTGAAACCTGACATGTCAGATTATCCATATGTTTTCAGAGATCAGCACACTGAAGGAGATATTCGGCATTGCCAGTGATGGTATGAAGTTAATAATATCTCTTTATTACTAGTGGATAACAGAAAAATACTGAATGAAAATCACATATACCTCTTTCTCTCTCTCTTTGTCTCTTCAGAGCATGAAGCTGCCATGGTGAAATATAGTCGCTTACCTAAAAAGAGAGAGAATGAAAAGGTAAATATTGATGTAATGTATCTGATCTGTTATGTGTAACCCACCAGTCAGAATTCAGCATTAAGCAGTTAAATGTGTGTATTGACAGATAAAAGCGGAGGTGGTGAGAGAGGTGGCGTATTCCCGCAGGAAGCAGCATCAGGCCGCCATGCAGTATTATTGCGCTCTGAACGCGCTGCAGTACAGGAAGAGAGTGGCCATGCTGGAGCCCATGCTGGGATTCACACATGCTCAGGTCTGACACCTGCCTGTCACGTCACAACAAACAAAATCAAGTGCTGATTTACTCATTCTTGGATGAGCTGCATTTCAAAACTATTGCAAATAGCAAACAATATTTGCACACTTGTGACAACACATTAATTAATGCATGTAGTCTAGTGGTATGAAGAAAGTAGCTGATATTCTCGAAAATGTTGGGAAAAATACAATTCTTTTGAAAAAAAAGTAGACAAATTTAAAGAAATTATTTTAAAATATTTTGAGATATTAAAATAATTTCAAAAATAAAATTTTATTTTGCTTGTTGTTTTTAGCAAAATTGTTTATTTTAAGCAAGATAAAATGTATAATATATAATATTTTTATTATTATTAATAATAATATACATGTTAATATTAATTCAGTTAGTTAACATTTTCCCAAATTTAATAAAAAATATATTATTTACTAAAATAATTAAAATGATCAATTAAAATAATTTTCAAAAATATGGTTTTAATTGCATGTTTTTTACATTAATATTATTAATATTTAAATAACATTAATATTTAATATTAATTCAGTACAGAAATGTGAAGATGATAAATTATTTAATAATAATAATAATACATTATTTAAATGATTCAATAATATTTAATAATAATTATAATTATTATATTCATAATTAACATAACATTTTATTTGCTTGGTATTATTAAATATCATGAATAATAATACATATTAATAATAAAATAAATAATAATTTAGTTATTTAAAAAATTAGAGATTATTTTTAATACAAATATTATATGATGTACTAAAATAATATTTTCAAAAATATTATTTTCATTGCATGTTTTTAATATTATTAATTGATATTAATTCAGTTATTTCCAGAACATCATATTAAATTACAATTAGAGAAACTGAAAATATATTTTTTAATAATACAATTATTGTATTAGTTATATTACTTATTAAAATAATCATTTTAAACATACAATTTTATTTCCTTGGTAATAATAATGATGTACATATTAATATTATTTCAATTGTTTTAAAAAATGAGTGATTTGTATTTTAATAAAAATATTATGTTATTTACCAAAATAATATTTTCTAGGAGTATTATTTTAAATTGTTTAAGATAAATTCTTAAAGATAAATTCAGTTATTTCCAGATACATCATGTTCAAGAGAAATGTTATAATAAATTATTTTATTTTTAATTATAAAAGTATTTTATTATTAATTATTATATCAGTTATATTACTTATTAAATTGGTATCTTTTATATTTATATAAATATTTATGTCATGTATTTCCTGAACCTTAGTGTCTTTTTTTCATATCAAATTCTAAGTTTTTATTAATAACATTCTTATATTATTTTTATTACTGAATAAAATAATTTTTAAATATACTATTTTATTTGCTTTCTCTTTTTATGAATATTAATATTTATATAAATATTTATTTAAGCTGTTTCTTAAACATCAATGTCTTTTTATCATATTGTTACAGCTCCTTTTTAAAAGCAATAAGACACTCAAGGTTGTGCATTTCATTTTGCGACATGCCTAACAACAGCTCTTAACTGTGGTACGATGACTAATGCATGACCTCTCATGACTTTTTGCTTCAATTTAAGTGTTATTTGTGTGCATTATAGTCAATGTAGCTGAATAATCTTCTATCCTGATTGGTTTTCCACAGATAAATTTCTTTAAGAAGGGGATGGAGCTGGTGTCGAAGAAGATGGACAGTTTTCTAAGCTCAGTTTCCAGCATGAATCAGAGGTAAAGGAGCGGCTATTATTTCAGAGCACACATGTGAGGATTGTCTGTGATTCTCTCACGCTCTCTGTCTGTGCTTCAGTATTGACTCTCAGTTAGAGGTCGAAGCAGAGGTCATGCGCTTGTCTCAGAGAGAGCTCCTGTCCGTGGATGACACCGCCTACATGCCGGATCACGATCAAGTCCCCGTGAATCGCGCCCTCATCCAGAAAGCAGGTTACCTCAACATCAGGAAGTACGGATCACTTTATCTGTCAGATTTGATCAAGTTAGCAGGTGACGTTTGTAGTTTAACATGCTGAACTCTGTGTGTCCTGCAGTAAGACGGGGCTGGTGACTACGGCGTGGGACCGGCTGTTTTTCTTCACGCAGGGTGGGAATCTGATGTGTCAGCCGCGGGGCGCAGTGGCAGGCGGGATGGTTCTGGATCTGGACAACAGTTCTGTCATGGCTGTGGAGTGTGAAGACCGCCGCTACTGCTTCCAGATCACTTCACCCAATGGCAAAATGTACGGAAACTGTGTGTGTGTTTGAATCCGTGAAATGTGTTTGTAGTCTATAGGCAGGTTTTATAATTTAATGTATGTTATTTATATTTTAATATAATTTTAACAATTATATTATTAACTTTTTAATAATTATATTATTTAATAATTATATTATTAATATTTTCCATTTATTCCCAATTCAAATACATTTTAACATTATATTCATTATAATGAATATATTCATATAATTATATAACTATAATAATTATTAGTGTTGTCAAATCGATTAATCACATCTAACAAAAAAGTTTGTATATATATATATTTTTACACACACACACACTTTTATGTTAGATTTGATTTTCTCACGATTTTGACAGCACTAATAATTATGTATAATTTACTGTATATAATTTAATATATTTTAATAATTACATTTTCATTTAATGAAACTAAAATATAAGTAAAATAAGCTATCTTTATTTTAATATATAAACATATTTCTATATATTTATTATTTATATATAAATAAATATGAAAATTATATACTTATTATAAAATACTCAAATTATTTTGTGTCTGTATGTGTGTGTATATATATATATATATATATATATATATATATATATATATATATATATATATATATATATATATACACTGAACAAAATTATAAACGCAACACTTTTGTTTTTGCCCCCAACTCTCTCAAATATTGTTCACAAATCTGTCTAAATCTGTGTTAGTGAGCACTTCTCCTTTGCCAAGATCACACACAGACAGACACCTCACAGGTGTGGCATATCAAGATGCTGATTAGACAGCATGATTATTGCACAGGTGTGCCTTAGGCTGGCCACAATAAAAGGCCACTCTAAAATGTGCAGTTTTATCACACAGTACAATGCCACAGATGTCGCAAGTTTTGAGGGAGCGTGCAGTTGGCATGCTGACTGCAGGACTGTCATTCAGAGCTGTTGCCCGTGAATTGAATTTTCATTTCTCTACCATAAGCCATCTCCAAAGGCGTTTCAGAGAATTTGGCAGTACATCCAACCGGCCTCACAACCGCAGACCATGTGTAACCACACCAGCCCAGGACCTCCACATCCAGCATTTTCACCTCCAAGATCGTCTGAAATCAGCCACCCGGACAGCTGCTGCAACAATTGGTTTGCTTAACCAAAGAATTTCTGCACAAACTGTCAGAAACCGTCTGAGGGAAGCTCATTTGCATGCTCGGTTTGCTGATGTCAACGGTGTGGATCGAGTGGCCCATGGTGGCGGTGGGGTTATGGTATGGGCAGGCATATGTTATAGACAACGAACACAGGTGCATTTTATTGATGGCATTTTGAATACATCGTGACGAGATCCTGAGGCCCATTGTTGTGCCATTCATCCACGACCATCAACTCATGTTGCAGCATGATAATGCACGGCCCCATGTTGCAAGGATCTGTACACAATTCCTGGAAGCTGAAAACATCTCAGTTCTTGCATGGCCAGCATACTCTCTGGACATGTCACCCATTGAGCATGTTTGGGATGCTCTGGATCGGCGTATACGACAGCGTGTTCCAGGTCCTGCCAATATCTAGCATCACAGCCATTATCTCGGCAAAGGAGAAGTGCTCACTAACACAGATTTAGACATATTTGTGAATAATATTTGAGAGAAATAGACGGTTCACTCCTATTAGGCGGAAAGACGGTTCACTCCTATTATTTATGAATGGGAGAAACTGCAAATCACAACATGGCAGTATAGGTCCCGCCTTCTAATTAAAAGAACCAATCGCTGATTGATAGTCATTGCGTCACTGCAGCTGCCGTTAGCTGAGACTCACGCTTGGGACTGTCCATGCGTTAGCTAGTCTTGCCTGAAAAATAAGCTTTTTTTAATGTTATTTGAGCATATGAAACAATATTCATGGGACTGTTCATGTCAGATTTTGTTGCTGATTTGAAATATATTATTTAATTGTGAGTTAGCCAAGCAGTTTTTGAGATTTCAGGATTCCCCCATTCAAATAAATAGGACTTGGTCTTGTATCCCCGAAATAGCTGCCTGGAGGCGTTGCAAATATTCCTGCCGAGTGAACAGACTTTGCTTGAAAGGGACTTTGGTCTGACTCAACTACAAAATACAAAACCAAAACACTTATACCCCTGGTTTCACAGACAAGGCTTAAGCTAGTCCTGGACTAAAATGCATGTTTGAGCTGTTTTAACTGAAAGCAACTTGTTCTGACAGATCTTCAAATATGCCATTGTTTTGTCTCAAGATTCACACCAGTAATTTTTTTCTAAGGCATGTTTATAAAAGCTACTTAAATGTCTTAATTAAACTAAATTCTAATCCTGGCTTAATCTAAGCCCTGTCTGTGAAACCAGGCCTACAGTTTTAACTCCAGCCATTGTTAAATAGATCGGTATATGCCAAAAATATGGATCATAGTGCTGAAGGAAGCGTACACATCTGTTCATTCCCTCTCACCTCGTTCCTATGATCCATCGGTCTCACTCCTTCATGATCAGTTTCCTGCTGAATGATTAAACATGGATTAATGATGTCCTGATGTGTGTGTGTGTGTGTGTGTGTGTGAGAGGATCTGATCTCTGCTGTGTTAACAGAAGAAGATGTGATCATGATTCCTCTGGTTCTCCTGATGTTCGCGCTGAGTCGTCCACTCACAGAAACCGGTCTGATGTGTCGCTGTCGTAACCATCACTGTTTCTCACTCTGTTTTCAGGTCTCTGATTCTTCAGGCCGAGAGTAAGAAGGAATATGAGGAGGTATTTACACGCTTCAATGAAGATGTACAAATCAATTTATAGTTAAGTCTGCATTTTGTAAAACAACATTGTGATGTTTTTCTTTAATTTGTATCTACAGTGGATTTGCACCCTGAACAACATTTCCAGACAGATTTATCTAACCGACAATCCTGAGGTATCTATCTATCTATCTGTCTGTCTGTCTATCCTGTCTATCCTGTCTATCTGTCTGTCTGTCTATCTATCTATCTATCTATCTATCTGTCTGTCTATCCTGTCTATCTATCTATCTATCTGTCTGTCTGTCTATCCTGTCTATCTATCTATCTATCTATCTATCTATCTGTCTGTCTGTCTATCCTGTGTCTATATAGCTATCTCTGTCTGTCTATCTATCTATCTATCTATCTATCTGTCTGTCTGTCTGTCGGTCTATCTGTCTGTCTGTCTGTCTGTCTGTCTGTCTGACTGTCTGTCTATCCTGTGTCTATATAGCTATCTCTGTCTGTCTATCTGTCTATGTATCTATCTGTCTGTCTGTCTATCCTGTGTCTATCAATTCAATTCACTTCAAATTTGCTTTATTGGTATGACTTACACAGTATTGCCAAAGCAGTGGCCATTACATAAGCAATGAGCAAATAATGATTATATAATGCATAAACAAAATAAGAATAAACATATAAATATATATATATATACAAGAAATAATAATAATAATAAAAAAACAGTACATACATTAAGAATATTTCTGATTCTAGTTTTGTCCACTGGCTGCTGACTCTCTTAGATTGTGGCAAGCTGTTATGTATTTTGCTGCTGTTGCAATCAGTTTGAAAAGAATCATAAAATGATTTATTTTTTCTGTATTTGAAGATGCCATACATTTTGGTTCTAGTAGTTGGAATTTAGTGAAATAGTCCGATCGAATGTTGAGATAGTGGTCACAGTGCAGCAGGAAGTGTTCCTCTGTCTCCACCTCTCTCTGAGAGCACAGTGAACACAGTCTCTCGCGGCTGCCATCTCTGCCTGTGCCGTCCTCTCTCTACAGCTAGGCTATGATCACTCAGCCTGTATCTGGTTAGGGTCTTTCTAACTTTGTTCTTTAACACAGCTCAGATATTCTGCTGGTTTGTAGTCTCTTTTTAGTTGTAAATAGAGTTCCATCTTCTTTTGTAATTTAGTGGCATTTTTCCAATAGTTGATGTAATTTTGTTTTTGTAATTGAACAATTTGGTTGGGCCGGATTGTGCTGTGTAGGTTTGGCTGTAGTTTCAGCACCAGCTGTGATGGGGCACTCCTGATCAGGTTCTGTTCCCAACACTGTAGAGCTTCTGCCTGGTATGAACTCGGATCACTGCGTTTAATGTGCTGGTAGAATTTCAGAGCTCTTTTTTGGGTGGTTATCAATAAAGGGTGTTGTCCTAATTCAGCTCTGCATGAGTTGGTGTCGCTCTGTTAACTTTTAAGATGCTTTTACAAATTTGAGTATGCAGAGTTTCAAATCTTGGGTTTTTAGGGGTCCCCATACTTCACTGCTTTTAGGATTTTCAGCCAGGTTTGTATTGGAATTTCATGTCAAATTGTATTTTTAATCATGTAGAAGGCTCTCATTGCTTTTGCTCTCAGTTCTTTCACAGCCATATTGAAGTTCCCTGTTGAACTCCGTTTTAGACCCAGATAGGTGTATTCGCAGACGTGTTGGAGGACCTGGTTTCCTGCTCTAAAGGTGTATCTATTTTCCCTACACCTGGATCTGTTTTGAAAAATCATTATTTTTGTTTTTGCCAAGTTAATTTTAAGAGCCCATGTTTGACTGAATGTCTCTCTGATGTCGAGGAGTTGTTGTAGTCCCTCTTTTGTTTTTGACAGAATGATCTGCAAAGAGGAGACATTTAATTTCTGATTCAGTCAGGGTTTGCCCGGGGGCAGTCGAATTATTTAATGCTTTGGCTAATTCGTTTATATAAATGTTAAATAGTGTGGGGCTCAATGGGCAACCTTGACAGACTTCTTGTTGTTGGGAGAAAATTTCTGTCCATTTGTTCCCTATTTTTACAGCACATGTATTGTTTTTATACATGGTGCTGATCAAATCAAATGTTTTCCCTCCAATCCCGTTTTCCAGTAGTTTTAGGAAGAGTCCTTCTTGCCAGATTGAATCGAAAGCCTTTTCAAAGTCAACAAAGCAAGCAAAGACTTTGGTTTTGTTTTGGTATACATGTTTATTAATGATTGTGTGGGGGGTGTAAATATGGTCAGATGTTCTGTGCTTGGGCAGAAATCCAATTTGACTTTTAAAGTTGAAAGTTCTGCAATCTCCTATTAATAATCTATTGCTATTGACACATATGCCTCTGTAATTGTTTGGCTCAAATTTGTCTCCTTGTTTAAGGACTGGTGTAATCAGGCCTTGATTCCAGGTGTTCGGGAAATCCTACACTCAAAACAATGTTGAATAATTTGATTATTGCAGTCTTGAATTTGTCATTGGTGTATTTGGTCATTTCATTTAATATTCCATCAATGCCACATGCCTTGTTGAGTTTTAATGCATGTAGTCTATCTGTTAGCTTGTTTATTGTAATTGGGAAGTCCAGGGGGTTCTGATTGTCTTTAATTTTTTCTTTCAGGATTTCTAATTTGGTTTTTATTTCATTTTGAGCAGGATTTGTGTCGGTTGTTTTGTACAGATTTTCAAAGTGTGTCCTCCATATGTTCCCGTTTTGAATGGCCAATTCTTCCTGTTGTGGTCTATAGAGAGTAGAGATGCACCGATTGCAATTTTCTTGGCCGATTTCCGATTTTTTTGTTAGTGTGATCTGCTGATACCAATTATTGCAGATTCCAATTTTCTTCTTCCGATTCCGATCCCTGGCTGATCGATCGGTGCATCTCTAATAGAGAGTGTTCCAATTGTTCCAGAAGTTACTGGTATTTATTGACTCCTCCATTGCTTGGAATAATTGTTCTGTATGCTCTTCCTTTTTTGCTCTTAGAGTTTGTTTGTAGACTTTAAGAGTTTCATGATATTGATGGAGTTCTTGATTGTATGGGTCTCTGTGTTTTTGATTGGAAAGATTTCGTACTGTTGTCTAAAACTTTTACACTCATTGTCAAACCACTTTTCATTGTTTTTTTTTTTTTTTGTTTTTTTTTTTAAATTTTTGATGATTTTTTCAAATTGCACATGGATGCTGATTGGTGGAATATGTTGGTGATGTCATGTAGTGCCAGATTTATGCCTATTTTATTTTGTGGATATGTGTTAATTATAAATTTGTCCAATAATAATTTGATAGTTTGACTTTCTATTGCACTTTGATAATTTTCTGTGCTGTTTTTTGTCCACTTGTATGATTGTTTCAGCTTTAGTAAATGAGAGGGCTGTCTGCGGGATTCATTAGTTTGAGTTCGTTTTAGATATAATGTAATTTTACAGTGGTCTGACAGAGGTGTTTGAGGACTGACTGTGAATGCTCTGAGATGCACTGGGTCAGTGTCTGTAATGAAATAATCTACAGTACTGTTGCCCAGAAATGAATTAAAGGTATAACAGCCAAAAGAGTCTCCCCGAATGTGACCGTTTACTATATACAGACCGTCTCAGTGATTGACAGAGCTCTAGTAGGCTTTTCCCACTTTTGTTTGTGAATTTGTCATAATTATTTCTGAGGTGGTATGAAGGTGGCTGGAGTTTGTAATATATTTGTCTCCCTGTGTGTTGACAAAGTCTGGTTCAGTTCCAGTTCTAGCATTTAAATCGCCACACATTAACACATTTCCTTTTGTCTGGAAATGGCAGATCTCATCTTGCAGGATGGAGAAGGTTTCTTCATTGTAATAGGGAGATTCAGCCGGGGGTAAATATGTAGCACACAAGAATATGTGACGGTCTGTGGAGACTGTGTCTTTTTGGATTTTTAACCAAATGTAAATTTTTCTGGTTTTTATACATTTGATTGAGTCTGAGTTATGTTCGTACCATATCAGCATTCACCACACACACACACACACACACACACACACACACACACACACACACACACACACGTACACACAGAGTACATTTTTTTTTTTTTTTCTCTCCTCTTCTGAGTCACTAACCCATGAGGTGAGAGCACAGCAGAGTTAGCATGTGCTGGATGTCTCTGAGTTGTGCTGGTGCTGGAGTGGATCAGTGATCTGCTGGCTGCTTCAGCGTAGCTCTGGCTGTCCAGGTGCTGCTCCTGTTGATGTTCATGTGAATGAGAAGGCGGGGAGGCTGCAGGGGGAAACTTAGAGCCTCTCTTTGGGTTTCTCCGCTTAGAGTTGAAGTGGTGGAGGGGGTGGTAATTTGAAGGGTGTCCCTGTAGTGGCTCTATGGGGTGTCCATGAGATCGCTGTTGTATGTTGGAGTTGCAGTTCAGTGTGATGTCCTTCATGGTCTTAAAGGCTGTTGAGATTCAGAGTGGGCTGCTGAGCCAGGTATATGTTGGGCTTTAGGGCACAGTCTCTGGATACTCTTGCATTTATATGCCTGATGGTGTCTGGGTGGAAATCAGAGCGCAGTAGCAGGGTGGAGAGGATAATTTTGGAGTTGGGGAAGTTGGAGGATACCTTCTCTGTTACATTTATGAGAGCTGAAGCTACTCTCTCTTGTTGAGCTCTCAGGTCGTTGGTGCCGGTGTGGATGATAATGTGGCTGGGGGAACCCAGCTGCTCTTTACACAAGAACTCCAGGGCCTTCTGTGTGTTTGGGCACCATATTTTCTTGACATTTCTTCTCGGGAACAGTTTATTTTCATCTGTCTGTCTATATATCTATCTCTGTCTGTCTATCCTGTCTGTCTGTCTATCTATCTATCTATCTATCTGTCTATCTATCTGTCCTCTGTCTGTCTATCCTGTGTCTATATATCTGTCTGTCTGTCTGTCTGTCTGTCTGTCTATCTATCTATCTATCTATCTATCTATCTATCTGTCCTCTGTCTATCTATCCTGTATCTATCTGTCTGTCTGTCTGTCTATCCTGTGTCTATCTGTCTGTCTGTCTATCCTCTGTCTGTCTATCTGTCTATCTCTCTATCTATATCTATCTGTCTGTCTACAAATTTATATATATTTTTTACAAATGTTAATTTTTATATTTGTATAAGACAATTTTATGTAATTACATGTTTTATTTTATAAAATATATATATATACATATAAAATATATTGTATTTTTTAAATCAAATACATAATGTGAGCACTGAGTATCATTTAGCAACACCCTAGTAACTGCATATATATATATTTTATTTAATTATGTTTTTGTGTTGAAGTATTTTGTGATGTTATCTTAGGCTGTGGCGATCAGGTTGCACCAGACGGCCCTCCAGGCTGTGACGCCCATCACCAGCTTTGAGAAGAGAGCTGAAGGTTCTCCTAACCCAGACCGGTACTAATAGTTCATATCTGAGGATGATGACTAAACGCTTATTTCATTCCAGTGCACTTCTATATTTGTGACCCGTGCTGGCAAAATGAGTCACAATGAGCACATTTTCAAAAATATGTTAGTTATTCTCACATTCTCTTTTAAAAACCTTCAAAATGATGTATGATTTGTTTGAATCCGACAAAAAGTGACTGAGCTCCACCTGTTTGAAGTCGATAGAGTCAGAAAAATCAATTTTGAGAAAAATCGAGTTAAAGTTTTCTGAAG
>CM074455.1:4885000-4965000 GCA_037101425.1 Elopichthys bambusa
TAAACCTAATTGTTAATGAATTGTAAGGTAACTGGTTTAAGTTAGCTATATTGTTGTATGAATCTCTGTATGAATCATGTAAGACTGTATCGGCTATGATCGACTTGACGACAAATGCTAGACTGAGAGACTCTTCTCAGCCTTTATATATATTTAATGTTTCTTGAGTAAAGAAAACGCTGCACTTATTAAAAAAAAGTTTTTGCGACGTTTTGTTTTGCATTGCAAACAAGCAGAGACGGTCCAAACTGCAGTTCATTCAGGATAGAGGTGGGTGGAGTTATGAGGTTTGACTGACAGATTGAAGATCCAATGGACTTAACGAGGTTTAGTCACAATATCTTTTTAATACTTTAGATTGGTTATATATATGCTAAATATACAGACTTAAAGGGTGACCAACAGTATGCTTCGTCCGAAATTGAATACTTCCCTACTGTATAACATGAGAAAAACAGTACGACAACAGAGCAGTATGTCCGAATTCATAGTATTCAAAAAAACAGCAGGCGAAAAGTCCCCGGATGATCTGCTACTACCGGCGAGATTCTGAAGTGCGCTTTTGATGGACACTTTACTATCTAATGCGGCTACGGGAGCGGATTTATTAATGGAGGTGAAGCGCGCTGGTAGGTCACGTGATAATGACAACATGGCGGATGTAGTACGTCCGGATTATATTGATAAAACCCACATTCATACTACAGTAGTCAACATTTGAAGTGGATCAAAAAAATTCATCAAAGTTGTCCTAAGAACTAAGTTGTTATAAGACGAATGTTTTAGGACAACTTTGAAGTGTTTTGATCTACTTCAAATGTTGACTACTAGAACATACTTTTTTAACGGTCGCGAAGTAAGTTCGAATTCAAATGTACCTAACGTACTCAGTACGCGATTTCGGACGGTGCGGTAGTTTTATGGAAAAAAAAAAAAAAAAAAAAATGACGAGGTTAACATGTATTACAGTGTATCAAAACAATAGGGGGAGGGGGGAGGGGGGGGAGGGGAGGGGGGGGGGGAATTCTCGCTTAGTGCATTTGTTTTATCAGCACTTGAATGTGGGTAAGTTTCATTAAAAAAAGCAACAGTTAAAACAAAAAGGGGAGAAAATCCTAAAGATTTAGGATTTATGACTTGCTACATAAATGTACTTCACAATCACCAGTTAAGTATTTACTTTCATTGCTTAGAAGTATGCAAATTGGGATTCAACAGAATGCAAAACAAAATTGCATTTTTCTTCATATTTTAGGTTGTCTTTTTTTTTTTAAACGTGCAATTTTGATGCGTTTAAAACGCTTTAATTTAAAAACACTAATACAAGATTACTTCCTGTGGTCTGTTTACATTAAATACCATTGAAAATTTTATAATACACAAAACGAAATAGGAAATTGACATCCTGTAGGAGAAAAAAAACAAAAAAAAACAAAGACCTGCAGCATATATTTTAACATTCATTCTGTGGAAAAATTAATCTCAGGGTGAGTCTGGTAACAAAAAACTAAATAGTTTTTCAAACCTTTTGTTGTTGTTTTGGTGCTGAAGGGCTTTTCCCCCTTGTTATTTCCTGCGTGATCAGTTTGGTCTGTGCAGGTGGAGCAGCACATCCACAGCACTTCATTAAGTACATACTCGTTTATCTGTAATCGTCTGCTTGTACTGAAGGTTACGACTGTATGTGTCGAAATAAAGTTCTGAAAGCGGTTTGCTAGTGATTTGAACGAAGTTGGACTGTTTACATTTATCACAAACTGATCCTGAAGTGTTCACCAAACTTTAAAAATGCCTCAGTAACTATCTGACGTTTAACCTGCGATGAGCTTGAGCATGATGTATGCTGAAAAATAAAATCATTCATGAACATGCTGTCAGATTCTGCCCATGTAACGTCTTTTCAGAATGTAAAACTCTTTAATAAAGTAAGTTAGAAATGGTCACAAAGCTTTAAGAGTCATAAAGAAGCAATCTGAAAATTAAATACTTTATTTTACATATCACATCATTCAGCTTTTGTGGATAAAAGCATCACTGCACAACAGGAAATGTTCAAATCGGACGAATCGCTTTGGCGATAAACACAATACATACTGACATGATCACTGAAGCAGGAGGTCCAGAGGACTCATTCACACACACGACAATCAAGAGTCTTTGTAGTAGTTATTGAGGTTGATCCGCAACAGGAAGTCCTCCAGATGGGGCTGATAGCCTTTATCCACCAGTTTGGTCACCACTGTAGAAAACAAACACATACACAGTTAATTAACTCAGGTTAAAAGGAACAATTATCCATTGAAAACAATAATTTAATTGAAAATACGATTTCTTCTCTTACAAAAATCATACTCTCACTACATTAAAACTTTTCAGTAATGAGCAAAATTATCATGTAAAAGTTACTGTAATTATCTTTGTGCAAGACATCCTGACTGACATTTAAGGAAAGATAAAATGCTACAAAAGTGTAAGATATGAACCATATATAGAGCAATATAGCTGTTTTATTACACAGCTGAATGTCCTGCTGGAACATTTGGCTTGTATGGATCTCTGCTCAAGAACCAGCTGTATTTGTGATGACTTTGCTGGCAATAATACAGTATTTATTAAGCCAGTTTAATTTTCTAAAGACTGCACCATCTGGTTAGTTTTACGGCATCTCATTGTCTCACAAACGGCGCATATGACAGCAATAATAAAGAGATATTTTTGTGGGACTGGTGGTTTAATTTTCAGCAAAAAAGATGCCAGTAGATTCAACACGACTGAGATGGTCTTCAGTATGGATGAGCTCAACATGATAAATAAATCTGTCATGTCTAGCACCGTCTGCCAACGTTTTTTAAAAAAGTAAATGAATTTATAACTCGTGTATATTTCTTAGGTATTGCAAATTATAAATGCTAATAAATTAACTGTTTCCACTTTTCCAGTGTTGTGTTATATATATATATATATATATATATATATATATATATATGGGACAAATATCTAACATTCATTAAAAAATAACCTGCACTGATTATATTCCACTATTTTTTTTTTTATCTACTTGATAAACAATTGCTGTCCTGTCCAAATGTTTCTCGTACCATTCATCTGTTTAAAAAGAGCCATTTTATACCATTTCAGAGCAAATACATAAATACTGACCATATTGAGGAATAGTTGTTTTCAGCTTTATCTCAGGCATTGTTCTGATGACTAAAGGCACACATCTCTCTGTCTGTATCTGAGTGGGCAGGTGTGACACTCTAATCTTATCGTCCCCCGTCACAGACCTCTGATCTCAGGGTGTACACCTGTAGCAGCAGCTCACCTTTGAACAGGAAGCGGGAGTAATACTTGAAGGTGTTGTAGGACTGCTGCATAGCGATGAAACTGGGATGCACCGGCTCCCCCTGCTGGAGCTCCCACGGCTGCGCGATCAGCTGTCCACGGAACTTCAGGATCAGGCTGAAGATGCTGTGGATGATGTTCATGACAGGGGCGGCTTTCTCTGTCAGCAAACCCCTGGGAAACAATTATGGATGATAAATCCCTTCTCCAGATATATTAAAGGGGTGGTTGATTATGATTTCACCTTTTTAACTTTAGTTAGTGTGTAATGTTGCTGTTTGAGCATAAACAACATCTGCAAAGTTACGACGCTCAAAGTTCAATGCAAAGGGAGATATTTTCTTTTACACAAATCGCTTTTTAAGGACTACAACAAACGGCTGGTAGGGACTACAACAAGCTTTTTCCCGGGTTGGTGACATCACAAACCCCAAAATTTACATAAACTCTGCCCCGGGAACACACAACAAATGGGGTGAGGCCATGTTGGGCTGCTTTAGAGAAGAGGAAAAGTTGCTGTAGTAGAGTGTTGTTTCCATGCCGTCATTTTACACCGGACTGCTTCACAAACGAGGGTCAATTCAACGCTGGATTTGCACAAAAGATTAACATGACGGCACATGCTAGTCGATGAGTTGAATCAACTCCACAGCAACTACATAAATGTATCCACTAACCATTCAGAAACGTCCGGTTACATTCTAAAAGTTGTAACTTCTTCCTGAGTCTCTCCATCAGTGTCGACTCCGGTTTGAACAATGTAAGGCTGAACACCGTTACTGATAATTTGGCTGCGTGAGATTCTCCAGCTTTGTTGTTGTCGAGCAACCGAAGTGCAAGCTTTTAAAGCTCCGCCCTCTTCTGGAAAGCAGTGTGTTTTTGCTCACACCCAAATAGGGGCAAATTTGACAAGCTATAATGAATGACCTGTGGGGTATTTTGAGCGGAAACTTCACAGACACATTCTGGGGACACCAGAGACTTATATTACATCTTGTGAAAGGGGCATTAGGTCCCCTTTAAACAATGAATATGTCATGCTTGAGTGGGACACAGGTCCTAACCTGAAGATGGCTCTGTTGAGGTATTCGGCGTGTGTGCGGTGGATGGCGTCCAGGTCATTGGCACTGCTCAGTTTGTGTGTAAACTCGCTCCAGGACACCTGAAGGATCTGGTTAGCGATGTAGCCCTGGATCACCTTCACAAAGTGCTGCATCTCGTGTCTGTACAGCTGCAGCTGATGGAACTGGACGGAGCGACCGGCACCTTTTACCAGCGCTGAGAGACAGGAGAAGAAAATATTATTTTTCGGTTTTGGAACAAAGCCTTACAGACCCATTCTGACAGATTTAAATAACAGTAGATTTTTCAAATGAGAACCGAAGACTGAATCGGATGGAAGACATAAGTACTTGTGTGAAGAGTTTCATACATTTACTGGGTGAACAGTGAAAGAAAGCGGGGCAGAAATCTCACCCGTCCTCTTGAGGTGAAACCAGACGTCTCGGAGGGACCACACCATGTGTTTGAGCTGCAGCAGGAAGGAGAAGAGTCTGTTGTATTTATTCAGACAGCTGTCCGTGATGACGATATTCACTGGCCAGTCCACCTACAGAACCAGAGAAGGATCATGAAAAAAAATGTCCAGCTCTTCAGAAACTTTGGATTACATGAAGACAGTGAGCGTCTCTGACCTTGTATCGGAGCTCGAGACAGTTCAGCGAGTCTGGAGCGTGAGGGTGGAAGATCTCAGGGAGGTATCTTAGTGCAAACGTGAAGTGAGCCGCCAGCTCGCTGTCCCCATGAACGCTGTACTGTAACGCCTTATTCAGAATGGAGTTCAACACCAGCGGGGTCAGCAGCTCACCGGGCGTCTGACCACTGCCCAGCTAAACACACAATGCACAATAATATGCATTTTGAACACTTATGTCACATGACCTCATTATGCTGAATGTTTAATTCACTTTTAAATCTAATTGTGTGTAAAGGGGACCTATTATGCCTTTTTTCAAAGTCTTGATTTTGTTTTTGGGGTCTACTAGAATAGATTTATGCTTGAATTTTAAAAAAACAGATTATTTTTTACATATTGGATGTTATTGCAGCACCTCTCTTCCCAGTCTGTCAGTAACGCTCTGTTTAGTTCCTGTCTCTATGAAGCCCCTCCTTGTGAAAAGCGCAATGTGCTCTGATTGGTCAGCTGGACCAGTGTGTTGTGATTGGTCAACCGTTTCGAGCGTGTTTGGGAAATGTCACGCCCCTTACCATAACCGCAAGTATCAACACACTGAACGCAACTCAACCAGGCCTCGCCCCTTTATTTGCATATGACTTGGCTGGGAATTATTTAAATGAGGAATATTGTTTCTTAGAAACTCAAGACTACAATCAAAGCATTTCAGGGAGTTCAGAAACAGTGACACTGATATAGAGAATAACTACTGCTGGAGAGACTGTGATTTGAAACTTTGCAGACCCTTTTCATGCTCAAACAGCAACATCATACATTAAAGAAAGAAGATGAAACTGCGTCAAGACCTTCTCGAAGAGCTGATCGCTGAGAGAGAGGGCAAACTCTCCATCCTCCATTAACAGGAAGTGCCTGAGAGTCTCAAAATGCTTCTCCACGCCCAACTCCACGAAAAAATAATCCACCACGGCCTTATTTACCATGGACACACTGAGAGAAAGAGAGAGTTTTAAATGTACAAATTTGGTTCTTTAGTGTACAGGGATTTGTGCATCAGGGCTCGATATTGGCACTGATTTCACAATTTCATTCTGATTTCGATTGAACATTAATTGAATTAAAAATATATTTTAGTTACAATGTAAAGAGGCCAAAGTACCTAAAAAGTGCCTGATTTATCAAATTTATTTATTTTTTAAACAACTACATTCATAAATATGAATTAAATAAAGTTTTTAATATGCAAATTTATGTCAATTTGACAAATGAGGTATTTATTTATAATTTTATTTTTTAGAGAGAGAGAGAGAGAGAGAGAGAGAGAGAGAGATAGATATACTAGTGTTGTCAAAAGTACCAACTTCGATACCAAGTTGATACTGAAATTTAAAAAATGTGAAACTTGTCTGTGATTGGCTACAATGATCAACACATGGGAGCGTTTGAAAACACACGAAAGTCACAGACATATCTGTTGAGTGCTTGAACAATCAATATTTGAACCCAGCTCTAGTGTACATACTGTGTAATCAGTGGAGTTGTAACAGAGTGTTTCATGAGAACAGGAAGTGGCATCATCTCACTGAGCTGAACAGCAGTGGCATCGATGGCCCGGTGCAGGGAGGGGTCGACAGGAAGGCCGTTTGGGCCCCGTGTGACCTGCAGCAGCAGCTCAGATTCTGGAGCCGCAGCTAGAGCAGAAAGAACAACACAAACCTCTCCGTTTCTGATATAAAGAAAGAAAGCTCTAGTAATTCAGGATGAAGACAGCTGCTCCGGTACTCACTCATCAGGCCATATGAGTCCTGGTACTGCTCGACTTGGTACTGTGAGGCCAGGCTGAGAAGATAGCGATCCTCTGGACTCTTTTTAGGGGACAATCCTAGTCCCAGAGCCCAGGCAGTCAGTCCCTCATCCAGGGAGAACAGCTCACTAGGGGGCGCTGCATTACAACATATCAAATACAAATAAGAAATCATCAACCACAGTGAATTCACTTTGTGTATGACCAACAGACATCAACAAAAACATAAAATAATTCATTCTTAAAATTAGGAATCTGTACCTATGATAAAATGAGAGATGTTGTGCTATTTGAGTAAAATATCACTTCTAATGAAAACGACAGTTACATTTGAGGGTGCTAAACATTTGTGCAGTTGCGTTCTC
The DNA here is from genome assembly GCA_037101425.1 of Elopichthys bambusa. Lineage (NCBI taxonomy): Eukaryota > Metazoa > Chordata > Actinopteri > Cypriniformes > Xenocyprididae > Elopichthys > Elopichthys bambusa. The sequence goes on from CM074455.1 coordinate 4,892,208, forward strand.
ACCCTCGGTGTCTGTGTCAGCTGGTTTCTCTGTGTCTTCTGATGCTCGGTCAAATATGGTTGGAAGTCTGTCACCGTACAAACTTCCTGGCACCACCCCTCCAACCACACAACCCATGCCCAGAGCAGAGTCTGATGTATGCGCACGGGCTCCGCTGTAAAGACAGCTGGGCCGAATGGTCTCAATCCCACTGACCACACACCCAATGCCCAAGGTAGACTGTGAGGAATGTCCGTACTCACTTCCAGGCAATGGAGAGCGTTGAGGGTCTATGCCTGATACAACACACCCTAATGTTAGCACGGAGTCAGACGCATGTCCGAAAGCGCTGCCAGGCAGAGGGGTGGATGAAGGGGCGGCATCTGGCATCACACAACCCACTTTAAGAGTGCTGTCAGAAGAGTGACCAAATTTGCTCAAAAGTGGGCGAGAGGAGGCGACATCTGACACAAAGTCACCCACCTTTATATGAGCGTCAGAGGCGTGGCCATGAATATTAGCGACAGGGATACGAGTATTTACCTCAGAAATGTGTTCACCAACCCTTATATGGGCGTCAGAGGCGTGGCCATGGATGTTAGGGGTTGGAAAAGGAGCAGTTACTTCAGAAACATGTTCGCCAACCCTTATATGGGCGTCAGAGGCGTGGCCATGGATGTTAGGGGTTGGAAAGGGAGCAGTTACTTCAGAAACATGTTCGCCAACCCTTATATGGGCATCAGAGGCGTGGCCATGGATGTTAGGGGTTGAAAAAGGAGCAGTAACTTCAGAAACATGTTCGCCAACCCTTATATGGGCATCAGAGGCGTGGCCATGGATGTTAGGGGTTGGAAGAGAAGTGGTTACCTCAGAAACATGTTCACCAACCCTTATATGGGCGTCAGAGGCGTGGCCATGAATATTAGGGGTTAGAAGAGGAGTGGCTACCTCAGAAACATGTACGCCAACCCTTATATGGGCATCAGATGCATGTCCATAAATATTAGCAGAGTGGATGGGAGTGGTCAACTCAGAAAGATGATCACCAACCCTGATATGGGAGTCAGAGGCTTGGCCACAGACATCAGAGGAGGGCAGGAGTGAGATCAGTGCTGGATCAGGATCACTGCTGTTATTTCTCGTATGAGTATCAGACTCTGACTCATGGAGGCTTATGAGAGGAGACACAGATTGTTCTTCCTCTGGCTGAGAACAGTGAGAGGGCTGGCTGACACTCTCACAGGACTTGGCTTTCTCTGTTGGCTCCTGGGTGGCTTGCTTTGGCTCTGAACCTGTGCTGGCCGCCGAGGGCTCTGTTCCTTTCTCTTCTCCAGTTGGTTGTTTTTCTGTACTCTGGCTACCGCTCTCTGCCTCACATGTTCGCTCTTGAGTGGTTTGTGTAAGGGTGTTTGACTCCGAGCGGATCAGGCCCTTGTTCCGCCCTGAGGCAGTGGAGTCTCCCAGCTGCACTGAGCTCTGTGAAGGGTGTCCATGAACACTAGCCTTCGGCTGACCTACTGACACCTCTGGAGTAAACTGACCCAATAGGAAGCTGGACTTGGATGCTTGTCCATATTGACTAGGCACAGGGACTGACTCTAAGACTTCCGAAACATTTTGTCCAAGACGTATGTGGGAGTTTGTTGGGTGCGGCTTCTGAGGAAACTGCAACAGGTCAGAACCAATGTCGCGGAGGGCCTGGGTCATGGCACCACTGTCAGAGATGAGTGGAGGCTCGGGGAGGAAGTCAGCAATGTCGATTTCCTCTGATATGAGAGCATGAGTTACTACATTGGCAGGAGAGCAGGGAAGAGCAGAGGATTCTGGGATAGCAGGATCTGCTGTTTGCTGTTCACTAAGATTCTGCTGTAAAATGAAAATTACAACAGTATAGGCAGAATTTATGATGCTATAGATGTGTAAATGTAAAGAACAGCACACAGACCTCAGTGTATAGTTGTGCCGGCTGTTGTTTGTAGGGTGTTTCTGGAGGAGGGAGCTCCAGACCTAAAGGAAACTTCTCCAGAAGAGCCTGAACATAGATAGGGGGAAATCTTTATCTTCTGATTTATCACTTTCAAACAGTACTTTAATGGCAGATGCGAACATATACCCTTTGCTAACTGTTGGACGTATGATTACTAATGCAAGTACAACTACAAGACAGGTTTAAGGAACTTAGAAAGGATGGTCCATAAACTGAGAACTGGAGACTTTCACATGACACCAGTAGTTGCATCATTTCTAGATACAGTATAATTGCAAATAATTAATTATTTGTATTATTTTCTTGTAATTTTTAAAAACAATATTTATAAATATACATTTTTAGTAAAATAAGTTACTAATAACTGATAAAATTACAAAAAAAAATTAATGTATAAAATAATTTACTGAAAATGGACATACACATTTACATTAAAATATACATTTATTTTTAGTAAAATTATTTGTATCATTTCCTTGTAAAAAATAAATAATGTATTATATATTTATAAATATACATTTTTAGTAAAATAGGTTACTAATGGCTGATAGAATTACAAAGATTAAAAATATCATTAATGCATTACTAAACAGGTACTAAAAATTCTCTATTAAAAATGCATTAAATATTTATAAATATATTTCAGTAAAATCATTTATTGAAAATGGATACAAGTACAAATAATAATAATAAAATAATAATAATAATATTAACGTAATATTAATGTTATAAATAACATTACAAATGCAAAAAATAGACATTTATTTTGAGTAAAATTAATAAATTATTTGTATAATTTTCTTGTAAAAAATAAATAATGTATTAAATATTTATAATATTAAATATAAATATTTAGTAAAATAAGTTACTAATAGCTGATAAAATTACAAAGATTAAAAATATCATTATTGCATTACTAAACAGGTACTAAAAATTCTCTATTAAAAATGCAAAAAAAGTAATTAAAAATAAATTAAATATTTATAAATATATTTTAGTAAAATAATTTATTGAAAATTGATAAAATTACAAATAATAACAATAATAATAAAATAATATTAACATAATATTAATGTTATAAATTACATTCTCTATTACAAATGCAAAAAATAGACATTTATTTTTAGTAAAATTAATTAATTATTTGTATTATTTTATTGTAAAAATAAATAACGTATTAAATAGTTAAAAACAGATTTTTAGTAAAATAAGTTACAAATAATAATAATATCATCATTATTGCATTACTGAACAGGTACTAAAAAAGTAATTAAAAATTAATTAAATATTTATAAATATATTTTAAAATAATTTTAATCATACAAATATAATAATTTATCCATTTTCAATTTACAATAACAAATAATGTAAATTATAATACGTCAATAATATTAACATAATATTAATGTTATAAATAACATTCCTTATTACAAATGCAAAAAAACAAAACAAAATGTATTAGTAAATTATAATAATATTAAAATTAATTAATAATAATAATAATAGTTTAATATTACTATTGAAAACCACTGCAATATTGGAGAAAAATAATAAAAGGTCCTAAAAAATGTAAATGACCAAAATTCTACTATAAAAAAATCTGTAGAATGATATCAGACCTGTACGTTCTGTTGTTCTTGTTGCAGGAAGTTCACTCTGCGCTCGTCGAGTTTCATCCTCTGCACCTTCCACATGGCTCTGAGCTCTCGTCTAGCAGCGGCTTCTGATAACTGACCATATTGAGCGATCAGATCCATCCTGAACACAAACAGAAAATATATCATTTAATTCTGAATTTCCTTGATGCTAAATGCCTTTGATTTGAAATTGCAACAGTGCAAAAATGATGCATTGCAAATGTAATTAAATGTAGTTGTATTTACATATTTGTATGTTTATCAATCAAGTTGTACTTATATTTTATTATTTTGCAATAAACTTCAAAAAAAAAAATTTTTTTTTTTATACCTATAATAACTTAAATTTATTCAATAGTTTTATATTTTACCATTGATTTAGGTCATTTGCAGTGCTTTATGGGATGAGTAGTTCATTCCCTCATAAAAGAGTACACAATCTTGTACCTTTGTCTTTTTTCTTAAATACGTCTTTGGATTTAATCCAATATTGTAATGTTATGATTCATCTGAGAGCTGTTTTGATTCATGGCACATAATGCTTTACCGAATAATTTGCTCAAATGCCTGTGGAGAATATGAATGGGAAATAAACTTCCTGTGGGCAGTCACTGCCACGCTCTACAGCCTCAGCCTCAATCGTTCTTTTTCCTGAGTTTTACTGTATGCCGCCCACCGTGCCCGGCGCTCCAGCTGCTCCTCAAGGGCCTGCAGCCTCTGCTCTCGGTCTCTGAGCTCTCGAGCATAGCTGAAATCATCATCCTGCTCCTTCCGTCTCGCAGCACTACGCCACTGAAACCACATCCACACAAGTTAGAGCTGCTGAAGATGGTTTTACTGACTGGTTATTAATATGCTCCTCACCTCCTGGTCGAGCTCCAGCTGCTGTTTCATCTCTTTAAATCGCTCTCTCTTCTGGGCCTCCTCCGCCAGACGCTGCGACACCTGGCGGCCTGCAGGGGGCGAGAGTGAAAACAGCAGGACATCAGCTGTAAACTCCATTCATCAGCCTCTGTGGGGAGGAACTCCCTCTCACTGGGCGCCCTGATAATTAATACTTGACCTCCACGAGGAGAACAACTGTGTCCTCTTCACGTAAACATTGTTTATTATACGTATCAATGTTATTTTAGTATCATTAGTTTTCGTTAATATTCTGAATGAGATTTTATCTATACATAGATTTTGAAGCCCCAAAAACTCATCCATCCATCATAGAAATAATCTATTCAGCTCCAGGGGATCAATAAAGGCCTGCTGAAGCGAAGCGATGGGTTTTGTAAGAAAAATATCCATATTTAAAATTTTATAAATTCAAATAACTAGCTTCCAGCGGACGACCGTACACATACTGCATAAGTCGACTTGCGCCACAAGAGTAACCCGTGACACGATGTATGACGCAGGATGTAGGAGTATCGTAAGCTTAGACGCCTCTCGCTGTTCAAACTAACTCAAGCTCCTCTTCTCTTATATCAAAATCCTCTGACATTTCTCTTTAAAAATGATCATTTTAGTCTTCTAATTCATGATCGATGTTTTGTTTTGCTCTATCCTCTGCGTTTCTGCGTTCATCAATATGTCATGCGTTGGGTCAGAGGTCACTCTCCGCCGCAAATTGATGCGTATGGCATCCACCAGAAGCTAGGGCCAGTTGTTCAAAAAGTTTAATCTGGATCAGAATGATCTGGAAATCCCATGTTTTGCTATCCAGGATCAGGTAATCCATCTTAATGTTGTGCTGGTTTTTCAAAGCAAAATTGGATTGGATCTCCATTAAAGATATTTCTAAATACATCTCCGATTGTGTTTGTCTGAAAGAAGATAGTCATATACACCTAGGATGGCTTGAGGGTGAGTAAATCGTGGGGTAATTTTCATTTTTGGGTGAACTAAAACTTTAAGCTTTTGGTCAGGATAAGCAGAAACCACTTCTGTCCCAAATGGCTCACTCAACGTGAACTTCCTGGCCCTTAGGGTGTCCCATTTCTCAATTTATAATTCAGAAGACTGCTATTTGGGACAGGGCCTATGATGAAAGTCAAGTCTGGCTACGCAAGACTAATTTTACCCAGACAGAAGCTGCTAACAGCATCAGGTGCATGGGTGTGCGTGCTTGGGTTTTGAGTGGGACAGATTTCTGACCTCTGATTCTCTCCAGGGTCTTGGCCGCTGTCTCTCTGACCTGGTTAATGAGCTCCTGTCGGGCCTGTTCAGTCCGCATGGCCTGACGAAAAATAAGTTACAGAGGGAGGGGAAAATAAAGGAAGACAGACTTCAGCGCAAAACAATGAAGCAGATTTTAGCCCAGGTCACATTGTCCTGATGAAACTGGGTTAATAGACCAGATTTTAAAATCTCATCTGTTGCCATGCCAACAGTACAGGCGCTACATAGTTACTGGGTCTCTAAATTTAGTAAGCACACTACAGACATATAAACACTTAACCTGGATGAGCTATTTCTGAAAGCCTCATAATTACTTTACTATATAGCAACACCTCCAAAAACATCTCCATAAATCAGCATCATGACAGGTGCAATACCTGCTCCTCCCTGCTGATGGCGCTGTGCCTAGCGATCGTCTCCATTCGCCCTCGGTACACAGCACAGTCTCTCTCAATCTCCTCAACTTCCTGCAGGGAAAACGTCACTGCGATCCTGGGCACCGGTACATCCGACCAGAAGATGTAGTGCTGTTTAACGGACAGATGGAGTTAGATCGGAACTTCCAAAAATCCTCTGCAGTAAAAATGTATTTTTATTCAGCAAGGATGCATTAAATTGATCAAAAGTGACAGTAAAGACTCTTATAATGTTACAAAAGATGTATATTTCAAATAAATGCTGTTCTTTCGAACTTTCTCTTCATCAAAGTATCAATTTCCACGAAAAAAAAAAAAAAAAATGAAGCAGCACAACTGTTTCCAACATTGATAATAATAATAAATGTTTTTCAGCAACAAATCATCATATTAGAATGATTTCTGAAGGATCATGTGACACTGAAGCCTGGAGTAATGATGCTGAAAATTCAGCTTTATTCAAGAATAAATATTCAAACAGAGAACAGTTGTTTTAAATTGTAATAATATTTCACAATATTACTATGTTTACTGTATTTTGGATCAAATAAATACATTAAAAAATCTTCCCGACCCCAAACTTTTTAACTGTAGTGTAGATAAAGCATTATAAAGTGTTTGAGGGGCACCTGTGGGCAGCAGATTTTCAGAAGATTGATTGTTTTCCCGCAGACGTAAACGTCGTTGGCGATGTGTTTGAGGAAGACCGGCACACAGTCCTCTGCATCCCGTGAAATGAGAGTGTATCCCTGCGTCCAAAAGTTCTTATCTGAGAGAACAGAGATTCATTCATTTTTGGGGGTTTTTTGCATGGGTGACATATTGATTTTAAGACTGTTATCACTGATGTAACTGCACACCATCAGGGTTTTATTTTTAATCTAATAATGCAGCAGAAAATGAATGGATTTATTAAAGCGTGAGATTAAGAAACTCACCTCTGTAGGTCAGATAATCCTCATTGACCTCAATCATAAACTCTTTATAAACGTCACGGAAGACGCCACTGTACACCCAGTCTGAAACAAACCTACACACCCACACAGACATTTAGTTAAAGGTACACTATGTAACTTTTTTGTTCAAAATTAATCCTTCTTTCAAAACATGTTTTTGTCTTACGCTGATTCACTATAGTAAGTCTATTATGGCCCGGTTTCAGACAGGGCTTAGACTAAGCCAGGATTAGGCCTTAGTTCAATTAGGGTTTTCAAAAATGAAAAGTATCCCATGATTTACTCACCCGCAAGCCATCCTAGGTGTATATCTTCTTTCAGACTAACACAATCAGAGATATATTTAAAAACATCCTTGCTCTTCCAAACTTTAATGGTAGTGAAGGGGGACCAGATTTTGAAGCCCCCCCCCCAAAAAAAGTCATCCATCTATCATAAAAAGTAATCCATACGGCTCCAGTGGGTTAATAAAGGCCTTCTGAAGCAAAGCACTGTGTTTTTGTAAGAAAAATATGCATATTTAAAACTTTATAAATTCAAATAACTAGCTGCTGGCGGACAACCGTACACATACTGCACAAATTGACTTCCGCCACAAGAGTAACCCCTGACGTGAGGTATGACGCAGGATGTAGAAGTATCGTAAGCTTAGACGCCTCTCGCTGTTCAAACAAATAGGGCTGTGCAACAAACTCAAGCTCGTCTTATCTTATATCGAAATCCTCCTTCATTTATCTTTAAAAATGATCATTTTAGACTTCTATTTCGTGACCTGTGTTTTGTTTCGCGTTTATCATTACGTCATGCGTCAGGTCAGAGGTCACTTTTCCGCTGTAAATCGATGCGTACGGGCGTTTGTTATAGTTAATAAAGTTTTAAATATGGATATTTTTCTTACAAAAACCCATCGCTTCTCTTCAGAAGGCCTTTATTAACCCCCTGGGGCCGTATGGATTACTTTTATGATGGATGGATGAATTTGTTTTGGCTTCAAAATCTGGCCCCCCTTCACTACCATTATAAAGCTTGGAGGAGCAAGGATATTTTTAAATATATCTCCGATTGTGTTCGTCAGAAAGAAGATAGTCATATACACTTCGAATGGCTTGAGGGTGAGTAAATCATGGGATAATTTTCATTTTTGAATGAGTATGTTCTGACATAGTAAACAGCATAGGAGAATGACAGGGATGAGATGAATTTGTTGAATAAAGTCGTTACTTTTGTTTTGTTTTTGTGCACAAAAAGTATTCTCGTCGCTTCATAAAATTAAAGTTGACCATGTTGACTATTTTAACAATGTCTTTAGTACCTTTCTGGACCTTGAAAGTGGTAATTAAATTGCTGTCTATGGATGAGTCAGAGAGCTCTTGGATTTAATCAAAAATATCTTAATTTGCGTTATGAAGATGAACGAAGGTCTTACAGGTTTGGAACGACATGAGGGGTTTTTTTAGTTATGAGAAAGAACCATATTTATCCGCACAGAGCCGAAGCACAACCAAAATAATGTTCTTCCACAAAAAAGCATACAGTTTTGTTTTTTAAACACTAGAGGGCGAAAAGTTACATAGTGCACCTTTAACTATTTAAATAAGAAGATACCATAGACAGCCACTTTTTTTTCTTACAAATCATGTTTTTATATAAAGTCACAATATAGACTAACCCTATACATTGGATTCAGAGTATAGTTTTTCAAATCATGCATTCCCTGGAAATCAAACCCATGACCTTGGAATTGTTAGTGCCATGCTCTACTGTTTAAGCTACAGTACATAATTATGTAGTACATAAATATGATTTCTGTGCTTCGGCAAAGGGCAAGATTATGAGTTAAGTTATGGGTTTTTTGTTGTTTTTGGAGCTTGACAGACATGGCCTTTATGTGGTTATATTGGAAAGTGCAGCATGAGGATTCTACATTCATGTTGCACAAGAAAAATAACAGCAGAGAATCTCTATTGTGCATTTAATGGCAGCCAGACACTACAGAAACCATTTCATTGTATCAGTCACTTGGAAAAATATAGTGTGTCAAAAACCACTCTGCTCTTAAGTGACCTTCTCGAGTTGAATAATAGATAAATAAGTAAAGAGCGATAGAGGAGATGAGTTTCTCACCTCGTGTACGGCTCACAGCTGCACTTCAGCAGCGACAGCAGCACCGGATGATTCTCATTACTGCAGTTACTCTGAGCTTCATTATACAGGCACGACAGCAGTTTTACACCCTAAACACAGACATCACACTGCCAATTACACACACAGCACCGCAGACCTGCAACACCCACTTGTCTACAACACTTCTGAGCTGAAAACAACTCGACCTCAAAGCTACTGTGTCTGACAGAAGTATGTGAAGTGTGCGACAAGAGTGTTTCTTACCATGGGGAATGTCGCTCGTCCCACACCGGCGATTCCATCCACACAACACAGTTCTGACAGATACCTGATAAACATGAGTAACATCTGCTGAAACTGATTTTATTTAATTTTTTTGTGTGTGACAGGAGGGAAGATTTACCTGAGCTGACGTCCCAGTTTGCGGAAATGGCAAGCGATAATTAGTAGACTTAGAGAGGCAGGTGTGCTCAGCACACACGCTCTGTAGTAATGCAGGTAACGCCGCAGCCCACCTGTGAAGGCCTGAGGCACACACACAAGCATCTGTGTCACATGTTATTATGGGAAATAACCATAAAGTACTGTAAGAAATGACAGCATGTGTCACCTGGAAGACGAGTCCCTTCTGACTCCCGCTGCTCAGGGAGAAGCGGCTGAGACGCAGATAGTGTGTGCCGTACTGCGCCAGCTCACACAGCAGCCGAGACACACTCTCAGGCGATGTCCCGGACACACATATATCCGGACGAACATCAAACTGCACACTAGCCTTGAGTGGAGAATGAAGCATAAGAGGAAGTCAAGAGAAATGTATTATTAATAAAATTAGATACATTTTTAAAAAAATGTACAATACATACAAAAGTATATTGAATTCAGCTACCTCGTTGAGAGGAAACGTGGCGGAGGAGACCCCGATCAGCACGTTGAGCACGTCTTTGACCAGCTGACTCTGGCAGTCCAGCGGCAGTGGCAGGAGCGGTGATGGTGTCTGTGTGGACAGAATGTTCCTAATTTCTCCTTCCCACAGCCGGTACAGCTGATCAAACGCCTCTCTGCCGGCCTCTGTCAGGTACGGGGGTTCCTTCTGACCTGGTGGACTGAAGGAGAGAAAGAAAAACGATGACAAATGTGAACAAACTACTTCTTTTAAACTAGTCGGCAGGGGTGTATTGCAATGCATTGATTGTGGTATTCATTAAAGGGACAGTTCACCCAAAAATGAAAATGATCCCATGATTTACTCCCCCTTAAGCCATCCTAGGTGTATATGACTATCTTTTTTCAGACAAACACAATTGGAGATATATTTAAAAATCTTCTGGCTCCTCCAAGCTTTATAATGGTAGTTAAGGGGGAACCACATTTTGAAGCCCCCCCAAAAAAAGTGCATCCATCCATCATAAAAGTAATCCATACGGAGGTTAATAAAGGCCTTCTGAAGAAAAATATCCATATTAAAACTTTATTAACCATAAAAACTAGCTGTACACATCGATTTGCAGCGGAAGAGTAACCACTGACCCGACGCATGACGTAATGATGAACACAGAAGTGCAGAGGATAGAGCGAAACAAAATACTGGTCACGAAATAGAATTTTTAAGGAGAAATGTCAAGAGGATTTCGATAGAGGAGGAGCTTGAGTTTGTTGCACAGCCCTATTTGTTTGCACCGCGAGAGGCGTCTAAGCTTACGAACTCCTACATCCTGCGTCAGGGGGTTACTCTTGTGGCGCAAGTCGACCTGTGCAGTATGTGTACGGTTGTTTGCCGAAAGCTAGTTATTTGAATTTATAAAGTTTTAAATATGGATATTTTTCTTACAAAAACACATCGCTTCACTTCAGAAGGCATCCGTAATCGTAATCGCGATTAGAAATTTGATTAATTGTGCAGCCCTACCCATGATTTAGGCCTACTCACTCTCAAGCCATCCTAGGTGTATATGACTATCTTCTTTCAGACGAACACAATCTGAGATATGCAGCCTGTACATATCTGTTTAAAAAATGTGTTTTGGGGTTTCATGTCCCTTTAAACGTCATCACGCCGAACAGGTAAACTCGGTCCACTTTTACAGCCTCATTATTCTTATAAACTATTCTAATTAAAACTTCCTGGGAAAATATTTTTATAAAATACTGAAAGAGTTCTCGGAAGCTTAGTGATGGTGACGCTGAAGTCGAGCGACCGTGGTGTAGTTCCGTTTATAGCCTACCCTTAGCTTTTTACTTCTGGCGACTTCATTCAGGCTTCAAAATTCATAAAAGTTGTGTTTATCTTGATGGACAAAACGTGTAAGTATCATAAACTTTTGTTGATCACACAGCTTGTTTTTTGTGATAATCCAAAAGCCTATGGAAAAATCCTACAGTGTTTTTGTCGAGGGAACCAGTGTGATGATAACTGCCGATTACAAAGTGACGTCTTTTTTCACCACAGACTTTATTTCAGCCATTTAACCAAAATCCCATTAAAAAAAACCCATTGACGATGGAACCAGAAGTGCCAAAATGCGAACTCGCTTTCAATTTGTTTTGGTGCAGATTTGAAAAGAATCGTAATGGAATCAAACCACTCTCAGTCAGAGCAGATATTTACAGCCTGACTCTCTCTCTCTCTTACCAGCCAATGTTCTCCCAACAGCGCCTTCTGCCGGGCACAAACGTCCGAAGGGCCTCCCATACATCAAACTCAGGGCTGGGACTCGGCTCGGATTGGGAATCTGGAGTCAGATTAGAGGAAGACTGGAAGCCTTCGTCATCAGATTGATCCAAACCTGCAGGAACCTGCAGAAACAACAACATATAAGACACCAGGGAGAACAAGACTAGAATATATAATAAAGAAGAATGGATAAATTTAGTATCTTCACCCGTATGCTGAGTCCAGTAATGTCTGCGTTACTGGGAACGGGCGGCAGGTCCAGTCGGATGTCCATATCTGCGGTTCTGGAGTGCTGGAGGGCACCAAACAGTGACAGTCGGGTCTCTCTCTCAAACCTCTCCTCGACATCCGGTCTGCGCCCCAGTCCGAGCAGCCCGGTGCCCGGCGGAGCGTCCATGATGCTCACGGTCCTGCAGACACCCCCGAACACGCCCCACTCCTCCCCACAGATCAAAGACCATGCCCTCTCCTCCAACCGCTGCATGTCCTGGCTCAGGTAACCACCCAACGGGGGTCTGCGCTGCACGGGACGCTCCCGCCGCATGTAGTCGCGACTGAAAGACAGAGGGGGCGGAGCCACGGACCCGGCCAGCTGCACCAGGAGTTCCAGGACGGAATCGAGTTCAGACAGTCCCGACCCGTCCCGTAGCTGACCCAGGAGCTCCTCCAACCTCTCCGCCTCCTCATCGCGGCCGGACACGCGCAGGTCAAAGGAGATCATCAGTATTTTATTATGGGCAGGTGTGTTCGCCAGGGCGTTTGGTGGAGGTTTGGGCAACCCATCCTGGAAGAGTCCAGCGAGAAGCGCCCCGTACGCACGCTTGCGCAGGGTCCGACGCGCTGACTCCCGCGACGCTGAGCCCAGAGCGCGACGTTTCCATGACAACCCGGAGATGCTGCAGTCGCAGAGCGCGCCCAGCAGCCCCGTGATGCTGTCGCTGTTGCCGTGGCAACCGGACATCTCAGCTAGAGCGCGCAATCATGACGCAGCGAGACCTGCGCGAAACAAACTACATTAATGGAATTCATACAATGATAAATTACTCGAAAATATACACAATTCTTAAAAACATCAATTGTCATTATGTCCTTAATTACGCTTTTATTTCTTTTGTTTTAAATGGTAAAGTGTCTTAATACCTTTTCTTTTGTAATATTAGTCTTCAATAAATGAAACATACATGATCCAAAAGCCACAGCAAGCAAGTAAAATATGATTTTAAATATGAATAATTAATGTTTATTAGACTCATAGCTGGTTTACTGAGCAGAAAAACACACAGTATTTGACGTATTTAATACCGAAGGCAGTAAACAAACACAGCTGCAGCGTACAAACGCCAGCACGCTTACATATACGTGTCTGAGATTATTTACTCACGTTGGAACTCGAGTTTAAGCTGTCCGAGGTGCAAATGTTTATTCCGCATTAGTGAATAAATGTTATTGATAATAAAAAAAAGAAGCATTTGATGCACATAAGCACACGAGCTAGATTTCCTTAACCGCCGCGCTACACACAAAAGTCCCGCCTTCTCTGTACTCTCATTGGATGAAACGGAGGAGAGTGTACATTCATTGGCTAAACCAGAGACATGTGGGCGCCCTCTCAGTAATTTCATTGGATCAATCTTGATATGCCCTGGCTGTATTATGACGTACACATTTCCGGATAGAGCGTCCACTAGCGGCGTCACAGCGAATAATCATGCATTTGTTTTTGTTTTTTAATCCATAAATGTATGAGTATATTTATATTTATACTAAGTTTTCCTTTCTATATTTAATACAGATTTTCTTAATTATTAATATTTTATTTCTCATCAAACAACATATCTTCAAAATGGCTCCAGTCCAGATGTGGCCATAGTTACTGTTAGTACATAAAACTCTGAATACACTACATTTTTGATTCACCCCATAGGCAACAAGTCAAGTCGTTTGTTATTTATGAATCTTGTAGTATTGTTTTGGTTAATGGCTCTGCATATATTCTTAATAATACGGTTTTATAAACCAAATTAACTTTTACATTTACATGCAGATGCATTTGGTCTCCTGTCAGCAGATGAGGTGAAAACAGGCTTTCGCCCGAAGGGAATACAGAGCAAGAAGTGAACTTTCTAACAAGCCAGAGAAGAGTAGGGGAAGATGTCCCTGAACGCGAGGAACAACCCCAATCAGGTTCAAACTCTCCCTCTGGCTCCTGTGAGATATGCACATGCTTTGAACACGTCCACAAGCTACAGCTGTTTGTGGCCAAGCACTGCATTATTAATCATGACAATTCCCTTTTTCAGTTTCTGAGGTTTACTTGAACCGCAGCCGAGGGAGAATCCTTGAGTGTGTGCGAGTTTGAGGGTCCGTGTCTCCCTTTAAGGCAAAGCTGAAGAAATCTCATTAATATCTGAGGGTAAGACACCACTGCAGGTGAATACAAACACAAACACCTGCAAGAGTGGGCTTTCCTTGAGTGATGGCTCTCACAGCGAGAATGAAAGGGCGAGATCTTCTTATTTTCCCAGCATGTGGAAAATCTGAGCTGTTTTTTGAGGCTCAAGTCCAGTTGCATGGAATCGTGACTAAGTTAATTCAGTGCCCATGCAGGGGGGCTGCACGGTCTGATCGGATTAATTCGGTTATAGAATCACGGGTAGCAGAAGCTCTTATGAAACAGAGTCTCACACGCAGACCTGCTCTTCCCCGTGTTTAACTAGAAGACAGAGACTCATATAATGCTTATTACTGGGACTCTATGAATTTACATAAGTCAAGAGGCATAAAAGGTGAAGGGTTTATATTTAAACTGTCGTCATCTCCTCTAAAAATCTAATAAGGAAGAGGTGTGATTAGATTTCTGTCTGCTGTGTAAATCGTGAGGGGATTTCTGATAATCTGATTGAAATATTTCAGTTTGGCACTGGCGCTTTATATCCATTTGGTGGGCTCAAGACTTCAGATGTGTCCTATTCCTTCACTGCTCCAAAAACACTTGAATCTTTTTGAACGATGTTCTCATCTCATTTTTCTTCAAAAGACCCACTTTAAGCCCTCACTGGGGGTCTTAAAATGACAACACAATGCTTATACTGTATGGGCCTGCCCAAATACCCACACCTGCGGCCTTGGCCACTTGAGAGCATGTGCATGTGGCAGGAAGTAAGTGCCAAAGCGCAGTGCCCTGAACACACACTGTAGCTGCGTTCCATTTGACAGGATCCCTATGCAGTGTTCACTGCTCCTTACTTATTCCCTATGCCATTCGCAGTGCCCTTCGAACTGAACATGTTTGCTCCCTTTGTATTGGAATCTCACTTAAAATGGCGAAATACCCTGTGAAGTCCACTTCGCAGTCCACTTATAGTCAAATGGAACACACCTTATGGCTGCGTTCCAATCCAGAAACGGCATCCTTCGAAGGCCGATTGCGTCACCACAGCGCGACAAAGGCTGTCCCAGTTCGAAGTCTCCTTCAAATTCGAAATGAACATGTTTGCTCCCTTCGATTGGAATTTCACCTAAGATGGCGAAATACCCTGTGAAGTCCACTTCGCAGTCCACTTATGGTCAAATGGAATGCACCTTATGGCTGTGTTCCAATCCAGAAACAGCATCCCTCGAAGGCCACATTCGAGGCATGGCCTTTGAAGTCCTTCGAAGGATGCAGCCTCTGAATTGGGATGCAGCCTATCGCTTCGGAGCGGTATTTGAGGCTAAGCGTATCCCATCATGCATCATGTTCGGGAACTCACATACCTCGAAATTGAAATGTCAAGGAAAACATTCCACTGTAAGTTAAAATAATTAGATATTACATTAAATATTTGATAGTAAAACAGTGTTGCACATCTTATTGGTGCGAAGATGAGTATGTGTATTTTGTACATTTGCAACTGCTTTTTATAACTTAATTAGAAGCGCCACAAATTTTAAATTGTGTCTTCTGTTACATAGGGACTACTAAACAGACATTTAGAAGTTTATTTTAAAATGCAAAGTATTGAAAATCAAAATAAAGCTGTGTATTTTTGCAACACTATAAGCGTGTCCCATCGGGTAATCAAATGTTCTACACATACTAGCAGTCTTCATCCCTACTTAAACAATTGGGACAAATACAGGGAGTACGTCATGCAAGTAGACAAGTGGTCAAGTGCAAAGAACGCAAGTGTGGGTATTGGGACAGGCCCTTTATTTTTATAATTATCTGCTTCTGAAGAGACAAAAATATAATTTTATAGCCCAAACAAATAGAGGATCCTGATTTAAATCTGTATAAAAGTTTTAATGAAATCAGTTTTTTAATCACAAAACAACCAAAAGTCATTTGTTTTCAGTGAACGCTGCTGATTTAATTCCACAGCTTTATGTAAATCTAGATTTTTTGACCAATGGTATTTTACTATGGGCGGAGCTACAAAACAGGCTGCATCTGAAATCACATACTTCCCTACTATATAGTAGGCGAAAAACAGTATGTGACAAAAGTAGTAGAAGAAATTACATTCAAAACATGTAGCCTATCTACTCAAGAGAGTATGCGATTTCGGACACAGCCTCACATTAATGGCGATTTTTCCTTGTACTGTTGATTGCTACAAGATGTTCCCATTGGTCCCCGTCACTGCTTATTTGCATAAATTTGAACTCTACTTCGTTACATTTTATAACTAGAGGAGAAAACACTTCCCATATTTTTTTTATTGCCGTCAACCTGCTTGTTAGACGTTAATCAAACTAAGCAGATGTTCAGGTTGTGTAACACACCTTCATCCACAAAAACCATGACCAAAACTATATGAAAATAGGATAAACATAATTTTTGTGGTTAATATTGGCTGCTAAGAACATGAAATCAATTCAAGAGACATTTAGAAACTACAAACTTAATTCTGAAATGTCCTCACCTGACGTCCAACACAAAATCTGGCTCTCGAAGCTTCTTCCTGGTGCTCCGCTCTCCATTAAAGACATAAACTTCTGTGCAGACACCGAAATGTCATGTAGATCTCATCATTAAAGGTCACATAATGTCTTTATGGCACCTGATTCATTAGAGACCCTGTAGATCAGGGGCCAGAAAAGAGGCGAAACCCAACACTTGAGAAATAGACGTGTATATTTATTCACACAAGGATCAGACGGCATGTTGGACCTGTGGTGGCACAGTTCACACATATGACATCAGTCCTCTGAGAGCCCGAAAGTACACTCATCGTCCTCCGCAATCCCAGAATACTTTGCTCTCTGCACATTCACAAGTGAAAGGGTGAAGAAAAAAAAAAAAAAATGTTGACAAAAAACAAGTTTTCTCAGAGCATAACGCACAGGAGAACAGTGTAGACAGATTTGCATTTTAATACAAAGGCATACATTTTCTTTAGGACATAAAATAAAGATATTAACTGCACAGCAGTAAGAAAAGGTCGTGTACAGATTGTTTGTTCATACACACCACTGAAACACAATTTCGGGTTGGTACAATAATAAAAACATTTGTGCTAATCAATAATTTGTTTTGCATAAAGACCAAACGTAATGGCAGCTGTCCGGAGGGAACGTTTTGACATTCTCCTCCACACATTTATTCAGCTTGAGCGTTTTTCCCAATGCAGTAAAACTCCTAAAAAGCACACGCACACACACTCACCACAAACACCCAAAAGATCTGCACGGTATTAAAAACGGCGCTTTTGCTCTATACATACAGCATGTTCAAATATATTGGCATATTCTGGCTACAGCACACCTCTGAATACTGCACTTACTGATGTCTAACACCACACTTCACGTACGCCACAACCTCTGACCTCTACACGCCCCACGACTACCGAAAACCCACCCACCCCGACGTCTTCAACATCACCACACAGTCACATTTAAACACTTTTAAGGCACGTTTTGGCTACAGAAAGGCGTTAAAAGAAGCGTTTTACACTTGACTACGGAGACTTGCATCTGTGTTTGTGCTTTTAAAGGGATAGTTCATTGTAAAAATGGAAATTACGTCATTATTTGTTCACAGTCGTGTCATTCCAAAGCTTTTATTTTTTTCAGTGGAACACAAAAGTAGGAATTTTTTAATTGTTTTGTATGTTCTTTTTGTGTTTTTATGGCAGGAAATGTGTGAAGATTTTTGTGTTCCATGGAGTTTGGAATGACATGCACTGCAAAAAATTATTTATTTTCTTAGTATTTTTCGTCTTGTTTTCCAGTACAAACATCTCAACATTCTGAAGAAATATTAAAATGAGTTTTTGAGCTTAAAACAAAAACAAAAAATCTGGCAAATGGGGTAAGAAAGATAATCTTAATTCAAAGGGAAAACAGATTTTTTTCCACTTAATTTAGATTTTTTCACCCCAGAAAAGTGTTATTTTGCTTTCCAACTAGGCTGAATGTATGCTGATTTAAGAATGTTTAGATATTTGTACTGAAAACAAGACAAAAATACTGAGTAAGATCATTTTTTTGCAGTGTGAGGTTGCGTAAATGACGATTCCATTTTTATTTTTGCGTGAACAATCCCTTTAAGATGAAAGCGAAAGGGGCAAGGGTAGATTGGAAAGCATGGAGTCAGCATCACGCATGCAGTTAGGATCAAACGCAGCTCCCGCTGGTTGTATTAAAGTGGAAGGGAAGAGAGAGGGAGGGCCGCACCAAAGAGCTTCACGCCAAGCAGCGCCGCCCAACTCTCTACAGAAACCGAGGAATCTCAACGTCCGACATCGCAAGCCATCTGCTACCGTGATACCGCTGCTCTCAGATCAGTGACCGGCAGGCTGTGAAACTCCCTGACCGCTAAAAAACATGAGTTCTGTGGGCCACGTTCACAGAAAACCTGTTTAAAGACCCTGTGAAATTAAAATTGGAGTTTTGTGGTTTTTATGTAACAAGGCTAACATCTATATGCGAATGTACTCTTAAATGCTGACAAAATAAATAAGTTTACATATCATTGACTGTGTTATGGCATAAGGATGACACAATAATAAAATAATGCTTTAATGAAAAGTACTTAATATTTTTATTACGTAGAAGCAGTTTAATAATATCAATCATGGCCACGTTACTCCTAACAATACAGCCGTTACTATAGCTGCGTCCCAATACAGTCTTCGCGGGGGGGGGGGGGGGGGGGGGGGGGGGTTTGATTGACAGGCGATCTAACCAATCATAACGGAAAATCCGCCATTTTGTCCGACAAAGCAGTCAGTGGAGTTAGTAGATTAACGTAAATGGACTTCCGCGGTTGAAATAACATTCCTTCTGATGTTCATTCATGTTTATTTGATGCTATAGATGAACTAGTAGGAAGAGATGATCGGTTCACAAGCCTGAGGCGCTACAGCGATCTGTCACAACACATTAAAGAGCCACAAAACGGTATTTATTGTTTAAATGTCTTTAAAAATTACAAAATTTGAGACTTTGTTTTTATATCAAAAGTAACCTGCTCTGTCTTGTCAGTCGACGCCTTGTCAGTGTCCTCTTTGCTCCGCAATGTATTTAACTGCGTGACAGGGTTGCCAGGTTTTCATAACAAAACCCACCCAATTGCTACTCAAAACTAGCCCAATCACGTTTCAAGGGGCTAAATATCATGTTATTTGGGGTCGCTTCAACCAGCGGACATGAAAAACACCCCCCGTGGGTTCAACAGTGTTAAAGGAGCCCAATTCTGTGGGAAAACTGCAGACTTGGCAACAATGCTGCGTGAGAACATGATGTGTGGCATGAGAGCGGCATGGCTTGTCAGATGTAGTGACAGTAACAAAAGGGGGCGAGGCTTTGCTAACGGTCAATTCGAATGCTCCTTCAAATGTGTCAGCTGTCACAGCTGCCAGGAGAAAAGAGCATACTCTGTAGGCTAGACCGAACCATTTGACAACGCTCGGTCTGAACTTAGCAGCCTTTGAATTGGGACACAGCTTATATTCTCGTACCTTATTGCTTAATTTTAGCATATACTGTACACTAGCATTCAAAAGTATGGGGTGAGATTTTTTTTTTTTTGAAGGAAATGAACTTTTATTCAGCAAGGATGCGTTAAATTAATCAAAAGTAAAGACATTTATAATGTTACAAATGATTTTTATATCAAATAAATGCTGTTCTTTAGAACTTTATTCATCAGAATCCGTCATCCAATCCTGATAAAAATGGTTACAAGGTATCACGGTTTACACAAAATTTTTAAGCAGCACAACTGTTTTCAACATCGATAATAATCAGAAATGTTTCTTCAAATCAGCATATTAGAATGATTTCTGAAGAATCATGTGACACTGAAAACTGGGGTAATGATGCTGATTGAATCAGAGGAATAAATTACATTTAAATTATATTCACATAGAAAACTAGTAAAATTGTAATGATATTTCACAATATTACTATTTTTACTGTATTTTGATTAAATACAGTAAAGGCAGCCTTGATGAACAAAGAGAATTCTTAAAAAAAAAAAAAATCTCACCAACCCCAAATTTTTGAACAGTAGTATATATGCATGAAATGCAAATATACACATCACCATTTTTATCTGGGCAGACAGACCAAAAATATTGATGACTCTTGTCCTTTTGTCCACAAAGCTCTCTATAATGAGAGCGTCCCTTCCGCCTAACCGACCAGCATTAGCAATTAGAAAAAGAAAAGAAAAATCAGCCTGTAACACAAAAACAAAAAGCTTTGTGCTTTTCTTAGTGTCTTTAAGACACTAAATCAAATGCAAATGCCACAAATGTTTCGTACAAAGATAAAAGCGTCTCTCTGAGCAGAATTTTGGCTGAGTTCTATAGTACCATCTTGTTTAGTGGCGGATAACAAACAAATTAGTGTGTCATTATCCTCTCTGCCAAAATAAAGCCATTAACGTTCCAGATCACACATCTAAACCCTTCCAACGGAGCCACAAAGAGTCAAATGAGAAGCTTTCAGTCAGTCCTCTCAGCTTTGCGCGTGAAAACATCTCGAAGGCCAGGCACACTCTGTGCAAGCTGAAATAGAGTTCTGTTTTAGGCCTCAGACACGTTTACATCAGGCACTGCCAAAAATCTGTCCTGTGCATCCAGTATTTGTGCCGTATGGAATAAATTCAGTCGGTAGCGAAGCTTTCACAATTAAATGACTTTCTGAAATTAAAGACTTTTTGTAGCTACCATCATACACAAAAATTAAATGCCTTATAACAACGTATTTTATATTTATTATTGCCCGTGTTGATTATCGGTGGATCTACTAGTGAGTCCATATGGCTGAATTGAAACGGGTGGTTATGAAATGGACGGCCGTTTGATCATCTAAATGGATATGTTTGAAATCACATACTAGCAAACTGAAGTATACACTGTATTTATGTGATATAATTATGAAATTGTACAACCAATTTTGTCTAGTAACATTTCTTTTGGCTGAGTTAAAAAGGAGTACTTCAACTAAAATTCGCAATCGCATGGATTCCTATTGAAATGACTGGAATTTGCAAGCAAAAAAACAAAAAACAAAAACACTATACAAATACAGTACATACTACAAAGATAGTACTAGTAGTATGCTAGTATGGTTTTCCAAACACATCCCCTACTTATACCTTCAACTGCTTTTGACTGGACGATACCAGATATGACCCCACTGTAGGCACACCCCCTGCATACACACACAGCAGGGTCATGGGCAGCTCCCTTTTGGTCAAAATATTTTACACACACACACACACACACACACACACACACACACACACACACACACACACACTCTTGCACACACACACAGAAGCTTTAAAAACAACTGACACAAGGCCGTCTATTTAAAAAGTTATTTTCCTCTTATAAAGCTTTCTGCATAAAGACTGCACATTAAAAAAAATATAGAATACAATTCTTAAAACCTTTTGTCTCTACACAGGAAGAAATTGAACATCTGATTATAGTGATGAGCTAAATACACACTGAGTGTTCGTACAGCGTTCTCTCTCTGACAGGGTTAGAGGTCGGTCACTTTGTTCTCCAGTGCTGCGGCGATCTGTTGCAGTCTCAGTGTTAACTGTTTACTCTGGGCGGCAGGGTCTTCATCCAGAGACATGATGATCTACAGACACAGTGAAGGACCATGAGCCTTTAGTACACAGACATTTTAAAACTATTCATCCATCTATCAATCGATCTTGTGTTTCAATGCAGCTAGGTGAAAAAACACCTAAGCAACTGTCTATCTATCTATCTGTCTGTCTGTTTTTCTGTCATCTATCTATCTATCTATCTATGTCTGTCTGTCTGTGTTTATCTATCTATCCGTCTGTCTATCTGTTTTTCCTGTCATCTATCTATCTATCTATCTATCTATCTATCTATCTATCTATCTATCTATCTATCTATCTATCTATCTGTCTGTCTGTCTGTCTGTCTGTCTATCTATCTATCTATCTATCTATCTGTTTTTCCTGTCATCTATCTATCTATCTGTCTGTCTGTCTGTCTATCTATCTATCTATCTATCTATCTATCTATCTGTCTGTCTGTCTGTCTATCTGTCTATCTGTCTATCTGTCTCTGTCTGTCTATCTATCTATCTATCTATCTATCTATCTATCTGTCTCTATCTGTCTGTCTGTCTCTATCTATCTATCTATCTATCTATCTATCTATCTATCTATCTATCTATCTGTTTTTCCTGTCATCTATCGATCTATCTGTTTTTCCTGTCATCTATCTATCTGTCTGTCTATCTGTCTATCTGTCTCTGTCTATCTATCTGTCTATCTATCTGTCTGTATGTCTGTCTGTCTGTCTGTCTGTCTATCTATCTATCTATCTATCTATCTATCTATCACATTGATATATTCATCCATTCATGTGTATATAGTGTGTATTTAATGAAAGTGTATATTTTAGGTTCTGTGACAGTTCCACCACTATTTATTATTCATCTTTTATCTATTTATTTAAATGGTCCTGCTGTGTGACAAATTAATTTTAACTGTACAATTATTCCATATAGTCTCTTAATTCATATAGAACTATATGCATATTAATTATACAAGAATTAGGAAATGCTATTAAAAAGTTTTAGATTAAATAAAGCATGTCACTGCTGTCATTCCTTCATGTCAATATCCTGTGTGTGTGTGTGTGTGTGTGTGTGTGTACTCACCCCATCGTAGTATTTACTGGCGTACCGGTAGAGCTGGTGAAGAGCCACTTGTGTGTTCAGTTTATCTGTGTGTGCCTAAAAAAACCCATAAATCAACACCAGTCTCTTCATTTTCCATAAAGATCACAGAAAATCTATCACACACTCACTCGTGACACTTCAGCCAGATGTGTATTCATTTCCTGGTCACTGACTGACACCATCTGCCGGATTCCTTTATAGTACCTGTGGAGAAATGCACCATACATTAGATCCATACTGCAGATTATTCTGGCAAAAAAGCACTTACTTAGACTGACTAAAGCAACAAACCCTGTTCATTTATTTTATTTGACATTTAGAGGCAGGTAAATCACAAATAACTCAAAAAAGAAGAATATATTGTTGTACTCAATTATATCTTATTTACTTGCTCAAACATAAGATAATCATGAATAACCATAAAAGATTTAATGCCTTTAAACTTTAGCAGACTAGTTCCACCCCAGAATCACTCATTGTAGCCGCCTGGGAACATAAACAACTTTAATTCCCGCCGGACTTATAAAAACCACAGACTTGCCGAGATATTGCATAAACCCAGTCAATCAGATCATGCTGAGAAAGTTCTCGCCATTTTTGTGCACAACAAGCATCAGACAGTCTGTAAATCATATGTGGGCGTTCGGCTGGAGGCTGAGACTGTGCAATGCTGGAGCACTTACTCGTCTACCATCCTTTTGTAGGTGGAGATCTCCTTTGCATAGAGTAATTTGTTGCTGGGAGAATCCTGAAGGCAAGAGAGAGAGAGAGAAAGTCAATAAATGATGTGTTTCTGCTCTTTATGTGTCTGTAGCTGATTCTCAAACACTTACCCGACTGAGTTTGTGCTCGGTTTTCGTGCAGGCGTCCATGAAGGTCTGAGCTATGACGGACAAAGAGGCGTCTACGACCTCGCTCACGTGCACGTCGAAAATGAAGTGAGGGTTCTTCAGAATGTTCACCCAGAAACGCAGCGGCAAACTGCAGAGAGAGGCAGATTAGTATTTGAGGAATTGTGAATGTAAGAAATACTTCATGGTTTCTTGCACCAAAAACTTTATTTAGTTGATATATACAGTACTGTGCAAAAGTCTTAGTCTCCACCAGCGTTGTTGTTTTAGCAAAGTTTTAATGACCATCCATATTTATTTTTTGGTCTTTATTATGATACAAACAGAAAATGCAAAAAAAAAGAAAAAAAGAAGAAGAACAAAATGGCTTCTTTAAGCAAAAAATCTATATTTAGCGTGACCTCCTGGACTTCTTCCAATTTCTCAAAGAAGAAAATCTGAGAAACTTCCCATCCGATTTTGAAAGTCTTCTTGGTCTTCCAGCCCTTTTCCATTCCATTTAGGTTTAAGAGAGCCGGTTCCTGCTATCGCTCAAGTGTAAGGGGAGGTCAATAAATATGCCATTTTAGCCTATAGAAGTTTTTTTTTACTGCATACATATTTCCTGTATTTTCTGGTTATATTCTAATAAAGAGACTGAGAAATAATTATATATGGTCATTATATCATTGCTAAAACAACATCTAATGGTGGCCTTACACTTTTGCACAGTACTGTATATTATATATATATATATATATATATATATATATATAAACATAATATATTATTTATAGAAATTATAGACTTCATTCTGAAGTCAAGTCAGTATTTAAGGTCAATATTTAAGTTATGTATTAAATAAAAATATGATTTAATATACACTGTATACACACACATATATAAATAACATTATTTATAGAACTAAACTGAATTCTAAAGTCAAGTCAATGTAAAAATATATAATATTTGACAAAAGTCAAAATATATATTTATTTAATATATACTGTATATATGTAACATACTGTATATGTTACAAGTTATAAAATATATATATTATTATAAATTATAATATATTATATAAATAATATATTATTATAAGTTATAAAAGTATATATTTTATTATATATAAAGTATATATTATTTATAGAAATAAAGTAAATTCTAAAGTCAAGTTAATATTCAAGTAAGTTTTTATTTAATATATATTTAATATATACAGTATATATATATATATATATATATATATATACACACACACACACACACACACACAATATATATACATATTTATAGAACTAAAGTAAATTCTAATGTCAAGTCATTATTTATATGCATTTAATTTTTCATATATATATATTTATAGAACTAAAGTAAATTCTAAGGTCGTCAATATATGTATTTAATAAGGTTTTATTTTACTTAATAAATAAATATATATATATATATATATATATACACACATATATTATATAAAATACTATTATATTAATATTAATAATTTATTTAATTATATATATATATATATATAAATAAATAATCATAATATAATATATTCTTAATATAACATTCTTTACAATAATAAAGTAAAAGTCAAGTCAATACTTAATACTATTTATTAAAAAAAATAATACAAAATTATTTTAACTTCACATTAAAGCTGACTAGTAGGCAGTAACCTCGACAAGAAAAAGAACCTCAGAAACTGTCATGACAAAAAATATTTTGCCAACTATTCAGACATATACGAATATATCTATCTAGTTATTAAGGCGTTCAGATTGATTTAGTGCATTGCTATGCTGTTGCTAGGGAGTTCTGAGTTGTTGACAGGTGCTAGAAGGTGGTTGCTTAGTAGTGGTATTTTAGTGTGTTGTTATGCAGTTGCTAGGGTGTTGTGAGTCAATGATAAAGTGGTTGCAAAGGAGTGTTTTTAGTGCGTTGCTGTGTGGTTGCTACGGCTCGGGTACCTCCTTCAATGTAAGCGTATGGGATCTTTTCACGATTTCATCATCCACCAGGCAAAAATCACGTCTGATCACACCTCTTATGAACAAACTGTACGATTTGTGAAATCATTCATGTCAAACATGTTTAATAATCACGGTCAGGGGTTTGTTTTGAATCTCTAACCCTCAGGATGAGCAACAGTGAAGCTCTCCTCAGCAAACACCGCTAATTATGCATTTAATCCATTTAATACTTAGTCTTTCCTGCAATTGGAGCATAAACTCAGTACAGAGCAAATAATTCACTCAATCCGCCCCTCAATACTTGCGCCGTCGGAGCATGAACACGGACAGACGGCTTTGGAATTTCAAACAGGTTATTAAACAGCTCTGGCTTTTGTTTCCTGTGAGTCGGTTTAAAAAAAAAGCTCATTCAGATGACTGATTTTGGAATATATATTGGCTAGTTGCATCTCTGCGGAGAAGAGCAGAGAAAAAAAAAAACAAAAGGTGTATAATAACAGAACAATTAAATTAACCGGGGACATAATTAAGGTGTTTGTTTGGCTGTGAGTGGTTTTATATTTAATAGAATGGCTGGTGAAGCTGCTGGAGTGATGATATTGCTCGTCACATTTATTCACATCGCCGCGGCAGCTGTCAATCACGCCGCATCCGCGCAGCACATCAGGCGGAATAAATGAATGCGGCGCTGACATTAGCATATGCCGAGCGTCTCAAGAGAGAAGCGACAATCAGAGAGCAGAGACGCCCGCTGTGACTAACACATCGCAAACATACACACACACTTTCCCACCTGTTGGTCTTCCAGATGTGTATGGTTTCCTCATCTACGTTCTCGTGTCTTAGGGCTTGCTCATCCAGGAAGTCAAAAAAGTATTTAACCGCTGGCGGGACGGTGGCGCCAGAACAGAGCACACTGCGAAAGAAATCATCCACGAACTGCTGCAGTGTTCCCTGAAAAAACACAGACACAAAAACAAGCTAATTATAGTTTTTGTTTTATTTTTAGAAGATCAAGAATAAAAAGTTTCTACTAACTGACA
This sequence comes from Elopichthys bambusa, assembly GCA_037101425.1. Classification (NCBI taxonomy): domain Eukaryota; kingdom Metazoa; phylum Chordata; class Actinopteri; order Cypriniformes; family Xenocyprididae; genus Elopichthys; species Elopichthys bambusa. The sequence continues at coordinate 4,919,165 of CM074455.1, forward strand.
GGTATCACTAAAATTGTCTCTAACTGCCCTGGGCTCTCTAAGGGTGTGTTCACACTTGTCATGTTTTTTGTCATGCGATTGCTCTGTAAGTGCGGTTCATTTGAACACGTGTGACCGCTGCCAATCTAAACCCTGGTGCGCACCAAACAAGCGGACCGAGACCGCTGAAAAGATGGGTCACGGTCTGCTTCCAAACGAACTCTGGTGCGGTTCGAATGATATATGAACGCATCACGGACCAAAGACATGTAAACGAACCAAAAACAGGAAGATGAGACGCTAAAAAGGACAGAATCCTCACGCATGTCGGTTTTTCTCGTCATAGTCACGAGTTTGCGCATCACAGGCATCAGACGCGTGTCTCCACGCAGCAGATTGTTTGTGTGTGTGACGGATGGACTCCCGCCGCTGTTTTGACTCCTTTACACATTTTATAAGCTCTTCACGAGTTCCCAGCTGGCCGAAATACCATCATATGCAGGCTACACGCACACACAACAAGCGCATTTACCTCAGCACACTACACTGTTTTGGATGTTCGGTAAGTTCCGTCTTAAAATAGGCAATACATCATAAAATCCGACCAATCAGGTTGTGAATGTATCCCTATGCCTTTAGGTTCAGTATCTTTTGGTTCGGTGATAATCTGATCGCTAATCGGACCAGGACTAAATGTTTTGGTTTTTTTGGGGTCCGGACAAAACGAACCGAACTACAAGTATGAATGCATTCTAAAAAGTCAAGATCTAGATTTAATGCCAAAAATCTCGTAAAAAGGTTGAACATTATATGTATATATATAATTTTATTTATGATTCATTTATTCTTTTATTTACTTATTTATTTTAGTTTTTAAATTATTGTATTATTATTATTATTACAGGCAGATTTCAACATAAATTAAGTACATAAATTAAGTACTTTATGTACATTGTATATATGTATACTTTTTTTTAACCCTTTAAATATTTTAAATAAGAAAAAGAAAAGTTTGAAGATTGCTTTTTTTCTTTTTTGACGGTGAAGCTAAAATGTTTCTAATAACTGACAGATATCACTGAAATTTTCTACTTATTTTTTATTTATTTTAATTATTGTAATATTTAATTATTATCATTATTTCAGACAGATTTCAACTTTTTTTTTATTTTTTTATTTTTTTAAATATATAACAAGGTTTTTTAATTAAAAAAATTGAGTTTGAAAATTACTTTTTTATGGTTAAGCATAAAATGTTTCTAATAACTGTTCACTAAAATTGTTTCTAAAAAGTAAAAAAAAAATCTCTCAAATATTTAATGCCATGAACCACATAAAAAGGTTGAAGACATTTTTTTTTTATTTAGTTCTTATTTTTAATTTATTTTATTTTTTAATTATTTATAATATTTTATAATAATAATCATTATTAATATTTCAGATGATTTGACATTTTTAATTTAAGTATTTTTTTTATTTACTTTGTATATATGTATAACAGGGTTTTAACCCTGCAAACCTCCAGAGATATTATATATTTTGTACATTTGGTGTTTCCATGTCATATAAATGCAAAATTAAATCCATTCAAATAATCAGTATAACTTTAAATTACGGTAAAAAATGCTACTCTCAAAAACTAACTATCAGCAGCCCTCAATAAAAATGTATATTATATACACTTAATTATTAAAATAAAATAAAATACAAATAATATATGTAATATAATTTTTTTTATAAATTAAAAATGTGTTTTTAGAAATGTCAAGGCACTTTTTAAGTAAATTAATTGAGGTTCAGGTGACAAAAATGTTTTAAAAAACCCCCACATTGCATAAAGTTATCCTATCCAACCTGAGCCCTGAAACATAACACAGATCTTTAAAAAAAAAAAAAAAAAACAGCAGAGAAATGTCTCATTTCTTCACACATCAGGCTGCTGGGTCACTGACAGCCACACATGGCTGTTTTCACGCTTTGATCGGCCTGACGGGTGAAGTTACACGCTCACTTCTCATCTCCACTGCGCTTTGTTTCTGTCAGCACTGACAGCTTTACATGCCGCTGAATTACTTCTGTACAAGGTGAAAGACGCGTGAGGTAATTAGCCTCTCTAATCGCTCAATTTACAATGAACGGCCTCTGACACATGGACATGCGACGAACCAATCAAACAGAATTAGATGAGTTAAGAGAACATGTTAGCACTCAGAATAGTTCCTGGAAGTTGATGGAGATTATAATTATTATTTGACACGCGTCCCACATTAAATGCTGCTGTAGAATTGGACTCAAACATTAAATCAAAACTGATTTAAAGAAACATTTTTCTTGTTATTTTAAAGTAGAATGAACAGACAACAATTCCTTCAGTAGCAGGAAGCGATCAGTACCTTGACAGAGAGCAGTCGGGTGAGATATATCTCTGTGATGGCTTTGGTCATGGATTTGTCCTTTATGCTGCCTCTCTTAGACTTCATCTCATCCAGCTCGTCAGCTGGTCGCACCAGGTGAAAAACTTTATCATCCTCCAGCAGGGCATTTCCTGTGAGTGCGGGTGAAGAGAGTGAGACGCGGGTGTAGAAGTGACGTACCCATTTGAGCGTGTACTTCAGAGATGAGTGACAGATAGCACTCAGAGGAAGTTAGAAAGTAGACTTTAACTTACTCTCTTCATGGTTATCGTGATTTTGGTCATACGACTGTTGTGTGTGCTGAAGCCTGGAGAGGACCACTGTTGCGTTATCACGTACCTAAAACACACACACACACACACACACACACACACAAAAGGAAGTGACGTCACTTTTAAAAACAACACTAGTGTCTTTGCTGAAACAAAAATAAAACAAAGCATCTTGGGCACGCTCACATTATAATGTGCCAACGTATTGATGCGTCTCCACCTGCCCTCCTTCTGTGACGTCATGTCTAGATCTGACAGGGTCTGTCCTGTGGAGCCGGGCCGCCATTCTGTGGAAGAGACCAGAACACACAACGATAAAGAAAGTGTCATGCTGTACCTGTATGTGAAATGATTAAACACACGCTCACTCCCTCACCGAGGGTGACGCTGTCTACTTTGGGTCTCTGAGAGTACGGCAGGTTTTTGTACACCTGCTCGATGATCTTCTCCTTCACCTGAGAGATCGTGTCACAATTCAGCACCTTTACCGGGGTGATGTCAGGCCCCTCCCCCTGCACCAGCACCTGCAGCGTCTGCGGGCAAAGAGCAAACTTTTGTGAACATCCTAGAAAATACTTCTCAATTAAGAAGGGACAAAAATCAATTTTCCATCTTCACCATCTTCAATAACGTGAAAAAAAATAAATCTTTAAGTCCAAGAAAACATGATATATGAACTAAAACGCATACCAGCACAATGTACTCCACATCATCTCCGAGAAGGCCGGTGTCGTTCAGCGTGTATTTGGCTTTCTTAACCTGTGCGTCCACTGGCCCCTTTTCAATCTGGTGCTTTATGGCCCTGAAGAGTTTGTAGAGCGGTTCTCCAGCGGAGTCCTGAACAAACACAAGCACTTTAACACGGTCTGCTGGGACTGTTTTTATTCATTACCCAGAGATGACCTATAAATCAGCTGTGGCTTTGAGGAATTTACAGTTCAAGTGTGTCAGTGACTGAAGTGCTGATTCATGCAGATGAAGAATAGAAGCTGTTTCATTAAACACCATTATCATCATCATCAGTCACGCTCATGAATATCAAAGCTTTACTGAAACACTTCGTGAACAGGACAAATCCAAACCAAACTGTTCAAGTAATACAACCCATTTAATGTAATATGAAATTAAAAGTGTAACTGAAATGTGTAATACTTCCTCCAATCACAGTTCAAAGCACAGAGCCTCAACCAGGAGGGAATGCTGAAACTACACCGTTTGACTCTAAAAAGCAGGTTTCATCGTATATAACAGTTTGTCATTATAGTAGATGTTTCAGCACTCTCAGTTTCCAGTCAAAAGATTCGACTTGATCACTAAATCCTATAGAAGCTTGTTTCTGCCACGCAATTAAAAAAGGTCACTTTCTTCTAAGCATTCACACTGTTTTTCCCCTCATAATCGCAAGTTTATATCTCACAATTCTGACTTTTTTTGCAATTGTGAGTTTATATCCCACAATTCTGACTTTTTTTCTGGCAACTGCGAGTTTATATCCCACAATTCTGACTTTTTTCTCACAACGGTGAGTTTATATCCCACAATTCTGACTTTTTATCTGGCAACTGCGAGTTTATATCCCACAATTCTGACTTTTTTCTCACAACGGTGAGTTTATATCCCACGATTCTGACTTTTTTCTCACAACGGTGAGTTTATATCCCACGATTCTGACTTTTTCTTCACAACTACAAGTTTATATCCCACAATTCTGACTTTTTTCTCACAACTGAGTTTATATCCCACAATTCTGACTTTTTTCTCACAACGGTGAGTTTATATCCCACGATTCTGACTTTTTCTTCACAACTACAAGTTTATATCCCACAATTCTGACTCTTTTCTGGCAATTGCAAGTTTATATCCCACAATTCTGACTCTTTTCTGGCAATTGCAAGTTTATATCCCACAATTCTGACTTTTTTCTCACAATTGTGAGTTTATATCCCACAATTCTGACTTTTTTCTCACAATTGTGAGTTTATATCCCACAATTCTGACTTTTTTCTGGCAACTGCGAGTTTATATCCCACAATTCTGACTTTTTTCTGGCAACTGCGAGTTTATATCCCACAATTCTGACTCTTTTCTGGCAATTGCAAGTTTATATCCCACAATTCTGACTTTTTTCCTCACAACTGAGTTTATATCCCACAATTCTGACTTTTTTCCTCACAACTGAGTTTATATCCCACAATTCTGACTCTTTTCTGGCAATTGCAAGTTTATATCCCACAATTCTGACTCTTTTCTGGCAATTGCAAGTTTATATCCCACAATTCTGACATTTTTCTGGCAACTGCGAGTTTATATCCCACAATTCTGACTCTTTTCTGGCAATTGCAAGTTTATATCCCACAATTCTGACTTTTTTCTGGCAACTGCGAGTTTATATCCCACAATTCTGACTTTTTTCCTCACAACTGAGTTTATATCCCACAATTCTGACTCTTTTCTGGCAACTGCGAGTTTATATCCCACAATTCTGACTCTTTTCTGGCAATTGCAAGTTTATATCCCACAATTCTGACTTTTTTCTGGCAACTGCGAGTTTATATCCCACAATTCTGACTTTTTTCCTCACAACTGAGTTTATATCCCACAATTCTGACTCTTTTCTGGCAATTGCAAGTTTATATCCCACAATTCTGACTTTTTTCCTCACAACTGAGTTTATATCCCACAATTCTGACTCTTTTCTGGCAATTGCAAGTTTATATCCCACAATTCTGACATTTTTCTGGCAACTGCGAGTTTATATCCCACAATTCTGACTTTTTTCTCACAATTGTGAGTTTATATCCCACAATTCTGACTTTTTTCTCACAATTGTGAGTTTATATCCCACAATTCTGACTTTTTTCTGGCAACTGCGAGTTTATATCCCACAATTCTGACTCTTTTCTGGCAAATGCAAGTTTATATCCCACAATTCTGACTTTTTTCTGGCAACTGCGAGTTTATATCCCACAATTCTGACTCTTTTCTGGCAATTGCAAGTTTATATCCCACAATTCTGACTTTTTTCCTCACAACTGAGTTTATATCCCACAATTCTGACTCTTTTCTGGCAATTGCAAGTTTATATCCCACAATTCTGACTCTTTTCTGGCAATTGCAAGTTTATATCCCACAATTCTGACATTTTTCTGGCAACTGCGAGTTTATATCCCACAATTCTGACTTTTTTCTCACAATTGTGAGTTTATATCCCACAATTATGACTTTTTTTCTCACAATTGTGAGTTTATATCCCACAATTCTGACTTTTTTCTGGCAACTGCGAGTTTATATCCCACAATTCTGACATTTTTCTGGCAACTGCGAGTTTATATCCCACAATTCTGACTTTTTTCTCACAACTGAGTTTATATCCCACAATTCTGACTTTTTTCTCACAATTGTGAGTCTATATCCCACAATTCTGACTTTTTTCTCACAAATGAAATATGAGTGAATCTTTATGAATGTGCTTCCTGTTTGATATTTTACCTTTAGGTACTGATAGAGACAGATGGACATCCAGTTACTCAGCATCCTTTCCACCACCGTCTCAGACCTGCGGACACACACACAGACACACACATATTATTTTCTATTACAAAACTGACAGTTCCGGCTCTGAAATCTCGGAAGAGTCACATTTAAAGCTGTTATTTAATCTGATCTGTCAATTAAACACTTTAATAACACAGCAGTCAGGCTAATAAACTTGATTACATAACAGAAAAATTGTATTATAATTACTATGAATAATAACCATAGTTATTTATTGAACATTGATGTGATTTTATTATGTTGCGGTTGCTGCCTCTTAATGAAAGCAATAAGCCACTTGAGGCTGTACATTACAGTGATTTTAAGTGGGTTCTGCTTCAACAACACTCCTAAACTGTGGTAAGATCACTATAACACAAGGCCTCGAGTGGCTTACTGCTTTAATGAACACTTGTACACTAATTTGAGTCAATAACAAACAATGATAATTAGCATTAGCACCCAACTATGACAATCAAACAAGCATGTGAACATGGTGCTGGTGAGTGTTGTGCATGTGGATGGTTTTAGTGTCTTTGGGACAGTGAGGTTTGTGTTTATTCTTGCAGAGACATATTTTGACTAACATGACGTTTTATGTGATATTTACAGGGTTGCTGCACATTTTTTAAAGTCAAATTTAAGCCTTTTTAAGACCTGAAGAAATAAAAATTAATACTATACATTAGGCGTGTGCAATATTGACAAAAAATTGTATCTCGATATTTATGAAAAGTAATTTAAAAAGCAATATTTGAATTGTCACGTGAACAAGCAAATCCACAAAGAAAGAATAATAAAAATAATATGTACGCTAATTAGATAGTTTTAATTTGGTAAATGATTTAGATATGTCTAAGTCAAATTGTCATATAAAATTTAAGACCTCTCATAAGTAAAAATAAGACTTTAAGGCTAGAACCCTGTATTTAGTGGCAGATAAATCTGAAATATGAACAGTTGATTAGAAAAAAAATAGCATGAGAAAGACTATTCTGATGTGTGTACAATCTCTAATGTAGCAAGACTATAGGCTTTGTGGTCAAAATGTCTGTCCATTCAAAATTACATTTACATTTATTCATTTAAAAATTAATAACTGTCTCACAGTTGTGCTTGAGGATCTTTACTTGTCTTTATTTGCCTCAAACTAAAAATATAATATGTATATGTATATATATATAAATGATTCAATGCACCTAACTTCAAAGATAAACTTCATATGGGAAAACTTGCGACTAGTTGCGCCTTGAAAAGTGCACTTTCTAGCAACCTTATAGGGGTGAATCTTATATTTCACCCAAGTCAAGTCAAAACACAAGAAATGAAACGTATTTCACAAAGAAAATGAAGACTGTTGTTAGGCCTGTCTGTTATTAGACCCCTAAAAAATATAAAATTGGAAATATTGTCTAGGCAGCTAACTGAAATAAATACATTTAAGATAGAGTACTAAAATTACGAAAACTTATACTGAAATAAAAGCTAAATACATAAAGAAACAACATACTACAACAACTAAAGCAAACTAAAGTTAAAATGAAAACTATAAATATGAATAAAAAATGTATTCAAAATACCTAATGAAACCCATTCATTCTGACTCCTAGTCAGGATTGCAGACTGCGGATTTGAAAAATTCTTTCCATTTATGCTATTAGTATCTTGGGTCAGACGTGGTCTCACCTGCGGAGCAGCAGTTTAGGATTCTTGCTGTGAACGTAATCCTCCATGAGCCCCAGCAGAAGCGTCCTCATGATGTCTGTGTAATACTCCAGTTTACCGTGAAGCGCTACAGTCAGCAGAGACGCGAAATACACTTTGGCCCTGGCGTTAAAATCCGGACGGCCCTCCAGCGTTCTGATAAACTTCACACACACACACAAGGAGATTACAGTTTACAAACACTAATTAAATAAAATCGACTTTCCTGTATGATTCAAACTGTGGAACATTCATATTTACATCATAAATGAGTCTCTTGTTATACTCTAATGATTATTTTGTTTAATACTGTCTGGTTATGACTTGACTTTTGTGTGTTGTGCGTAACCATATAAACACTGGGGAGATAATTACAGGTCAGTCTTGGTTGTTTATGCGTATACATGTGTGTCATTATATGTAAATGTTTAATTGTGTTTGGGCCATGAATATAAAAGACTTTAATGAGCACAGGAGCTGACTGAGTCCTCTGGGGCCCTTTTAGTGTCTTTCGGTATAATTGAGCGAATGTCTGCGTGATGTCTATAGGGCTCCATCACTGATGCATGTATTTGTCTGAGAAACTCCCGACAATTATCGTAAAATATTAATTTACTGACCTTTCTCACTATTAACTGCAGGGAACGGTTTAAAATGAGTAGGTGAAGAGCTGTAGATGTCTATAAATGCATCATAATTACAGTGTGTGTGTGTGTTTCATACATTGATGAGGAAGGTTTTGCTGTTGAGCAGGTTGGAGAATTGGTTCAGCGCCTGGGTGACCGTAGCCCTGCGGGATTCTGGGATATCCAGTTTGCCGGTGATCATGACGTCATTGGCGCCATCCTTAGAGGGCAGGAAGAAGACGCGGTCCGTGTAGGTCTTGTAGTCCAGGAACGGGATCCGGCCTTCGCTTATGTCATTAGTGTGGTCCTCCATTTCGATCATTAGATCTGCACAGGAAATGACACAGTCAGCGTCAGCATGGCTTCAAACTCGACACTTCAAATTCAGGTAAACTTATTCAATCAGTTCTGAACTAAAAATGAAAGATCCTAGATGTGCAAATTGTTTTAATTTGTACGTGTCAAAATCACAATACAATATGTAATTCCTAATTTTGGCCAAAACATTGCAAATACCAATGATGGATAGATCAATTAATAAATAAATAGGTGGAAGGATAGATAAACAGTTGATAGACAAATGAAAAAAAAATACATATATATATATATATATATATATATATAAATAATAAATAAAAATGATAAAATCATTATAATAATTATAATATAAACAGGTGGAAGGATAGATAAACAGGTGATAGATAAAATAAATAAAACAAACAAAAATAAATAAACAGGTGGAAGGATAGATAAACAGTTGATAGATAAAATAAAAACAAATAAATAAATAAACAGGTGGAAGGATAGATAAACAGGTGATAGATCAAATAAATAAAAACAAAAACAAACAAACAAATAAATAAACAGGTGAAAGGATAGATAAACAGGTGATAGATAAAATAAATAAAACAAATATAAATAAATAAACAGGTGGAAGGATAGATAAACAGGTGATAGATAAAATAAATAAAACAAACAAAAATAAATAACCAGGTGGAAGGATAGATAAACAGTTGATAGATAAAATAAATAAAAACAAGCAAACAAATAAATAAATAAACAGGTGAAAGGATAGATAAACAGTTGATAGATAAAATAAATAAAACAAACAAACAAAAAATAAATAAACAGGTGGAAGGATAGATAAACAGTTGATAGATAAATAAAAACAAACAAACAAACAAACAAACAAACAAACAAATAAACAGGTGGAAGGATAGATAAACAGGTGATAGATAAAATAAAAAACAAACAAACAAATAAATAAACAGGTGGAAGGATAGATAAACAGGTGATAGATAAAATAAAAACAAACAAACAAACAAACAAATAAATAAACAGGTGGAAGGATAGATAAACAGGTGATAGATAAAATAAATAAAACAAATATAAATAAATAAACAGGTGGAAGGATAGATAAACAGTTGATAGATAAAATAAATAAAAACAAGCAAACAAATAAATAAATAAACAGGTGAAAGGATAGATAAACAGGTGATAGATAAAATAAATAAAACAAACAAAAAATAAATAAACAGGTAGAAGGATAGATAAACAGTTGATAGATAAATAAAAACAAACAAACAAACAAAAATAAATAAACAGGTGGAAGGATAGATAAACAGGTGATAGATAAAATAAAAACAAACAAACAAACAAATAAATAAACAGGTGAAAGGATAGATAAACAGGTGATAGATAAAAAAAATAAAACAAATGAAAATAAATAAACAGGTGGAAGGATAGATAAACAGTTGATAGATAAATAAAAACAAACAAACAAATAAATAAAACAGGTGGAAGGATAGATAAACAGTTGATAGATAAATAAAAACAAACAAACAAACAAATAGATAAAACAAATAAAACAAATATAAATAAATAAACAGGTGGAAGAATAGATAAACAGGTGATAGATAAAACAAATAAAACAAATATAAATAAATAAACAGGTGGAAGGATAGATAAACAGTTGATAGATAAATAAAAACAAACAAATAAATAAATAAACAGGTGGAAGGATAAATAAACAGTTGATAGATAAAATAAATATAAATAAATAAACAGGTGAAAGGATAGATAAACAGGTGATAGATAAAATAAATAAAACAAACAAAAAATAAATAAACAGGTAGAAGGATAGATAAACAGGTGATAGATAAAATAAAAACAAACAAACAAACAAATAAATAAACAGGTGAAAGGATAGATAAACAGGTAAAAGATAAAAAAAATAAAACATGAAAATAAATAAACAGGTGGAAAGATAGATAAACAGGTGATAGATAAAATAAAAACAAACAAACAAACAAATAAATAAACAGGTGAAAGGATAGATAAACAGGTAAAAGATAAAAAAAATAAAACATGAAAATAAATAAACAGGTGGAAAGATAGATAAACAGTTGATAGATAAATAAAAACAAACAAACAAATAAATAAACAGGTGGAAGAATAGATAAACAGGTGATAGATAAAACAAATAAAACAAATATAAATAAATAAACAGGTGGAAGAATAGATAAACAGTTGATAGATAAATAAAAACAAACAAATAAATAAATAAACAGGTGGAAGGATAAATAAACAGTTGATAGATAAAATAAATATAAATAAATAAACAGGTGAAAGGTAAAATAAATAAAACAAACAAAAAATAAATAAACAGGTGGAAGGATAGATAAACAGGTGATAGATAAAATAAATAAAACAAACAAAAATAAATAAACAGGTGGAAGGATAGATATTAATATTTCTGTAGATGTTTTCTATCTTAAATCATCTGTTGCCATGCTAAAAACACCCCCGTTGTCATGGTAACGGGATTATGCATGCATGTGTGACCTGTGAACTCCTTTTTGCAGCGGTCACGAACACTCTCTTCCAGATTCTCCAGCTGATGCTTCACTTTCTCGTACTCTCGTTCTGCCTGCTGGCTCTTCCTCCTACACAGAGATGATCAGACGGATTCATGAATTCATTACATGAAACGTTCACTCAGATGAACACCTCAAGGGCATTGTGGGAAGTGCAGTTCTTCTTTTTAACCTGTAGCAGACGACGGAGATGGCGATAATCAGCAGCATGGGAACGACCACCGCCGGGATGATGATGGGCAACGGGAGACTATACTTCCTCTCGTACCGAACAGAGCCGACCAACCACTCGCCGTTGCCAAACTTAATCTGAGAGAGAGAGAGAGAGAGAGACTGTATTATGGATGGGTGGATGAATGAATGAACAGATAAATAGATAGTTGGGTGAATGAATAGATAAATAAAAGTGGATGATAGATGATAGATAAAAGAATGGATGGATAGATAAATGAATAAGTTGATGGATGGAACTAAAAAAATATAAATTACATATAATAAATTTGGATGGGTAAACAAATAAATGTTGATAAATAAATAAACGGGCAGATGGATGGATGAATAAATATACACAGTATGTGGTGGATGGATATATAAATGTATACACAAATAAATGTGAAAGATACACAAAAATAAATATGTGGATATGAAAAATTGATAAATAAATAGGTGGATGGATTAATAAATAAATAAATGAATAGGTGAATGCATAGATAAATGGACAGATGGAGCATAACATTTTTTATAACATTAAATAAAAGAAAAAAATATTTTTAATAGATGAATAATGTATAAATATTATTAGTATTAATAAATAGATGGATAGATAAATAAATAGATAAATAAGTGGACAGATAGATAAGTGAAAGATGGACTGATAGATATATAAATAAACAAAAACAAATTAAATTTTTTAATAAAATATTTAAAAAAATGTATATTTAATAATAACTAAGTGGATGGATGGATGAATATGTGGCTGGAAGGACGGATGGAAGGATAGATGGATGGATGAATGTGGCTGGAAGAATGGATGGATGGATTAATGGATGGAAGGATGGATTGATGAATGTGTGGCTGGAAGGCTGGATGGATGGATTAATGGATGGAAGGATGGATGGATGAATGTGTGGCTGGAAGGATGGATGGATGGATGGATGAATATGTGGCTGGAAGGATGGATGGATGAATGGATGGATTGATGAATGTGTGGCTGGAAGGACGGATGGATGGATGAATATGGCTGGAAGGATGGATGAAAATGTGGCTGTAAGGATGGATGGATGGATGAATGGATGGAAGGATGAATGGGTGGAAGGATAGATGGATGGATGGATGAATATGTGGCTGGAAGGATGGATGGATGGATTAATGGATGGAAGGATGGATTGATGAATGTGTGGCTGGAAGGATGGATGGATGGATTAATGGATGGAAGGATGGATGGATGAATGTGTGGCTGGAAGGATGGATGGATGGATGAATGAATATGTGGCTGGAAGGATGGATGGATGAATGGATGGATTGATGAATGTGTGGCTGGAAGGACGGATGAATGGATGAAGAATGGATGGATGGATGGATGAAAATGTGGCTGTAAGGATGGATGGATGGATGGATGAATGGATGGAAGGATGAATGGGTGGAAGGATGGAAGGATGGATGGATTGATGAATGTGTGGCTGGAAGGACGGATGGATGGATGGATGGATATGTGGTTGGAAGGATGGATGGATTAAAGGACGGATGAATGGATAAAAAAGTATGGATGATGGATGGATGGAAGAATGAAAGGATGGATGGATGGACAGACAGGTGGATGGATGGATGGAAGTATGGAAGGATGGATGAATATGTGGCTGGAAGGATGAAAGGATGGATGATAGATGGAAGGATGTACGGATGGATGGAAGGATAGATGGATGGATGGATGGATGGATGGATGGATGGTGTTCTCTCACCAGCAGGTCCAGTGGGTCGGAGCCGGTGTCTCTCCTCTGTCTCTTGGAGCGAGCTCTGGGTGCGGTCGACGGCGGGTCCAGGAATAATTTATCGTCCTGGAGCGTGTTGACGTTACACTGAACATCACCCACAAACGCCTGCGCCTCCCTCGCCGTCATCGCTTTGGAAAAACCCCGACCCTGAGACACACCAAAGCATGTTTACAAGCGTGAAAAGCCCTGTCTGATTCATGTCAGGAGCGGATACTCACGGTGACGATGATCATGCTGTTTTCAGTGATCACATTCTGGCTGAGCTGATCGAACGTGGGGTCGGGGTGATACTCGAACGGCGTCAGCTCCTTCTGGACGTTATCTAGCTGCACGTACGTCCTGAAGAACTGAGACTCGTTGACCGCAGGGGACAGGAACATGATCGCGGTGTCGTTTTTGTGCTTGAAGCTCTCGACAAACTGAGAAAGAAAGACATTGAGTTCTGTGAATTAAACTGAACCAAATCTCCTCAGTTTTCGGACTCTTCTCCCAGCAGCCTTTGCGAGCACATGGACCAAAAGCCCTCAGACAGCAAAACCGCAGAGGAACAGATTTCACTGCTGCTGGGAAATCTATTGATATTCTGAGGGGGAGCAGCAAAAGTCCCTAAAACTGGGGGCGGAAAATCTGTTAGATAGACAGATGGAGAAAGAGTGATGGAAGCAGCAAGAGCGTTTGAGAAAGGTCTGGAGTACAAAAGCTTCTCCTCAGATAAGGGAGATGAAATGAAGCGTTCATCAAGTTTTTTGTTAGATAAACGCTTGTTTAATCTCCATCTCGTCGAGCGCTTCAGATCAGAGCAGCTCTCGTCATTTCAATCAGAACCCGAGCGAATCATGCGAGATAGAAACCCAACAGCGAGAAGAACAGATGAAACGAAAAACAAACAGCAAGTGAAGTTTCCCTTGAGAGCTTCCGAAGGTTTCTCACACTCACCTCCTCTGGGACGCCTGGTTCGGACCATTCTCCAGCCGACGCCACCACCCTGAGAGTCGCTTTCTGGACCAGGTCAAATTCAGAACCAACCACCAGGATTTTTCTGCCACCACTGAAATGTACACACAATCATAACACAATATATATTGTATATATATATATATATACATACACATATACATATACATATACACACACACACACACACACACACAATCATAACACAATAATTCTATTTTTCAAACTAAGTTTGAGGTTACTCTGCTGAAGGACAGCAATATATTCATATATTAATATTTAAATAATAAAGTCATTTATATAAAACATAAAATAAGTGATATAAATGATTTACTGTATTATTATGTGCATCTCACTCTCTTCATATAAAATAAATTAAATATGATAATATTTATAACTTCGATAATAATACAAAATAATATATTATATATTATATATTTAAATATGTATAAAAAGTCCATATAAAAAGTAGTAATAAATAATAAACTATTTTATTATACAATTATAATTATACAATAATGTATGATATAAATTCATACATTTTTATTATAAATATATAACATTAAATAAATATATATAACACTAAATTAAATATTTATAGAAATTATATAAATGTTATACATTTTATACAAGTTAATAATACAAAATAATATAGATATAAAATATATTATTATATTATATTAAAATTTATTTTAAAATATAGAAAAAGTTAATATACAAAATAATAATAAATTAAAGTCTTCATAATATCAATATAATAATCATATATACTTATAGTCTTTTATTAGTATTTAACAATAACATAAAAAAATAATATTTATATATTAAAATTTATTTTAAAATATAGAAAAAGTTAATAAGTTAAAATATTCTTAATATAAATATAATTATAATATACTTCTAGTCTTTTTATTAGTATTTAACAATAATATATATAAAATATAATATTTATATATTAAATATATTTTAATATATATAACAAGTTAATATACAAAATAATAAATTAAAATATTCATAATATCAATATAATAATCATTTATACTTCTAATCATTTTATTAGTATTTAACAATACAATACCTAATGGTACATTCAATAAAAAAGTTAAAAAGTAAAAAAAAAAAAAAAAAAAACTTAAATTGACTGTAATTAATTACAGTCAATTTAAACCCTCCTGCTCAAAGGAATATAAATATAATATAAAACCAATTACCACACCCTATATTCAAGGGGGAAATAAATAAATAAATAAATAAATAAATACACACAGTTTAATTATACATACAAAACTACATATAAATACATATAAGCATTATACAAAAATAAAATATCTTATTTATTGAGATAAAAATGTACTTCCAAAAATATGAAATGTCCTTATCTAAATAATGTCTAAATATAAAGCAGTATTCGTAAGTGTACAAACGAGGGTAATGATGTAAGAATGACTCTCTGGGCATTGGATGCCATATTTTCTGGCGAACAGAACTGACCAGATGAAGCTGCTCTTGGGTTGATGGTCAGACACAGAAGGGTTGTTGGAGAACTCAAAGGCCCTCTTGATGCTGACTGTGGTGTGTGTGCCGTAATGAACTCTGACGTCGAGGAAGGGTGATGGAACCGTATCGCCCAGATACTCAGACACTTTACAGGTGATATTATCTCCAAAGCTCTCACTAAGAGAGACGGAGATCAAAAACTTTAACCCAAAAATAGCATATCTAATGAAAAAGACAGAAACTACATTTCCCATGATGCACTCACACTCTGCAGGGCACGTCGCCCACGAAGATCTGAAGGTCTTCTTTTGAAGCTGTGTTCAGGCCCCTCCCACTAATAGTCAGGACGGTTCCTCCTGCTTTAGGACCTCGATTAGGAGACACCTTGTTTGCTATGGGGTCCTACAGAGACAAAAAAAAAAAAAAAAAATCACCACATTTAGGGGGCATTTACAAGACATCGTTTTCAACTAAAAACTGACAACTGTTTATGTGTTTTGGCGTTTATTTACAATGTAACAGCATTTTGGGGGCCTGAAAATGTGAATGTTTGAAAACTGGTTTCAAAGTGCAAGTATTTGAAAACGATACAGTTATCGTCTCCGTGTAAACAACAAAAACGCAAATGTGAAAGTGGTGACGTCATGCGCATACGTATTACATGTTCAGTATATAGGTGCGCACGAGTACTTGACCACCTAAACAACAATGGCGGAGTACAGGACTGTGTTTGTGCTGCTCAAGATACTGAGTTTATTAACGCTTCTCTAGCAAAATGTTGATTTAGCACTCTTTACATGCGTAGAAGAATGCGTATGTGTACGTATGCGTTTCTTTACTTTTCTTTCTTTTCTTTATGAATATTTTACTTTATTATTATTATTTTGTATATTAACGTTTTCTATATTTTAAAATAAATTATATATATATAAATATTTATATTATATAATTTTAATATAAATATATATTTTATATATTATTTTGTATTACTAACTTGTATAATGTATATAACATTTATATAATTTCTATAAATATTTTATTCAGTTGTGTGTATATATATATATATATATATATAATACAAATGTATGAATCTATATTATAAAAATACTTTATTATTTATTATTATTTTTATATGAACTTTTTATACATATTCAAATATATAATATTATATTTTATTTTGTATTATTAACATAGAATAAGTTATAAATATTTTATATACAGTTTTGTTTATATAATTTATTTTATATAGAAAGAGTGAGATACACATAATATTTATGTGAGGTACAGTAAATAATTTATCACTTATTTGATGTTTTATATAAATAATGAATATTTATTATTTTAATTTTAATGCATAATTGCATAATTTTCGCGGATCCGCGTGAATGGGGATCGTTTTGACAACATTGTCGTCTGTACGCGCAACTTTTCAAAAATGCAAAGGATAAACTTTTAAATTTTTAGTACATGTTTTTACATAATATATATATGGCTGTGTGAGATTCTCCAGCTTTGTTGTTGTTGAGTATCCTAAGCATGAGCTGTTAAAGTCTGCCCTCTTCTGGAAAGTGGGCCAGGAGCAGCAGCTCATTTGCATTTAAAGGGACACACACCCAAATAGGGGCAAATTTGACAAGCTATAATAAATGATCTGTGGGGTATTTTGAGCTCAAACTTCACAGACACATTCTGGGGACACCAGAGATGTATATTACATCGTAAAAAAGGACATAATAGGTCCTCTTTAAGCATTTGCCAATTTAAATCCAAACAGCGACTTTTTGTTGTGCAGTGTATATTTATATATTATAAATTGTAATATTATAGCAATGATGTGCACAAGAGCTACAAATACCCACCCAGCAATGACAGACACGTTCTATGCATTACCATTTCATTGTAATGATTACATAATCCCATGAAATGCATCTGTGCACTGACCGAGACCAGTCAGTCTGCTGAACAAACACACACCCTCAGCGTTTCCCTGCGGGAGCGACTGAGACAGCCTATCTCCCTGAAATACTGATGCAATCATTTCTGCTAAAGCCGTCAGCAGCTGATAATTATTACCCCTGCAGGAGCGTGTGACCAGTGACCACACACAACGCTGTGACAAAACAGCCCATCATTACACAACGGAGGCCGAGAGCTCCCGTTGACTCACACAAACAGCGGCAGCCCTCTGGATGGGATCTCAAGTAGAGTTTCACAGAATTAGTATGTGTGTAGTGCATGCTGGGTAATGGAGAATCGTGACTCACCCTGTAGGTGAAGTGGACCAGTTCTGTGGATACACCTTTTTTTCCTCTGCCCACCTCTATTTCCACCTTTCCGAATCTGTACAGTGGCGTCGACCCAATTTCACACACCACGCTGCCACACAAAACAAACACAAACAGGTTTATTTAAAAGTAAAGGTCCAGATACTTGACTACATATAAGTGCTGTCAATTGATCAAAAAATAAAATATAATAAATCATTAAAGTTGAATGTATGAGAGCGCGATCATATAACATTATTATTATATATTATATTTATATATTGATTGACACAAAGCCCACAGATTTCAGATTCATTATGTCTAAAATGTGCCAACTCCGAAAACCTGAAATCTGGACGTCAACCTCCCCAGACAGACTCTTCTGACAGTGATCTCTCCGAGAGCTTGTTTACAATTCTGAAGCCAAACTCTCCTGCTGAAAGATCCTTTTCAAACGTGTTAGCAGCCAGACAAACACTAAAGCTGAACGCTCACAACAGAGTTGATAAACCCTGATGTAGAATCACTGACTCAGCCAAGCCTGACATTGCCTGTGAGAAAAGCTCATTGTTGACTCTGTATCTCCACAACATGCTCCGTATTTCAAAAACGTACAAATCTAACGTTGTTCTACAAGAGGGAACGCAAAGACAAACTCGTGCACATTTAATATTCCGCGCATAGTCACAAACATAATACGAAGCCTTGAGCAGAACATCTAAAAGATTATTTGGATCATTCTTGAGGGCATTTTTAGGTTTGAATTCTGGGTAATTATTTTTTAATTAAGCTTTGAATGAACCAGATTTCTCAAACAGGACGTTCGCTGAAAATCAGGCCATTTGGTACCACAGAGATCTGTACACTCAACGTCCAGCAGGATTTTCATTCAATACAGAACACAGTTTGTGCTAGAGGAAAAAAAGCCACCAAATACACAAATGTAGTGAACATGAAGCCACACAGGAGTAAACCAAGTTAGGGTTTTCAAGGCATTTTCCACGAATAAACTACACTTTGGAGTAACACTGCATTTTTAGAAGCATTAAAGACACCAATCCCATGGTTTTTACTGTTTTTGTGACAACTATTAGATATCTTATAGATATATTATAAAGCTTAAAACTAACCTAGCATGAAGAGCAGCTAGTTTTAAATGCATCAAATGTTTGTATCCCAACTTAAAATGGTGATTTTGGCCTGTCCCACCTCAGAGGTCAGACATTCTCGATTTTATCTAACAATTAAAGTCATATGATCTCATAATTTTGACATCATCTGATATTCAATTTATAATAAATCATTTCAATCCATGTTACAAATATTTGAATGTGGACTGCAGTCACCAAGTTATAAAATTCAACCCTGTTACCTGAGTTTTTAATAGGAAAAAATGACTAAACATTGAATTTTCTTTATTTTTGGGGGAAATATAAGTTTATCAACATGTATAAACCAATATATGGTCACAAAAAAGCTAACCTGTACTGAGTGTTAGCTTAATTTAGGCTAAAGTTGCAACCCTATTACTATTCTTTTTAATTATTTATTTAAATATTACAAGTACTATATATATATATATATATATATATATATATATATATATAAAAAAGTGTTGTCACGATACTGGAATTTCCAATATATGATACCTTGAAAAATATCGATATTCGATACCTCAGGGAAAACTGCCATGCCGTCATACATTATCTTGTTGTAATAGCTTACACACAGCACAAGGAGGCTTTATTTAAATGATTGAACTACATTTACAAAAAAAAAGACAAGTAAACAGTCAGTAATAAAATAAGAACAAATAAACAAATTGCAAATGACAGCACAAATAAATACAATAGAATAAAGACACAAATAAAATTAGTTTTTCAGGTGGGTCTAACAGTAGTATTCAGGCAAGAAATAATAAAGAAATGAAAGTAATCAATTGTAAAATAACACCGAATAGTTTTCATTGTAAAAATGAAATATAGATTAATGCTTATAATTAAAGTTACAAAAGTTTTTCAAGAAACTTCAAGAACAGCGAGTGATTTTCTCTTTTACAGCAAGTTTATTAGGCTAATGTCACTTTAAGAGCTTATGCACGGATCCAATATGCTGTTACACAACATATGTTTTCTCTCAACTATTTACATTCCAAAACTGACTGTATGTACCTGAATACTCAGCAAGACTGGAATTTTGACATAATTTTGTATGTATTTGACTGTTTAAATCGCAATAAGCCACAAAAAAATAACTAAAATTGGTACTCGCGAGCTGTTTGAGTGGCTTTATGAGAGCGCCACTTATTTAAATCAGTGATGCACACGCTTAAATGGTGTGAGCATGAAACCTTCGCGAATGACTAAGATTATGCACAATACAAGCACTATTCAAGCACTATTTATATATATATATATATATATATATATATATATATATATATATATATATATATATATATATATAAATTGAAAAAAATCTGGGTTTTAAACCACCTTTTTTGTAATAGGTTTGCTAAATTTGCGATCTTAATATAAAATGACATTTTTTTTCCATTTAGCACCTATTACCTATATAATATATTTTAAAAAGAAGCCTTTTTTGAACACTATTCATTGCTCAGTTTTTGTGGATGTTACCTGGTTGAGACAGAGTAACGTTCCCGCAGGTGTTTGCACGGCACTCCTGCCACTATGATGTTTTTAATGTCGTCCTTCTGAATGCCCAGGTTCGAGCCCTTAATTGTGACAGCTATTCCTCCTTTCAGTGGCCCATATCTCGGCGTGATCTGAAATACATTATAAAAAGATCCTAATCATGGACTGCTCTGAGAAAAGACCACAGAGATGAGCTGTGATAACCAATCTCACTAAAACAACAGTAAAAGATGGGTTTATTTCTATTCCCATCAGTAATTCAGCCATCAAATAGAACATGACTAGATTTTTACTCTAAGAATTTGTGAAAATAGGAAAAAAAGAATGAGAAAAGTTATAAATTATTGCTTGAACTTTGAGCTGTGTTTTGAGTATTGACGATTGTCAAAACCACAACATGATCTTAGAAAATGTTACTGGCTTATTTAGGCCCATAAATGCCATCATTCGGTACTCACGTCAGTGATCTTGGGGTCGGGACATTCCTCCGGCTCTTTAGAGTCACAAAGCTGGTCGTATACACACAAGCTTTTCTGTGCGCACCACACACACTGATATTTGGGGTCGGCATTCTTACACAAGCTGCAGTCTTCACGTCCCAGAGAGCAGTTATACAGAGTGACTGAAAGACAACCGAGAGGAAACACACACATCAAAACACCCAAAAGATCATTTAAAGCAGGGTTAGTCAACTGGCGGCCCGCCAATCAATCTTTATCCGGCCCGCGGCACCCCAATCTCCCTCCTCCTCTTTTCCTGGTGGTGCGGCTAAATTTGGTTAGATAGTGTGAGAATATTTTCATTTATGCCTTATAATTAATAAAATAATTTTTACCAATAAGACCGGCCCACCTCAACTTTTTGATTTGATAATCCGGCCCTTGAATAAAAACTACTTGAAGAGCACTGATTTAAAGTCATTATTGTGTTAAATAAGAAAAGCAACAAATAGATATTACAATATATTTTAAATGTAATTTATTCCTGTGATGTAAAGCTGAATTTTCAGCATCATTACTCCAGTCTTCAGTGTCACATGATCCTTCAGAAATCATTGTAACATGCTTATTTGCTGCTCAAGAATATATATATCATCCATGCAACATTTTGCAAGGCACCACAAAAGTTCATACGACGAGTAAGAAATAACTGAATTTAAGTTGTTATGAGACAAGTATTCGTGAATAACTAATTTTTTCTTGAATCTTGAAGTCTTGAATCTTTTCAATGAATCAGTGGATCTGATTCACAAAAGCAGTCTAAAAAGATTCGTTCACCAATCAAACTGATCCGATTCTCAAGTACAACTCATTGATTCGATGCCAGATCACTGAGTGAGTTGAACTTAAGAATCAGATCACTCGATTCCCTAAAACTATTGAGTTCAGAATACCTGAAATATAGTCCATTAATCATATGGAACAATTTCATGGTAGTTTTCTGCCCATTTTGGAAGCTTGAAAGTCCCCATTCATTCTAACTGCATTGCAAGAGCAATCATCACATTCTTCAAAATATCTTCTCTTATGTTCCACAGAAGAAAATAAGTCATATGGGTTTGGAACAACATGAGGATGAGTAAATGATGAAAAGTGAGTGAGAACGATTACCACTAAGACTGCTGTCGATCTTCTTTCTTGTGTATTTGTCTCTTACGTGGAACAGAACGTTGGTCTCATGAGCTTTATCAAACGAAAACTGGAAGAGACAGATCAGAGGGTGAGTCGACACCGACGGTTCTCTCCTCTACATTAAAGATTAGAGATGAATTACAGGCTGGAGACTTTCCAACAGGGGGAGCTATAATCTCAAACTCCCACAAGAGCCATTGAAGTGTAGGTACGTGTCTCTTTATGTTGGTAATTGGTTGCGTATCATTTAGCAAGAGCTTTATATATAAAAAGATTTACAGTACAGGAACAACAGTCTGCCTTGGGCAACATGCGGATAAAAAGAGAGAGACTGAAACTAACCTCATATCCGCTGAAAGAGTAGAAGGGTCCCGTCTCTGTCTTGACATCCTCCTCATTCTTCATCAGCTCTGTGCCGATGGTGAAATCACGACCCTGATACGTCACAATTCACAAAACATCAACTGAAAACCCTTTGTTCACATTTATTCACAGGTAGGAGGACAGGAAATAATGGAAGACGACAAGGGAACAAGTTTAGAAAATACATCTGAGCCAGACTGATTCGTTTAGAGGAAAACTTTATAATCAGATTATGAATACACTGTCAAAAATAATTTTCTCAATTATTTTTATGACAATACATGTTGAAGTTTATTATTTTTACTGGCTTTTTTTTTTATTGTTTTAAAGAAAATAATAATTAATAATTATATATTTTTACTAATAATAATAATGAATAATTACATATTTTTACTAGTAGTAATAATAATTAATAATAATAATAATTATTATTATTGTTGTTATTGAATATTAAAACCAGAAAAAAAGTTTAGTGTGATTAATTATATAAATAAAAACTTAAAAATAATTATAAATAAATAAATAAATAAATAATAATAATAATAAAGTCTTTGAATTATATTAATTTGGAACCTTTTCTGAGCAAATGTTAATATATGCTGATTTTATAAGTTAATTAATAATACTTTTAATTTATTTATAGTCTGTAAATATCTCATGTAATTAATAATTATATATTATTTGTGATATATATATATATAATATTATTTGTAATTACATTACCTAATCATCATATTTAATCTTAATATCTTGTAATACTGATTTTATTTTATTTTATTTTTTTATTTATTATTTATTTTATTTTATTTTATTTTATTTTATTTTATTTTATTTTATTTTATTTTATTTTATTTTATTTTATTTTATTTTATTTTATTTTATTTTATTTTATTTTATTTTATTTTATTTTATCCCTAGTGACCTTGAAGTATGACATTTACTGTTAAAAGGAGGCCAGGAAGCACAATTCACCTTATACGGGTCTAGGTTGATGCCCTCAAAACTGATCCGTGTTTTGTGTCCGACCGGGATAAGTACGGGATCTGGGTTCTCGAACCGCGGACAGCTCTTGTTCTAGAACACAAAGAAGATGGAGAAATCTGTTGGAGGAACATGGAGGAAAGTTGAGTCTGCTGAATTCCACACTAATCTACAGCAATCTTCGGAGCGATTCTTAATTTACAGCCCACATAAATTAACAAGAATCCATTGAAACCGAAAAACTCATTAACCATGATGACGTGCATGAATGAAACAGTTTATTTACAGCTGAAATCTAATATATCCTCACTGACATTGGCGACTGTGTCTAATTGCATACAATCCATTTTTTCCATTCATTCTGTTGTTATTTTGCTGATTCAGCGAATGCGTTTCACATTAATACTTTCTGAGTAAAGTCATTTACTTGTGTCCATTTCATCAGCCACTTGTAACTGTTCCAGGAAGCAGCAAATATTAAACAGTGTGGAGGCCATTTCTAAAATTGCTAGCACTGGATATCGATAATTCAGCTTTATGCTTCAAGAAACGGTTTAAATAAATAAATAAAATGTCAGGACCAGTTGGACCTGGTGCTTGAAGATGAGAATCACATGAAACTAATCAAAGCGGCCCAATCAATGGCACTGATAGCACACATACATCACCAAGACGTTTACTCGATGTCTGCTTTTTCATACGTGTCATTTTTAGCACGTTTCCTCATCTGCAATACTTTGCTAAAACACTTCCTGTCAAGTTAGAATGACATTCAGAAGAGGTTCTCAAACCCTAAACTAACTAATCCCACCTGATTGAATTTTTGAATTTTGAAAGGGGGTTGAGAAAGAGCTTGTGGTTGTACACATACACACACACACACACACACACACATATAAATATAATAATAAACACACACACTTAAACACAAACTTTTATTGGCGATTAATCGATTTGACAGCACTAATATGTATATACACACACACTAGTGCTGTCAAATCAGTTAATCGCAATTAATCACATCTAACTGTGACAGTCCAAGTCTTTGTATTTACTATTATTTAGCTTGGTATGTGTTTCTTTTTGTATTGATTTTGTTTCATTCTCTTCTCCTGAGGATAAGCTCTGCCCCGTACACCTGCGGCCTGTTCATTAATGATGCTTCGGGTTGAATATATGATGGGAGAGTATAGACGCAGGCGGCGTGCTGATCTTGTGCTGCCTCTACCGGATTCCAGCCGCCTGACCGCCACAGTCACTGTTTTGAGCTTAACGCGAGCGTGGCGCACACTTGAGGGGAAGCTCTGGATATCTCTTGCTGTCCAGCAAGCGCTGATGACGGGCTGCGTTCTAATGAGCTTTGTGTGTGTCCTGATGTCCAGCCAGTCGCTGATAAGCTGTGTTTTTCTGCATTTCTTTTGGTGTTCTTGTTGTTTGTTTTTTAATTTGTTTATTTTGATTAATTGTATTTGTGTCAGTAAGTTGATTTGATTCTTTATTTCACCAGTTGCCTGTGACACATGAGTGCAGCGCTATCAATAAACTGTTAAACTCCCTTTTTGTCTCGAATGACTTTGTTACTTGCTCCCTTCCCTAACGAGCACTTTGAAAGTGGGGTTCATAACATAACATAAAAGTTTGTTTACATAATAAGTATATATATATATATATATATATATATATATATATATATATACACACACACACACACACACACACGGTTACAAAACGTCTTATTGTACCTGCATCAGCAAATTATTTGCAGAAATTTTGAGCAAAGAAGTTTAAGTTTGCTTGTTGTTTATTTATTTAGTAACTCACTTAATTTTATTATCACGGGAAATGACACGGACGACGATATGTGAATCAGTGTCCATCATTTTGCGAGCAACTGGTGATAAAGAAAAATGTCACGTCGCAATATTGAAAATTAGGGATGCACCGATACTAGTATCGGGCCTGATACCAAGCCCGTGTACTTGTACTCGTACTCATATAAATACCCCTGATACTAAAGACCGATACCTTCCATCCTTCCACAGAATTTTCCATGCACAGAAACAATGTCAGCCTCAGGGGTGTGGAAATACTTCAAAATAATGATGACAACACACACATTGCGAACTGCATGCTTTCAATCACAATTCGTTATCAATTAGTGAAGGCGGAATCACGTTGAATGACAAACCAGAAGCGTTCTCTCTCTCGCATGCGCTCTCTCTCTTTCTTGCGCGCGATCCCAGTTCTCTCAGACAGCGTGCGATCAGTTCTCCTGAATGCGCCTGAATGGTCAAATGCACACATAGTTGTCAAAATGTCCATCGTGTGGAGTATCTCACGGAAATACAGTCGGTTAAGGCTTAAGTGGACGTAAACATTTGGGTGAAAACAGGATATGTGTCAGTATTCACTGATTCGGTCTTAAATGGACCGTAGCCTATATTTGTCATTAATGTTAATAATACAACAAAAGATGTTAAATAAATGTATACATGGTAAATAAACCTACTGTATCTGAAAAACATGTTTATTTAATTTGTATTTGTTGTATTGTTTGTAATTTGTTTGTAAATTTATTTTTATATAACAACATATATTGGTAATTATGCCTTTTGATGGTTATTGGACACTGTGTAATTTCTGTTTTTTAAGTTTGTGATAAGCACATAAATTGATTACTTTTTTCATTAGAGTAATAATGAAGAAGCTGTCCAACATTCATTAGTCTCACTGTGTTGTGCTTGGAAAACTGCAACATCACCCCCCCCCAAAAAGTATATATATATATAAAAGAGAGAGAG
This sequence comes from Elopichthys bambusa, assembly GCA_037101425.1. Lineage (NCBI taxonomy): Eukaryota > Metazoa > Chordata > Actinopteri > Cypriniformes > Xenocyprididae > Elopichthys > Elopichthys bambusa. Next base: position 4,945,709 of record CM074455.1, read on the forward strand.
AGAGAGAGAGAGAGAGAGATATTAATAAATGTATAGGCATCGGTATTGGCAAATACCAAAAAAAAAAAAAGTATCGGTACTCGTACTCAAAAATATTTACTTTTTAAACCATGAAGGTGAGCTATCGGATATCACAAACAATGTGCAAACTTTGCGTGAGAGTTATGCGGGTGAAGAAGTCTCACACGCCAGTCAATTATTCACTACAGAACAGTAGCGGCTCCTGGCCATAAATATAGTTGTGGCAGATTCTGGGTCTTAGCGCTAGTTTATGCTGAACAGACACACTTTTGGCAGAACTCGAATGCCCTTGCATTATTCAGCCTGAGGGTGGCGCTCTAATGAGGATTAACAGACTTTATATGACACACAGAATCTTAGAATTGTAGTATTTAATGCTTCCGAATGTTGTTTTAGAATACTGAATATTGTTTTAACTATTCAATTGAACATTGAATTCGAGTAAGGAAAAATGTCATGTCTATTTTCAGAACAAACATAAACAACAGAACTACTGTATATAAAAGCTATTAACATGAGCACGTTTAAATTAAAGGGTTTATACTCTCATTAATGATACGCTACTCCACATAGGAAGAACAGACATGCCAACTAGTTACTGACCTGATGCACACACATATCTGAAGCAGACTGATATCGTCTTGGCTTGGCGCAAGGTTTACGTGAGGTAACGTCACGTGGAAATAAGCGGGGCAGCCAGAAATCTGCCCCAATGGCTCTCTTTGAGAGCGCACTGCAGTTCCATTTTTCACCACAGGTTTACATAGGAAAGCGCTGTAGAGTTAGAGAGGGCTCTGAGGAGGGCCCGGCTTAGTATCATGAATACATGCCTGCTGAATCCTTGCGCTACATTTTAATATATCCTGCTCATTTTATGACTTAAAATAGAAAATTCTAAATATATTTGTTTCAGAATGCTGAACACATTTATAATTTATTATTAATTCAGTGCATATAGAGGTCTATGTTAGGATGAATATTCACCTGCCCTGCCACACAGATGAACCGTGGCTGCTACACATATACATATATATATATATATATACATACACACACACACACACACACACACACACACACACACAAACATACATACACTGCATCTAACATGCATGCCAAACTGCATCTAACATAAAAGTTTGTTTACGTAATGTGTGTACAGTACATATATATAATATAAACATACTTATTATTAATGTTAGATGAATTAATATATATATATATATATATATATTACTTTTTAAAATATTATTTATTATTGTTTCACATGGAAAACATTAAATTAGGAAGTAAAATGATTGTGAACAGCATTTCATGTTGATTTTTAAATTTTAATATGCTTCAAATACATTTTATGTTTTGGTGACACTACTGTTCAAAAGTTTGTAATTGGTAAAATTTGTAATGTTTTTGAAAGAAGTCTCTTCTATTCACTAGGGCTGCATTTATTTTATTTATTCAAAAATACAGTAAAAACAGAAATATTGTGAAATATTATTCCAATTTAAAATAACTTTTTTTATTTTAATATATTTTAAAATGTAATTTATTCCTGTGATGAAAAAGCTGATTTTTTTTCCCTCAATTTTTTTTTGGGATTCTTTGAATTGAAAGTTCAATAGAGCAACATTTATTTGAAATGGAAATCTTTTATAACATTATAAATGTGTTTACTGTTACTTTTGATCAATTTAATGCATCCTTGTGGAATTGAAGTATTAATTTCTTTCTTTCAAAAACATAAAATTAGAAAAAAGCGTACTGACACCAAACTTTGGAAGGGAAGTGTATGTGTGCTAACCGGGGTGTGTAATGCACAGCATTACTGATAAAGTGGAGGAAAATGGTGCATGTGAGCTCGTTTGACTCTCATTTCAGTACCTGTCTGGGTTTGATTATATTGGCGCCAGTTTCTGCGTCGCTCAGATCCGTGCAGGTGTGTGCCGCAATGTTCCACTGACATCCCCAAGCGCTGCTCACACAGGAAGTGCATCTTCGGAGAAACATGCGGAACGATTAAACCAGAGGGCGGCAGAGGTTTCAAATCAGAGTTCTAGTTAAATTTTTCATCAGTGTGTAAATGTTTGGAGTAAAAGCATATAGTCCCAGTGCACTTCAAATAATACTCATTCATCAGCAATGTCCCTGAGCTCTTAAAAAACACAAGGAGAAGGGGGAAAAAAAAAAAAAAGAGATGAGAGATCGACTTTCATGTGTGATGAATGAATGAGAAACGAAAGCAATTTCCTGCTCTTGGAGGAAAAAAAAAAACGTAAGCAAGTCTCTATAGAAGCAAATTCAATTCCAGCTTCAGTGATGCATTACAATTTATGAGTAAACCTCATCGTTACAGATGCTCGTATTCAATATACACACAGTGGTGTCAGCATAAAGCAGACACACACACACACACACACTCACACACACACACTTGCTGACAATAGAAGCAGAGACAGCAAACGTACGGTGTATTTTCTGCTTTCCGGACTGCCGCTGCACAGTTGTAGAACTTGTACTCGCTGGACGCGACCTCCACGCTATCATTCACAAAGATGTGGACCGGAACCGCCACGAAATCTACAGAGACGCAGGGGGTCAGATTAGCCAATCATAGCAAAGGTCATCTGCACATAGATGTCTTAAAGATACAGTAGCAAAAACAACCTGAGGGTCAGAGAGAGGATGAAAAATGGTCATGAAACATCTTTGCTTCAAGAAACCTTGATGGACATAAATAGACTAAAAGCACCATATATGACTATATGAACTATATTCCTAATCTTCCAAAGCTTTGCATGAGGAACAGGCTGAATTTGAACTCATATTGAGTTGAACTGATTCAGTGAAAACCGATTCAGTGAAACAAATCAGCTCAAAATTCATTCACAAATCAGACAGCTCCAGTTTTTGAGTTAACAGCTAAATGGAGGTTAGTCATATGAGCTTTTTTTATGGCGATTTTTGCTCTTTTTGTAGCTTGACAGATGTGGTGGAAATACACAAATGTGAAATTTCTCCTTTTGATTTTCCACAACAAATAAAAGCATGTTGGTAAATAATTATAATATAAAAATACAATTCAAGAATAAATAATAAAAATTTATATTAAATGTATGTACTATTAACAATACATTTTATAGTTTTTTTTAATAAATAATTGGATATTATGTATTACAAATAAAATAAATAATTATTATTTACAAACTTGCTAAATTATACATATATATTATATGCAGCCAATTAATTCATGTACGAATGAATAAAAAATTACATTGCTTGTAAAATAATTTAAATTAAAAAAAAACCATTAAGAACATTAAATTGTTTTTATGAATGATATTTATAATAACATGAACACCAACATTTATTCAGACACCTTGAACATTTCATTCATTAATATAGTTTATTCACTACAGTTTAAAAATGGTAATAAAATATGACAAGATCTCAGAGTTAAAAAAATTAATCTTAATTATGTCAGATGACACTTAAGCATGGTCAGGTCAAAGTGTCTGAATAATTTTTGGTTCCAAATTTTTATCAATTTTACTGGTAATGAAGAATTTTTGGATTTATGTCACAGTTTATTTTGCTATCCTTGCTATATATATATATATATATATATATATACACATAAATAATATACAATAAATAAAAAATGATATGTAAATATGTTAAATATATATAATATAAGAAATGTAAAAAAGTTTAAAAAAAGTACTAAACTATATATAAATAAATTGTATACAAATAATCTCACAATCATATATATATATATATATATATATATATATATATATATATAAATAAACCCCACTTCAGTCTGGATTCAAACTGGATTGCTACGTTACATGAAGCCAAACAATAAATAAATAAAATATTTATAAAATAATAAAATAAATATTTAAAAATAATTCTTTATAAAATAAGTTAATATTATATAACTAAAATTATTTATAGAAAAACTAACTAAATTAAATATGTAATTAAACAGTGTGTAGAGAGTCTGTAAACCTCTAAAAGGACATTGACAGTTCATGACGTACCTTGGTGTGCAGGTGTGGGGGGTATATGATGCTGTTCAGGTAAGCGGCAACTGATTCGGCCATCCACCATCCTGGCGCTGTTGCGATAAGAGCCAAAGACGCAGTGGATGCGGTCGGAATCTCTGAGGATCGGCAGCAATCGGACGTTTATCTCCACCTGAGGGACATTTTACAAACTCACACAGTTGTGCTGATAATAGAGAAACCAGAAAACAATCCTTCATTTCGATCCTAAATCTTTGAAACCATTACATAGATTATACATTACATATGGTTTGGGTTTGTTCCATGCAATTCAATGCAAAAATGATGGCTTTATGATAATAAATGTGCTCTGCTCGTGTTTTAGAAAGAAGCTCAATGTGTTGAGGTGGAACTTCTAGACTTTGGCTTCACAACATAACATTTCCAAACTTTGTCTGAATAATTCTCGACCTTCCATAAGAATGTTCTTGAACAAATAACTTTTAAACATTTCTCTCAATAAAACAGCTAGAATCATCCTGTTAACACACACAGCCCATAATCAAGTATTGCAATGAAGCGCAAAACACAACGGCAGCACCTTTAGAGCAGAATTCTAAACGTGCCATCAGCGCCCATTGTGTTTTCACCGTCTGTTCACCAATATGGCCTCATTGTGTGGGAGTCATGCTCAGCTTTTCTCATAATCAGCGCTGAGCAGTCTGGTTTAAAAATAAGACTCTGGTAATTGTGTCCGCGACACTCGGCTGGTACCTGCTGGGATTTCAAGCAGCTGAGATTTGGCGGGTGGAAAGAGACGATTTTCACACACTGTTGGCTTGGACTCCACAGCCAACCGTTCTTTTCCTCTGCACGACTGCACTCCAGTCGCCTGGTGCATCTACACAATCAATAACATATTACAACACAACGCCTCTCATGCAATTAAATACAACAATATTACAATACAACACTTGTGTTCAGGGAAAACATGATTGTGTCTTTACACTGTAATTTTGTATTCTGTAAGTAATAGGATAAAAATGATTCAATTAGTTTAATTTCAAAATTAATATATACATACATACACACACACACACAAGATAAGACAATATAAATGATTTAATCAATTAAAATTTAAAATAAAAAAGATTTAAAATGTAATGTACACACACACACACACATATATATCTAAAAATATAAACATATATATAAATAAAATGTAGCTAAAAATATATATATAAAAATATATACAAATAATCTCACCAATCATTAAATATATATATATATATATGTTTATATCTTTAGATATGTATATATATATATATATATATATATATATATATATATATATATGTATATATATATATATATATATATACACACACACACACCGATATATACACTTGTGTGTGTGTGTTTATATTTAATTACCATTAATTTAATTAATTAGAATTTTAAATAATGTTTAAAGACACTTTCATTAAACATACATACATACAAACACACAATATACACACAATATAAGACATGTAAAAAAGTTTTTTTTTTTTTTTACAATTATATAAAAATAAAAATATACACAATCTCACAATCATTATATATTTATGTGTGTGTTTATATATATATATATATATATATATATATATATGTATGTGTGTGTGTGTGCGCGTGTATATATCTATCTATCTATATAAAACAGGTAAAACAGGTATATAAAAATAGATAGATATATACACACACACACACATATATATACTGTGTGTGTGTGTATATATCTATCTATCTATCTATCTCTCTCTCTCTCTCTCTCTCTCTATATATATATATATATATATATATATATATATATATATATATATATATATATATATATATATATATATATATATATATATATATATATATATATATATATATATATATATATATATATATATATATATAGAGAGAGAGAGAGAGAGAGAGAAAGAGAGTATATATATATCCTGTTTTTATTTGCCAAGTACAGTGCGAATAGACAGGAAATACAGTGAGAGATATACGAATAGGGACTAGAGATGCACTGATTGCAATTTTCTTGGCCGATTCCGATTTTTACCGATTCCGGTTTTCTTTCTAAGAACTATAATACAAAAATCTACTTTTCTTCAACGCAAAGTTTTATTTTCATTAAAAAAAAAAAAAAAACAAGTAAAAAGTAATAAAATATTTCTGTATTCTTTATTGTAAATATTAAATATAGATTTATTCTTACCATTAAAGTTATAAAACATATTCAGTCAAGAGCAGAAAGTGATTTTCTTTGTCTTTTGTTCTTTGATTAACATGACAGACAGCAGCAGGAATATTGGACTGCTGTCCCTTTAAGAGTTTATGAACAGACCCAATACTGTTACACAACATGCGTTTTCTTTCTTAGCTATCTAAAACTGACTGTGTGTATCTGAATAATCGCCAAGACGGGCATTTTGACATAATTTTGTATGTATTTGACCATTTAAGAGCAGTAAGCCACTCATTTTAGCACTTGTTGTGACTGTTTGACTTCTGTCTCTGTTTTAGACTGAGCGTGGCTTGTCCACTCCGCTAATATAGATCAGTGATTCACGCGCGTTTGGTGTGAGCGAGAAACCTGCGGGAATGACTACAATTATACGCAACACAAGCACTATTTAACCGGAGCGAATGAGATGAGTGAGAGAGAGAGAGGAGGCACCCGCGCGGGTGTGTGTTACTTTGCCGTCGGAGAGAAGAGAGCGAGAACGCACAGCTGACGTTATTGCCTGTGCCACTGGTAACAACACAGATCGGCTCGGAATCGGTAAGAAGTGAGACTGATCGGCCGTTCACCGATCCGGGCCGATCATGAGGAAAATCGGTCGATTCCGATCCCTGGCCGATCGATCGATGCATCTCTAATTATTGCTGTATTCGAAACTTTATCTTATGAGCACCAGGAAGGCACAAGCACTATTTTAAGAATGTTAAAAACGCACCTTCCCTCCAGGACACACCAGCCACAGTATGGATCTCTCTGATTGACGCAGGTCTGGCAGTCTGTCTTCAGATGGCAGGCCTGTACGGATACCTTCGTGATCTGCATAAACACAAAATAAAACAATAAGCCATATAAAGCTGCACTCAATAGAGCTGGAATGCTGTACTGACCAACCAACATCTGCAAAACCAATCACAATCAGTAGGCAAATTCTAATGACATCATCTCTGTTTTAAAATTTTTTAAAAGCCATAAAAAGTAGGGTAGTTTCTTAACTTTATACTGAAATGAACTGATCTAAACAAAGCCTGTATGTGAAGTGGTTCAAGCAGAATTAATTGCAGAAATTTACAGAGAAAACGACAAACAAAAAAGCTTGAGGGATTTCAATACATCACTGCCTCAAACACTGCAATTACATCATTGTAAGGTCATAGCCTCAGCAAGACGTACACTATAACAATGCCTTTTAAAAAATAATAATGTATATTTTGCCACCAACAGGAGCCGTAACAATAAAAGGCGCTGGAATAGTGGCAATCGTGTTTCGAGGTTGAAGCGGCGATAATCAAAGAGCTACTACAGAGCACACCGTCTATGATAAATGACACCAGCCTCGTACCTTTTTCTCTGTGGTGATGTACAAGTATGCCTTGGTTTTGTCAAAGAAAAGGTTCTTATTTACGTAGCCGCTGGTTTTGTAGCCCGGACCGGGGTTGTACGCCTCTGGCTGGCTTGACAAATGTACCTGGGTAAAGAAAGAACAATAGACACAGAGAAGCCCACAATTAAAGAGTCGAGCACAGGACAGGACACATCTGTCATATTTACAGACCACACAAAACCCCCTCAGCCCGTCCCACGCACCTGAGCCACACCTGACATTGTGTCAAAACCCTCAACTAATGGCCTGCAAGCCGCGTAATGGCCATAAAACCTTGGCTCCATTCGCAGGGAACTCACAAAAACCTCCATCCGGGTTTTTATCCATCTATCGCTCAATTTCATCAGTCTATCCTACAAATAATCAGCTATAATAAAGCCTTTTTATTTGAGAGTAAGATTTGGACTCATGTCGCGCGAGCTGTTCATTATTTCTAATATAATGTCTAACGGGTTTCGTCAGTGATATCTTTTTCTCTTTCATCCTTCTGTCAGAGATTCGCCACATTCACCCTCGAATTCCCTCACCTGCCAAAACCTAAACTCCAGCTTTGTGACGCGCCTGCTAAATCAGATGTGTGATATCAGGTAGCTAGCTGGTTGAAGCGGTTCACTAATTGGTTGTCTCAAATTTCCAGAGATGTTCGTTTCCTCAACATTTCTTTAACAATGCCTAACACTCTGCTCATGTTCCGCATCCTCCTACGGACTGTCAAATTTGTGGTTATTTTTACATTGTGGAAAAGTTAGTTAAAGGGTTAGTTCACCCAAAAATGAGTATTGTGTTATTTACTTGTCCTCATGTTGTTCCGAGTGTGTCAGACTTTCTTTTTTGGAGCACAAAAGGAGAAATTTTGAACACTATGCTAGTCGCTCTTTTCCGTGCAACTATAATTAATGAGGCTTTTAAAGGACTAGTTCACTTCAGAATGAAAATTTCCTGATAATTTACTCACCCCCATGTCATCCAAGATGTTCATGTCTTTATTTCTTCAGTCGAAAAGAAATGAAGGTTTTAGAGAAAAAAAAATCCAGGATTTTTCTCCATATAGTGGACTTCACTGGGGTTCAACGGGTCACCTTTCCAACATGATTACGTAATGCGTGGCACATTGAAGAGCTAGTGCAAGACGAGCATTTGTGGTTAAAATGTATATAAATTTGTATTTTTTTTTTTTTTTTAGAAAATGACAGTCCACTATATGGAGAAAAATCCTGGAATGTTTTCCTCAAAAACCTCTAATCTCTTTTCAACTGAAGAAAGAAAGACATGAACATCTTGGATGACATTGGGTTGAGTAAATTATCAGGAACTTTTCATTCTGAACTTAAATAATCCTTTAAGTTTCAAAAAGACACTAAAGTGTCATTAATTTGCACTATATTTCAAGTATTCTGAAGTCATTCAACAACTCTGTGTGAGAAAAACAAATGTAAGTCATTATTTGCTGATAATATTCTCCTTCAGTGAGCTGAGTTCAGAGAGCTGAACTCAAGAACTGAATGACTCCAATTCATGAACGAATCATTCAGAATAGTTCTCACATAACTAGTGAACTAATGTCAAACATATTCCCACATCAAGACATACTCTGTGAATGAATCACTTAGAGTAGCTTATCAAATGATTCACTGAAAATATCGGAATCAAAAGATCCATTCAAATTGCTTCTTCCATCATGAACTCTTATAAACACACCAAGGAGAAGATTTAGTCAATAACAACTTAAATGTTCATCTTTTCCTCACAAAAAACATTTATATGACTCCAGAATATACATGGACACAATTTATGATAGCTTTTTAATTTGTTAATATTTCTCTATCCTGTTCCCTTCAAATTCATTGGGATTCTTTTATTCATTGTAAAGCACTTTGGTCAACCTCAGTTGTGTTTAAATGTGCTCTATAAATAAACATTGACTGATTGATTGATAGTTTTATGATGATTTTTGTCATTCTAAAGCTTAGCAGCAGCAGGCCTCATTTACTTTCATTGTATTGAAAATAATTGAACAGAAATATTTATTGTTTGTGTTCCACAGTAGAAAAAGCCATACGGATTTAGAACAACACAAGTAAATGCTGACAGAATGTTAATTCTCTTAAATTAATAGTTCACATTCTGTATTGTTATTCTTACATAACTAATGAATATCTAAGAACACATTCCCACTTACTTACCTGAACTCTATGGGCTTATGGCACCTCAGATGAGGGTTTGAGCACCGTGCGAATGTAGTTTCTAGAATTTAACACAACTTATCTCACCTTGATCACCTCTCCAGCACTGTGCCCCAGAAAGGCAATGGTGTGATCATTCTCGACAGCCACAGCCACTGCGGTCAGCAGGTTCTGTCTGATGAACACGGGATTGGCCTTCAAGGCAAACTCCTGTCGACTAGCCAATGGAGACGGAAGAAAATCAGCTCCGCACTTATACAGGTTCACAATGTCTTTCTGCAAGATAAAGAGTAAAGGGAAACAGACACTTAAATGAACATGAAATGTAACAGATGTACAACATGTACTTTCCAAATATATGTTCCTGGACTTGTTAAATTTTCATCAAAATATAATTTGCTCTGACATTTATTTTTTTTTATTTTATTTTTTTTACACGTCTACATTTTTCCTTGTATCATTCTTTCACTGCATCACAGAAGTTAAACAGGTTGCAAAAGAGCACATTTTGTACATCTCTACCCTTCGGGTGCTGTACCTTAAGCACAAAAAAAATCATTTGTTTTCCTTTATTTCCGAGTAAGTGAACCGTAACCACCATAGGCACTGAGGGGGACAAGCCCCAAATTCCATAAAGAAGCTAAATATTGTTAGTTGTAAAATTTTCTGCTTCAAACCAGACATGTGTGTCATTGATTAATGTTATGAAAAGCTGCTACTTACATCGTGTTTGACACATGGATCGTCTTTACTGGATGTGTAGGGACTCTCCACAACTAATCTGTCATCAATCTTGCCATTGTCCGTGTAGCAAGCGGTAACTATGGCCAACAGTTTCTGGTTGATGTTTTTAAGTGGGTACATACACAGAGCTGATTCAGTGGCCCCTTCCTCTGAGCTAGCCACCACAAACAAGACTTTATCCCATTCCCGGACATTCCCGTACTCTCCAGTTTCGGACATGGCCTGAGCCAGCTCTTTCCCCGGCTCTGTCAAATACGCAGCCTGGACTTTATTGTAGCGATTCTTCTGACCGCAACTAAGCTGAAGCTCCGTGTACGAATAATAGTGATTGTCGTTCTCGCAGAGACGCGAAATGAAAGTAAAGTTCTTGTTGTCCGTTCCACCGAGAGTGCGCGAAAAGAGGAAATAGACAAAGTTGTCATTTTTGAAGGCAAAGCGGAAGTCGTGCAGGTACTTCGGCACGAAGGGAACAGCTTGGACCGTAGACGCCTCAATGATGCTCTCGAACACGACCCAGTCACGATAGTTCTGCACGATTCTGGTGCTGATGAGTTTCGAGCTGTCCATACTTCCATAGCCCTTGCCGACCAAAAAGACGTTGAAAGGTTTATCGTCGATTTCGAGTGTGGCCATGACGCCCACTACGGAAACGTGCTCTTCGGTGCTGGCGGCGTAAGTCCGCTCCCCTTTGCTGTCGCTGTAGTATATCTGCTCTTTGACGTTGGTGAGGTTGAGCAGAGAGCAGATTCCTCGGTACAAACTCCCACAGACTATCAGCGACCCGTTAGCTGAATTAACCAGCAGCAGTTTATTGGTGTTGTTGGTGTCTTTCAGGTCCTGGCAAGTAGACACTGGAGGTGTGCAACCCCTCGCATCTTTCTTGGGCCCCGTTTCGGCTCTGGCCTCAAGGTTCAATAAAGAGTCCAATTGATAAATAGCATTGACCGCACCCAGGTAAACACGCCCGGTCTGGGAGTCCTGTGCCACGTTATTGATAGGCGTGTCTGTGGAAAACTCAAGTATGGGCTCTTCGGAGGATGCAGCGGTTACTTGTAGCACCAGTAGGACCGCTGGTAACCAGGTGGCCATTGCTGTGAAAAGAAAAGAGCTTGAATTAGGACAAATGACAAAATGCTAAAGTTGGAGTATCAGTGAGTATAAAGTTGTTAATAATTAGTAGTGCTTGCTAAGGTAGACATCACTATTTCTATTGTTCATATGCTCTAGAGCCACCCAGAAACCCACTTAGACATCATAGCAACCCACAGCAAATACGTAATACATTACATCCAGTCAAATGACCTTATCTTTTGCGGTCAAAACTAACTGCATCCACACAAGCAGCGTACATATGATAGGCAAAGTAAGCTGCAAAATCTGTTCTCAACAATGTACCTTTGTAAAAGTGGGGATTTAGCACTTCCTAGAATAAAGAACAAATAGCCTATAGACAGACTGTGCATAGAGATCGATTTAAGTCTCAAAAACTCTCTTCGATACAAAAACATACCCCGTGTGAGTTCTTGTTTTTAATGTTGATATTATACAAGCAAGAATGCAATTTTCCCCAAATATCCACAGGATTGTAAATGTGGCATTGGGTAACAAAAGGGTAATATTAAGTGATGTACAGTACATTTTAAACACAGTATTGCTTGCTCTATTTTGCAACAAAAGCCACAGCAAAACTGCAACACACGGTGGTGTTTCGTGAACGAATTTGTAGCTTTGAACGAATCGCGAGAGTCAATGATTCAATGACCCATTCATAAATACAGCCACTCTTCACTCGACAATACTCCAATATTTACTCTAACATTTACCCATTGAACGTGGGAAAGCTTTTTCATCATCATGCCACCGAAGAAAAACCCAGCAGGGGAGGAGGTGGACGTGCCACCCTCTCCCCAGGAGGAAGAACAACGACATGCCAGCAGTGATATTGAGGTTTGTGAACAGAAAAAATAAGATTGCTCTGCTTAAACAAGGAAGGAAATTGAAGGGCACTAATGTATTCCTGAATGATCACCTAACCAAGAGGAATGTGGATATTGGCAGAAAAGCCAGGTACCTGAGGAAGCAAAACAAAATTCAAAACATTTGGGTTACTAACTGCAAAATATTCATCAAACTTAACGGACCGCCAGAGGAGGCCAAGGTTTTGGTCATTAGAAGCATGGAGGAGCTGGATAAATATGACTGAGAACGCCATTGGAACAAACTGTGTACACTCATACAATGACAATTTCATTTACTTCAAGAGACATTAACGACATAGGGCTACAACAAAGGATTATGGACTATGAGCACTTGGAACTGAAATCATTTGACTACACTGAGCATAATGCACAAGACTTGAAAGATGAAAATGACCCTGATAACATGTTTTTCTCATCTATCAATATTTACTGAAGATGATTATAACTAGGGATATGCAACAGCGATCGAGTACTCGAGTACTCGACTGTGACAGCGATGATCGATCATGTAAACGATGATCAAAATTTGATTGGTTATAGCAGCATATTGGGGCGGCGCCCTGAGCTCTGACTGTTTAGCTTGCCACAGAATGCGTCAAAAGACGTGAGAGAGAATGTCTGGCTTCACTTTGACAAGATAGATGAAAATACAGTTCAATGCAAGCTGTGCAGTGCCAAGCTTTTATCTTGTGCTGAAAATATCCTTTAAATTATATTCATAATTAATTTAACAATAATCATCAGCATAGGCACCGATCCCCCTAGCCCCCACGGAAAAACACAAGATATTCTCATTTCGTTTCAACCAATACAAATCGATTGAAGCCTTCAGACACAGTTTTTTTTTTTCTTCCCGTTTTTATAGTCAGTTTGAGGCTGTTTCTATTTCATTAATGTCGAGAGCGCATCCATGTAATTCACAAGCACGAATCTCTCTGCTCGGACGCGGAATTCTTTTTGGACGCGCTCAAACTTTGTCTTGTCACGAATTTTGACGTGCTTTTTCTCATGGAGAGACGGCACCCACCGGCAGAAACATAAATCGTCGCCTATGATCAGTGATTTCCATACTGTAAAATAACATTTTGGTTGGTTAGAAAGTGCAAATTGAATCCAAAATATTGCTGAAATATTATAATAAATAAAAAAAAATTACAGTGGTGACACTAATGTAGCCTAATAGAATGTGAATTTGTTGTGCTTTCGTTTCGTCGGCTTTCATTTTAAAGCGCAATAGGAGTTACACTTCCGGTCAAGCTCACGTTTGCATTCGCAAACTTTTTGCAGATGAAAGTTGTGATAATAATTGTGAAGATGAAAATAAAGCACAAATCTGCCATAAACATAGCATTATAATGAGAACTTTATGGAAATCTATTGTAAATTCTGTCGTTGCCCGTGTTTTAGCGCGCTGTCATAAAAAAAGCGCATCACGGCGGTAGTGCCCTCTCTCGCATTTGCATCCTTTTATGCAGATACAAGTTGTAATGTTACGTCTATGTTATGTATCTGAGTTGTCTGATTAATATCATAGGATGTGTCTTAGAACTGGCTTCAGTTTATTGGCATATAGTCACTATTCCTTTTCCGCTATTCCTTTTAGATGCTTCTTAATAACATTGCTGCATCATAATCATAATCTAACATTATGTTCTAATCACGTGTTCATATTTTCATAGACAGGTTTTCATGTCATTTTTTTTATTTTTAACATCCATTTTCATAACGGTCTTCAGATATTTTCATTGCTGGATTGAATTTATAACTCGCATATAACTTTATAACTCGCAATTGCGAGTTTATACCTCGAAATCCTGAGAAAAGTCAGAATTGCGAGATCTAAACTCACAACTGCAAGAAAAAAAGTCAGAATTGTAAGATAAAAAGTCGCAATAATCTTTTAAATTGTTTTATTCCACGGCAGAAATGAGCTTCCATACATACTGCCACCTACTGGCGGTTTTAGTTTAATATTTAAAAGGATCACTTAGTTTTTACCATCACTGCATATTTCTTTATGGAACATTTTTTATTTAAAACATTATTTTATAAAGGTATTTCACAAGTTCACATATACATATAATTAGATAGAGTAAAGTTCTGCGTATTTGCCGTGCTGTCCAGGGGGAGGGCTCCGAGCTCGGAATTTTGGCCCGAACCCAGAGTTCTCCCCCCGGATGTGGTTATGAGAGAACTAGAAGTGAGGAGATGGGGTGGTGGAGGGATGCTGATAAACTGTCAACGAACAGAGGTAAGTCTGCAGTATATATACCTCTGTTGGTTGATTAGCTGAACGTTTTCGTAGATGATTAGTCTAATTATCTGCACCTGCTCCTCCCGAATTTTGTTATTAAAACAATTTATAAAGAGGAAAAAATGCACTGGAAAATCAATTTAAGGGGGCAAATATTGTCCCTTAATGCAAAAGGAGATGGTGGAAGTGGAAGAGAGGGGGTACACAGAAGGATGCCTCAGGGGGTACAGCACTCTAAGAAGTTTGGGAACCACTCTGTAGAACACTATGGCAAGGCAAATACCCAAAACACCACAGAAACCCACTAAAACATACTGGAAACACCCTAGCAAGCACAAGAAAACCTTTGCAACCTCCAAGAACATCCTAGCAACCGGCCAGAACACCACAGAAACCCACTAGAACATCCTAGCAACACTCTAGAAATCACCCAGAACACTATAGCAACCCCTCAGAACATCCTAGCAACCAGCAAAATAGTCATTACTGTAAAAATGAATCGAAGTTAACGCACAAACACATTATGGCTACAACAGTTGGTGAAGGTCACTAGAGGTTGGCTTGACCACGGTGCTCAATCTCTCGGCCCATTCATCCCTTCAGAGAAACATTCTTCAAATTAAAAAGCCTAACGAAGCTCAGACCTGGGCGGCTGTTTTATGATGTTAACCTGCCATTCCCTGGAGTTTCATCGACGCTGCGAAGTGATAACGCACTCACCCTGAGGGTTGAGTTAATTTCAGCTCTCACATTCATTTACATAAAAACCCCTGCCCTTCTATTGGCAGTTTTCATCTTTTTTCCCCTTCTCCCTGCTGATCACGAAGCTCATTTATTACAAATTCCATTTCTTCACGCAAATGCATCTGCCCTTTTTAGTTCATACCCTTAAACAATTCTTTTTAATTTAGAATGGTGGCTTAAATTGGTTTGCGTTGTTTGCCCTCTTTTTGGGAAGTGGTTTGTTATTCTTTTACTTTGTCCTAAGGACGTTTTTGCTCTTGTATGATTTGTTTCAGCAGTAGTTTAGGTGTAACTCAGGTGTAGATAGATGCCAAAGTGTGACAAATCACCAATAAAACACCACTGAGATCTCTGTAATGTCTCAATTGTTTCCCTTAGACAGTAAGAGAGACTTTTGAATGTGTTTGAAAGCGTAACCAATCCTGTAGGGAAGAATAACACACTTTTTTAATGTCTCAATTGTTTCTTCTAAACAACAAAGAGCTTAAATGGACAGAAAATTTTGCTTGCTTGGTTTGAAAAAAGGAATCACAAATGAGGTCTCTGTAACATCTTAGTTGTTCCTCCTAAACAGCAATGAGTTTAAATGGAGGCTTGAGAGTGAAAGTGTGACCCTATAGGAGAGAAAAAGAAGAAGAAGAAAAAAAAATTCTCCAATAAGACTAAATGGAAAGAAAATTGAGAACTTTGCTTTTGTCTAATTACATATATGACCCTGTTTGTAAAGGCAAACCACCAATGACATCTCAATTGTTTCTCCTAGACAGCAAACAGATTAAATTGAGACTTTCGCTTCTGTCTGAAGTGTGATTGACCCTGTAGGAGAGAAAAAACACAAATACAATCTCCAATCTCTCACTGTTTGTCTCAGAAAGTTAAGTTAAGAGATTAAATGGAGCGATAATCAAGACTTTTTTTCTTGTGTCCAAAAGTTGACTGACCCTGTAGAAGACAGACCCTGAGAAATAGACCCTAGAAATCTCACAAGTCTCCTCTAAAGTTTTAGACGAGATCAACAATTTCTTTGCGCTCAGATTTGAAGTCTCCAGTCAAAAGTCAGTTCAATATAAACTCAAACAATTTTCATCAAAGTCTCCCAAAACCAAACGATCTGAGCTGTCATCCACATCTTCTCTATCTACTCTTTCTGTCAACAGTTGTTTTGTGAATGTCCGAGGAATCTGAGGAGAAACATTAGACAAAGTTGATGCTGAAATTAGAACTTTCCTGAGCTATGAAAGAGCAATCTCTGAGCAATCCAATTTTGCTCAGAGATTTACTTTGGGATTGGGTTTAGGAGCACTATAGGAGCAAAGACCATCTCAATGCATCTGCCTGCAGGTGCTTGAAAGGAATCATATAATATTTAACCTCTAATCTAGGAAGATAAATGACTGCATTTACTGACAGCGCTAGACCTGAAAGGACATTTCAGCAGCTCTAACTCAATACTGAGCTCATGGACACAAAGGAAATGGGACGTGGACATATAGATCAGCAACAAAGACTTCGCTTAAGAATCACACATATATCTTCAGGGATCCAATTACCCTGACATGTGTGTTCGTAATGCAGGACAGAAGGTCAAGACACACTGGCCTGTGTCCATTAATTCTGTTATGGCCATCAGTGTGGAGAGCTGCCTTGGAGAAAACTTACCCGTCTGTCTCAATTAAAGCAAATGACAAAACGCAGAATTCAGATGCTAATTTGTTGGGGTGATGAATTTCGTGGTTAAGCAAGTATAAAGGTGAGGTCAATTAGTAGCGCTTGCTATGACAAACACTTATACTGTTGCTCACACTTAGGGCGTGTTCCATGAACATGAATGATAGCACAAGCCATGCAATTTCAACTCAGTGGACAATAAAACAGGTAAAAAAAAAAATCTCTTACACCATGTCCTAATCAGACTTGACGTAAGAAAGCTATCTTTTATATGTTACCAGAGTTTTTGTCCTAACCAGAAACCCTATAGAATACATTAGCAACCATATAGAACTCCCCAGAAACCACAGAAAGCCCTAGAAACCTCACAGAAAACACTAGAAACCACAAAACACCCTACAAACCCCTTTAAACACCCTTGCACTCACATACAGTAGAACACCCTAGAAACCCCATAGAACACCATATCACTCATTCAAAACACCCTAGAAACACCATAGAACAGTAGCAACCATTCAGAACACCCTAGAAACCCCCAGAACATCCTACCAACACCTAGTGATAACCCAAAACACCCTAGCAATCACACAGAACACACTAGAAACCTCACAGGACACACTAGAAACTGCAAAACGCCATAGAAAACCCCTAGAACCCCATAAAAACCACATCAAACACACTGAAAACCACAAAACGCCAGATAAACCCCTTAGAACACCATAGAAACCACATAGAACACACTAGAAACCACAAAACACCATAGAAATCCCTTAGAACACCATAAAAACCACATAGAATGCACTAGAAACCACATAGAACACCCTAGAAACCACAAAATGAAATAGAAACCCCTTAGAAACCTCATAGAACACCCTAGAAACCACAAAACGAAATAGAACCCCTTAGAACACCATAGAAACCACATAGAATACACTAGAAACCACAAAACACCATAGAAACCCCTTAGAACACCATAGAAACCACATAGAACACACTAGAAACTGCAAAACGCCAGAGAAATCCCTTAGAACAACATATAAACCACATAGAATGCACTAGAAACCTCATAGAACACCCTAGAAACCACATAGAAACCACACAGAACACACTAGAAAGTGCAAAACGCCATAGAAAACCCTTAGAACCCCATAAAAACCACATAGAACACACTGAAAACCACAAAACGCCAGATAAACCCCTTAGAATACCATAAAAACCACATAGAATGCACTAGAAACCTCATAGAACACCCTAGAAACCACAAAACGAAATAGAAACCCCTTAGAAACCTCATAGAACACCCTAGAAACCACAAAACGAAATAGAACCCCTTAGAACACCATAGAAACCACAAAACACCATAGAAACCCCTTAGAACACCATAGAAACCACATAGAACACACTAGAAACTGCAAAACGCCAGAGAAACCCCTTAGAACAATATATAAACCACATAGAATGCACTAGAAACCTCATAGAACACCCTAGAAACCACAAAACACCATAGAAACCCCTTAGAACACCATAAAAACCACATAAAATGCACTAGAAACCCCTTAGAACACCCTAGAAACCACATATAAACCTCATAGAACACACTAGAAACCACAAAACACCATAGAAACCCCTTAGAACACCATAAAAACCACATAGAATGCACTAGAAACCCCTTAGAACACCCTAGAAACCACATATAAACCTCATAGAACACACTAGAAACCACAAAACACCATAGAAACCCCTTAGAACACCATAGAAACCACATATAAACCACATAGAACACACTAGAAACCACAAAATGCCATAGAAACCACAAAACGCCATAGAAACCCCTTAGAACAACATATAAACCACATAGAATGCACTAGAAACCTCATAGAACACCCTAGAAACCACAAAACGAAATAGAAATCCCTTAGAACACCATAGAAACCACATAGAACACACTAGAAACCACAACACGCCATAGAAAACCCTTAGAACACCATAAAAACCACATAGAATGCACTAGAAACCTCATAGAA
>CM074455.1:4975000-4980000 GCA_037101425.1 Elopichthys bambusa
AACTTTTTCATACTGTCATTTTTTGAAGTGCTTTTTCTTCTTTAAAACGTAGGTCTATATTCTGAAGCATTCTTGAATTACAACGATTCGGATAGTGCATTTTCACATATTCACTGCCATTATGGATGAGCACAAGCGGGACATTTTTTAAAAATTCTCATTTTGTGGTCAATGAAAGAAAGAAGCGCATAAACCAGAGAGAGTAAATGATTTTCATTTTAGGCTGAAATATCCCTTTAATGCAGTGGTTTAACTGATGAGGTGTTTTGCATTATAATAGTTAGAGTTTCAATAGTCTTTCAAATCTCAAAGAGCAAGAAAAATCCTGTCTTTCATGATATGTCCCTTTTAAAGGAAATGTGATACAAAACAGTCGACTAAAATAAAGCCGTCTGAGGCACCTGAGAACTTCCTTTATTGTGCTGGCATTGGTTTAAATAAGTGGTAGAATTTCCCACATGACTAAACAGTGACGCACGCCAGATATGATCTCACATATACACGTTATCCTTTCATATCTTGCCTATAAGGAAATGTTGTAGGGCTCAGGCGGGTTTGGGCAACATCAAAGCCAGGCTTTAGCCGACACGCTACTGTTAAAATCTCTCTCGCCAGCTATCGACGCTCAACCTCGGCTCAGATAACTGTGCCGCCTGCCAAACGCTTGCTCTCATTCCCGAGCATTTATCTCCACAGCCTTCTGCTGATAATTACAGCCACCCTGAGCACACAAACACGGCCGTGATTATCACCTGTGGCATCAGCGGCTCATCCAAGCTCTGGGTCTGTCCCCGGTCCACTTCCAAAATCATCTCGCAAGCACTCTAAGCTTCGGGGTGAGCGCCATGTCCGAGGCCAAGCTGCACAAACATTCATTTTCAATTTGGTGGAGAAGGTCCAAATGGAAACTGATGATTCAATACCTAAATGGAGCTCTAGATGGAGTTGACTTGCGCTATCTGTGTGTCTTGCTCTACTAAGTAAAGCCAATTTCTCTGCTTCTCTGGAGTCATGAGGAGACGTCTGACTGACAGAGCAAACAGAGACGACGTATGCATCTAGGTGTTTTTCAAATTTGGATACAGGGTAAACAGATTCTTTTTGAAATATGAAGGTCAAAAATGTTTTACAGGCTTTCATCCTTTGGCAAAGAAGTATTTTGCAAATGTGTCATATGTATAGGGTCCTATTATTTTATGCTTGTCTAAGACTCAGACAGACAAAAAAACAAAAAAAAAAAAAACATATTAAATTCAATTTCTTTTATTAAATTAAACTGTAAAAAGATTATATTACATTAAAAATAGTAAACAATTAAAATATAATTTTTTTTATATATACAGTACCGGTCAAAAGTTTGGAAACTTTTGAAAAAAGTCTCTTATGCTCATCAAGCCTGCATTTATTTTTAAAAAAACATAAATATTTCATCAGCCATTACTGCAGTCTTCAGTGTCACATGATCCTTCAGAAATCATGTAATTTTTCAAATGCAATTTTTAAAAAAGATTTTAAATAAAAAAATATTACATTTAATATAACAATATACTATATTTAATTATTTCACTTTAATTCAATTTAAATACAAATAGTATATTTATTATAATGAAACACTATATTTAATTGTTTAATTTAATAATTTAATTTTAACATTTAATTTAATTATTTTTAATATAATTTAATAATACATGTAATTATGTGCACTTAGAATACATAAAAGGCCATTTGTTGGAAGAAAATAACACTATTGGAAATGACATTTCAGAAAATAATAATAATAATAAATGTGTGTAATACATAATATTGTATAATTCACAAAAATACAGACTTCTCCTGTGATGCATGCATGTCAACTGTTTGACATGTTAAAAGAAAAAAAAAAAAAGTGTTTTAAGAGAGTTTACTTTCCAAAGGTCCACAGAGACAAAAAGTGCCCACAGTTGAAGTTTACTCTGAAGCGGCTCACATGAGACTCCTCACTAATGCTAAACGAAGCTCTATGCTAATGGAATCTTCCTTAGCGTCTCTGCCACTTGTTTTAAACGTGACTGATAAACATTCAAACTCATCTTTCCACCGCCATCAATTAAACACAAGACAGTTTAGTTCAGCAGCAGGGAATAATTTTGGTTTGGATCCAGTGAGAATGTCCTGAAGTTTTCAAGGATGATGCATCATGTGGCAGATAGGGGGCAATGTGATTGATGTCACGCCTACTGCTTTTAACAGACACACCTTTAAAGAACCAGTCACACAAAAATAAGTCTTTCATTTTCTCACACTCTCGTCGTTACAAATACATTTGTTGTTGTTTTTGTCACTGAACAAAAAAAATTGAATTTTTGAAGACATATTGAAGAGCTTTAGATCATTTTTAAAAATGATCATTGAACAGCATAATTGAATATGTTCATCATGCAAATATTTTGAATGACTCTCTCTCTCTCTCTCTCTCTCTCTATATATATATCTATATATGTGTGTGTGTGTGTGTGTGTGTGTATATACATCCATACACACACATATATATATATATATATATATATATATATATATATATATATATATATATATATATATATATATATATATATATATATATATATACACACATACATACACACACAATTTTTTTCAAAGCGCACGTTTAAAAAATAAATAAAATTATATATACACACATATATATATATATATCTTGTTCAATCGTTTATAGATGTGTGTGTGTGTGTGTGTGTATATATACACACACACACACACACACACACACACACACATACTTTTATGTACTTGTAAATATAAAAAGGCCAAAAAATATTTATTATAAAAAAATTACATTTTTAAAATACATTTATATTATAATTAACATGTTTAAAACACATTACAAAAAATTCTAATATTTTTATATTCTTATATTATTAACTTATTTAGATTATTCTTCAACCATTTTAGCATTAATTTATTTTTAAATATTAAATAAAAATAATATATAAATTATTTATTTATATATGTGTTAAATATGTGTTTTTTTATATATATATTATATATGTTATATACATGTATTTGCTTTTCCCCACAGTTTTAATCATATATTATCAGTAAATTTAGATACATGTAAAAAGTTGTACCACAGACAAGAGGGAAGATGAACATGAGGGAAGGTGTGTAAATAATGACATGAATTTTTAATTTTAGGTGAACTGTTCCTTTAAGCACAGAAAAAAAAAAAATCAACCACAGATGTTAATAATCTCAAATAGAGTAGGAAGACACTTACTTCCAAGGCGAAAATTGCTTTAATTGATGCTTGACATAAGAGAGAGGTGTCTGTCTCTTCAACCTCCACGGCACTGAAAGAGAGAGAGAGGGAGGGAGAATGAGGTGTGTGCAACATATTCAGATAAATCACACGGCTCCTATAATCTTCTCTCTCATTCAACTCGTCATTCTCTCTTCTACAGACCTGTTTAATCTGTAATGGAGTCTGGTTAGGGAGAGAATCAATGTAAGTACCCTTATTAGGGGATTTCAGAGGCGTAAATAAGTTAGAGACTCTCAGTGAGGGCGGGGTGGAGGCCATGAAATCTTAATGTGCTGTGGGGAGACGGTAGACGAGGTTTCTCCAGCAGGGGTTAGCATTTAGCATCAGAGAAACACTTGGACGAGGGTCTCGTACCCCAAAAGACCTGCGAGGGAGATCTCTGGCTAATCACAAAAATGTTCGATTGACATATCTACAGACAAGTAAATGTACTAAATGCATGCAGAGGCTATGCTTAAAAATCTAGTCTCCGAGGACGAGAATGCTTCGAGGCAGGAATGATTGGGAAAGACTGTTTAGGAAAGAACATGAAGAATCATTTCCACACATGAATTAGACATCATTGAAAGTCTTTGGGTTGTGCTGGAGGAGACTTTACAGAGTGCTCACCTCTTACATTGTTAATACAAGATCTTGAGCAAAAATGAATGCACCTCTTGATGGAAATAAATGTTGTGATGTTATTTCCATCAAGAGGTGCATCAATTTTTGGTCAAGATCCTTTATTGACAATGCAAGAGGTGAGCTCTCTGTAAAGTCTCCTCCAGCACAAAGACTTTAAATTCTTAAGTATTTGCCTATTAAAATCCGGGTTTCATATATATATATATATATATATATATATATATATATATATATATATATATATATATGTGTGTGTATTATATATATATATATATATATATATATATATATATATATATATATATATATATATATATGTGTGTGTGTGTATTATATATATATATATATATATATATATATATATATATATATATATATATATATATATATATATATATATATGTGTGTATTATATATATATATATATATATATATATATATATATATATATATATATATATATATATATATACACACACACACACACACACACACACACACACAACCAGTCAACATTTTGGAAACGGGCTGCATTTATTTAATTAAAAATACAGTAAAAACCTTAATATTGTGAAATATTATTACAATTTAAAATAACTGTTTTCTGTTTGAATATATTTTAAAAAGTAATTTATTCCTGTGAGAACAGCATTTATTTGAAATATAATCTTTTGTAACATTATAAATGTCTTTACTGCCACTTTTGATCGATTTAATGCATCCTTGCTGAATAAAAGTATTAATTTCTTTAATTTCTTTAAAAAAAATAAATAATAAAAATTCTTACTGACCCCAAACTTTTGAACGGTAGTGTATAATGTTACAAAAGCTTTGTATTTCAGATAAATGCTGTTCTTTTGAGCTTTCTATTCATCAAGGAATCCTGAAAAAAAAAAAAAAAAAAAAAAGTATACAACTGTTTTCAACATCGATAATAATCATAAATGTTTATTGAGCAGCAAATCAGCATATTAGAATGATTTCTGAAGGATCATGTGACACTGAAGACTGGAGTAATGATGCTGAAAATTCAGCTTTGATCACAGGAATAAATCAC